>VXBA01000399.1:44939-92776 GCA_013399895.1 Serilophus lunatus
GTTGCCGCCCGGCCCCGGCCTCGGGGGCACCGCGACCAGCGCAGGCCCTGCTCCACCCCGGCCGGCCTCCCCCCCCAGCTGCCAGAAGCCTGGAGGGCACGGAGCCACTACCCGGCCTCGGTCCTGGCCCCACTCCGTCCTGGCCGAGGCAACCCCCTGCCCTGCCCGGGATAGGGCTGCCTTCATCTCAGCTTCTCCCCCCCCCCTCCCCCACCGTCCGGGATACAGCTTTGAGGAAAAATTGAATTTTACCTCAGGTAAGTGGGGTTTCTCTCTTACACCCCCTTTCAAAAGCCCTTTTTCAAAGAGCTACACCTGGATATCCTGAAAATAGATTTGGTGCCTGTTCTTTTTTAAAAAGATTAGCTGTAGAGAACATCAGTGGAAATGGAAACAAGCATGAGGCAGGCTTACATTAAATAGCTTTATAGGAGGCTGACTTGTATTAACTGGCTTTATAGAAGAATGCACTACATGCTACTGAAACCAGCTAGTGCTGTCATTTTTTATATCTGCTTTAAAATGATCAGTATCAGGATGATTTTTTTCTCCAGACTGTAAAGAATGAAGATGTACCATATCTTTTATAGATCAAGGATATATATTTTTAAGTACAAGAATTAATAATTCACATAAAATGCTGTTACCAAAAAGTGTACTTCAAAATAAGGCAGCATTATAATAAAAATTTTCAACTGACACTGAATTATTATAGAATTCTAGCTAGCGTGTACGTGTTGCAGTTTTCTGTAGAATGAATACTAAATCTATAGCGTGTTTAAGTTACTGACCACCCATTCTCTACTGTATATTGAAAAATATTTTAAGTATTGATACTAGATTAGAAAAGTCTAAGAACAATCTTCCAGTACTTCAAATTTTCAAGTGTTCTTTGTCTTGATAGACTCAGTTTCAAACCTTTCATTTTCAATGTAATTTAATTGCTAGGTACTAGACTGTCTAACCACGTGTAAGCAGCAGTAAATTAGGCACTTAGACACCTAACTATGAATATTTTCCCCTGCAGTTCACTGTATGCATTAGGATCACATTTTTGTTCAGAAAAGCATTAATTCTAGAGGCCTAACAGGCACCCTACTAAAAGTTTTTCTTTTAAGTCTTAGCTTTTAAAGATAGCAGTGGGCAATTTCACTAAAATCCTCAGGAAAAAAATATACAAAAAATGGGGCAAGGAGACTGGAAATAAACCCCCTGTATCTATTTTCTGTGTTACTTAGAAGTGAATGTAGAATTATATTTTTAATATTAATTTGCCAGATCAGATTTGGAGATGAAACATTTTTCACTGGCACTGTTCCACTGATAGATCTGGATACAGGGCTCAGCTCCAGATTTCTGTCCACTCACCCAGAGGAGCTTGTTGACATTTCTGATGTTGTGGTTCCAGCCTCTGGGCAAAACAATCATGGATTCAGCGACCTCAGACCTCCTTTGCCCTTTGCTCCTTGGACGTCTCCTTGTGGGATATACTTCACAGACATAGTACAATGTCTTGGCTCTTAACATTAACGTAGGTCTGCTACTGATTCCTGCGTAAGGCTGTCATGCAGACAGATGTTTATGGTTTCACTGTAATGCAGCAAGTTATAACTTGGGTGGCTCTTTATGAATGAAGACTCTCACTACTCTTTTTCATTGGCAGTACCACTTGCAGGAAAATGCATTTAGCAAAGCAGAGCAGACAAAACTTTGGCTTTCCTTGCAGGAAAGAAAGGGATTTTGAAACTATGGCATCCTGTTCAAGCAGGAAATGCTGGTCCAGACTTCACTAAATAACCTCTCTTATAAGGTGTATCAGCCACAATGGATTTACCAATTTAGCAAGCCTAAGAGAGCAATATGGGTGAGGTGGAAAAAGCAGAGATTACAACATGTGAGTCATTCCTGACTTTAGTGATATGTCAGTCTTTTCTCACTTCACTCTAACCAGCATATCCTGTTTGCCACTCCTATCACTGCCCTATCAATTGGGTTTTTTTAAAAAGAAAACTGAAATGCATACCATTTCAAATATCTATCTATCTATCTATCTATCTATCTATCTATCTATCTATCTATCTATCTATCTATCTATCATCTATCTATCTATCTATCTATCTATCTATCTATCTATCTATCTATCTATCTATCTATCTCATAAATCTCTCATGCATACATACACATATGTGCATGCTTATATAAAAGTAGATCTATGTATAAATGGGTATATATAAAAACTTCCTATAAAGGAAGATTAATTATGTACAGACATATGTTATATAAAAGCTAATATAGAGACTGTACGTGCATATATTTATATACAAATTATTTATATAATTATTGCTATTAATAGTATTATTCTAAACAAGTAATTTTCAAAATACCTCCTTGCATTTTCACACTGCTTTCTTTTTATTACCTGATGAGGTACTGCTTTTGATGTTGGCACACCTTATTTCTCACTTTGGTGTTTGGATTTAAAGGTAATGTTGCTGCACATGTTGAAAGCATTTGTATTGATCTTTTAAAAAAATAATATTGTTTCTTAAATCTTTATTTATTGAACATATTTTTGTCAGTAGAGGAAAATCATTGCTGACTTAAGACTGAGCAAGCTCATGGTTATCTCTTGTTAAGCTGTGAACTCCTAATTTGGATTTGTAATATTTTAGGCAAAGACAGTTTAAAAGAGAAATTATCTTTTTCTGCATGCTGTACAGTATCTCTAATGAAGCTAAATTGCACAGGAAAACATATTGGGCTGTAGGAAATAAGCAGTGATATTGGGGTTTGCATAACCAAAGCAGAATAAACCCCTGGAGAGGTGCAGGCTGTACTGGCAGCACGCTAAGCACAGCACAATGATGGATGATGGATGGTTGCCAATGGGAAAAAGCAGAGTATGAAAGAAATGAACATACACCAGCACAAAGTTAAACCATATGGCAGCACCTGGGAAGGGAGAGTGGAGAATGTGTGTTGTGTTGTTGATTCCTCCTCTCACTCCCATTACAAAGTATCTTGCTAGTGTGAGAAACCTAAGCAGCAGTGGCATGAAATGCCCTCTTTATATTCTGGTTGTCTTTGGGAAAAGGGGGATAGCCTAGATAGGATTTGTTTTTATTTTTTAGAACTTGCAAGTTGATTTAGATTATTAACATAAGGCTTTGGTTCTGGAGGGAGGCTCAAAGCCTAAGCTTTTGAAGATAAGTGCACGACGGAGGAAAAAAAAAGGAAAGGAAACTAGATATCTGTGTGCTTCCATGTGGAGTTAAATGCTGGGTGTTTGATTTTATTTTTTGTAAAGTTTACTGTATCTACCTTTTTCATGAGATTTAATGCTGGAAACTGAGAGAAAAAAGGGTCAATTCTATAAGTGTGATTATACTCTCTTGTAATTTTGACATAATGAGGATGACTAGACAAATTAGAATTTTCTGTAACTAATGGAAGTTTTTTAAGTATATGAAAAAGTGGATAAATTCTTCCACAGAGCAGACATTAGACCTAAAAAATAAATTTCTTCACTCTTTTCATTATTCATCCTGGATTCTCAAAAAATCCACTTTGGATGTGTCAGCTTAATTATTTCTGTACACTCTAAAATTGAAGGCAGAAATCTCCTTTGTAGATTTATGATGGTTAAATGTCTTAATATGATCTATTTTATTAAAAAAGGTTGAATAAGGACTTTTTATTTTGAATAATGTTATTGCATTGGATGATGCAGAATAAAATTTTCCCATTTATTTTAACGGACTGCCAAATATTGTTTGCTAGATATTTTTATTTCACTCCATTAAAAGAAATTTTTAGAGTATAGTGAAGGTCTGTGATTGATCAAGTGCAAATCTATCAATTCATTATGTACTTGAGGGCTTGGTAAAACTGCAATCCTGGCAACTGGAAAGCTCCCTTAATAATTTCCTTGGAGTGGGCTAAACTGAAGAACTACACCTCAAATGATCATGCAGTGTTATATCAGAGGTCTCCACGTGCTGGTTTGCTGAGTTATCTAGGTAAATCCGGAAAGAAGCATAATGATTTATGCTCTCCTTTATTCACAAGTCAGCATGGAAAGAGACAATTCTCACCTGTCTAAGTGACTTTGAAATCCTCCTTGCATAAGAGTGGGGTCCTATTTGTCTAAAACAGTGATATGCAGTTTGTTGCAGTAGATTTTGCAGTATTTTATGTCTACTTATTTTTCTCAAGGATACAAACCTTACTCTTTCTTCTCTATTAAAAAATCCTGAAACATGGAGGAAAAATATTGAAAAAAGGAGAAGGAAGCTGTTTGTCATAGATCATTTCTATACAAAAAATTTGTTCTTATGTTTCTGAAAGAATGTTGACATGAGGAAATCATAGAATCATCAAAGTTGGAAGAGACCTTCAAGATCATCCAGTTCAACTGTCCATCCAGCACTACCACTGTAACTCTAAACCACTAAACCTAACCCTAAACCAGTAAATCTTTCTGAACATTTTGGAGGATAAGACATAAACTAGTATTCCTTATAGTGTCTCTATCTCCTCTTAAGCTTTCTTGACAGTTCCATTGAATTGTGGACATTTTTTCAGCTTATCAGAAGAAAAATATCATCATTTTAGGTTATTGCCCTTACCCTGTCTGCTGAGTTCATGCCTCTGTGTGAGAGAAGAATCCTACACATGCTTTTCCATCAAACACTCCCTCTTACAACTGATGTTTTGATATCATCTGACTTGCCTTCTTTTCCTACAGTGATGGAGAGAAATGAGAATGGTGCACATAGTGGACATCCTGCACATTAATCCTGTGTCAGTCTTTGAGGACTTGTGTCTTTTGCTTTTGTGGCTCCAGGGAAAATTATTTCTCAGTGATCAGCTAATTCTCACTAACTGTATGTTCAGATATTCACTGCACATTTGTACGTTGACAATACCTAAATACGTGTGTCTGGGTAGACAGGAAAAAGTGCACAGAGAACTGACTGCAACTTCATGGCATGTCTCCAGGTAATCATATTAGGCATGCTTCTAAAGTGTTATTATAGCACACCAAACTGTTGTCTGAATTTTAACTATATATAAAAACATAGACTCAGCTGCCACCATACCCAGATACAGCTGTCCTTCTAAAGCCAGCTCCAACAATGAAAATTATAGCTCTGCTGTTCAATCAACACAACAGTAGGCAAATGTTGATGTGAAATATACTCAAAGTAATTTCAATTAACAATAATTATATTGTACTTGGATTTAAAATAGGATGTCAGGAGTGGATAAAGAAGAGGAGTAAGATGCACAGCAGCTCTAAAGGTGATAAATGACTGCGCTTACCTGTGTTTTTCAGATTTCTTCTAGGCAATGATAGCATCAATGAAAACAGAAATGAGCAGAGCAGCAGTTAGTGGGAGGATATGATGCGAAGAGGGAAGGAAGAAGTAACACATTCAGTCTCGTGGAAATAGAATGAACCCAACTTTTTTTCAGCATCTATTTTCCTCCTAGCTTGGAAGGAGCAAAAGAGGAGTAAAACAGTTGTCAGCCAGGATGAAGATATCACACAAGGGAACAGCACAACTACCACTGTTCTGAATTTATGGCAGAAAGTATATTCAGTATAGAGATACCAGAACTTCAAACATGATTCAGACAGCTGAATGTTGCTAAAATGCACAGCTAGGCAGAGGTCTTGTAATTCCAGATTTTTTTTCAACAAGGTATTTGTACTTATCCTGTAGAATTAGTCAAGCAAATAGTTCAATACAGAAGTATCTAATCAGTGATATTCTCAGTAACAAAACTATATGCTTGCAGGCCAGATAGCTAGGCCATTTATGCCCTTATCAAAAATAAAACAAAGAAACAAAACAAACATTACACTTCACTTTCAGTAGGGTTTCTCAAACGCATAGAAGTATGGGAGGATTCTTTAAACAGTAAAACAGAAGTAATATAATGAAAATAATACAACGTACATGCTTATAATGCCAGATATTTCTTACTGTTAAATTACTGTGATATTACATGATAGGATCAATGCGCTGTTAAGATTCCTTTTTTATCTTCATCATTTTATTTCAAATTATTTAATTTTACTTAGCTGATACATTAAAAGGTGGAATCAAACTTGTTTAGCATTTGGGAGTGTTGTTCTCAACATAAGCTGTTCTCGACTTATTCTCAACTTGATTTTTTTCCAAGTAGAAGCAAAGGACAAGACCAGAACTTTACTTATTAGCAGAACATACATTCATTTCCCATACTCTTCACTGTCTCATTATCATTAAATCACATAAACTCAATTTAATTAGATGGATCAGGTGAGCCAATAGAAATTGTGACAAACTTGTCTGATTACACGTTCTTTGTTCAGAGACAGCTGCAGAGAATGGCATTTTGTAAGAAATATGATCTGCTCCTAAGTCTGAAACAATGTAGATAGAAATAAGAAAAATACGGATAGTACTGAATCAAAAATAGTACTGATAGTAGATACTGGATGGTAAAACGTGCTGCATCTCTGTTACAGATGCATGTATTTAGGCTGCTCATTTCATGTGATAGTTTGTTCCTTTGTTCTGGCAAATGTTAAACCTAAACCCAATCTTAAAATTAGTTCATATGAGAAGAGGAAATTGTGGGGTGAGAAAGGTTTTTATAATTCATGTTTGATGATATTTCTTACAAAGTTTCAAATATGAGATTGACAGACTTGTTCCTGGAATTACTGAGATACCAGAAATTCATAGCATAAACCACATTGGAAGAAATCATATGTTTTTTCAAAACTACTGTTAATCAGCTTTTTCAATAATTCTGAAAACTAGTAGCAACAAAATCATGTGTTATGGTTTTTTCCAGATGAAAAATATATGTTAGGCATTTTGTGGGCAGATTCCTTCCTTTGGCATTATTAGGGGCAGCTTGCTCATACTATACATTGCTTTAATCTTCCTTTTAGATATGCATATAGAATGATTTTCAAGGATTTTTGCAGTTGACCACTGTGAACAAAAACCTTGTGAAAGAAAGAGCATAGTAATAGCATAAAATTGAATTTTGAAGGGGCCTCTCAGTGTACAATTGCTGACAGTGATTTGCAGATATGGAATTATGAAGAACTATTCTGAAAATTAGGTCATTTAATGTCAGAAACCAAGTGAAGCTGCACAAAGGAAATTAAACTTTTCTTTATGATTCTAATAATATTTCAAATCTTTTTTATTTTTCAAATAAAATTATCGCAAATACCGTCTTAATAATCCCAATTTTCCCTGGAGCTTAACTTCGTTGTTAATCCCCAAACAAACCTTTTTCTTCCCTATGGACTGCATAGATCAAGCTGGACGTTAGATGGATAAATAATAAATTAAGTTACTTGGGGTTATATATGTTTACCCAATTGACCAAATTGTTCCTGCTGCACTGCCCTTCTCCATTTCAGCTGCTATTAGTACCCATAGCATGACTTGAGAATTAATTGCTTATTTAGTACTGTTGTTCTGAGGAACAGTTGAAAACTTATGCTAATAAATTACTTGATTAGTGTCATTTGACACAATGTGAATAATTTGTCAGTGGCGAGTGTTGTTCCTCTTGGGAGAGCGAAGGTTAAGCAGAGACAAAATAGAAAAGCAAATATGTGAACATCAGCATCATTATTCCTGGAAGGGAATATGAATATCTTTCTCCCTTTCCTGTGTCATGGAGGTTTTTGTTTACTTTGTGATAACATTTCCTGATGACCGAACTTTTTGAATTGTCTTGCCTGCTAAAGGACGAAAAAATGTACTAAGAGTCTAAAGAAATAAATCTTAAAATATGTCCACACTTTGGGTTATAGTAATTCTTGTCCTTAAAAAAAAAATACACTGTAGTAAAAATATTTAAAAGAAAAAAGTAGATTGTTTAAAAAGTAAAGTTTCAAAGTAAAATATCTTATTTTTAAAAAAAAAAAAGCTTTTTCCTTTTTATTTCTTGATTCTATGTGGAAAATTATGACCTCCAATAGCTGGACTGGTACATAATTAGTAGGATATGAATTTTTCCATCTTAATAGAATTCATGTGAAGGGCAGATTTTACAGAGTGTCTGTCCTTGTGAAGCAACGGGATGTACCAGAGTGTGTTTTGAAAGGACATGGCAAATTCCTTAGAGATGAATGTATCTCATTTTTCTACACCAATACATTTTGTCTAGTTGACCTCAATATGTGAATTTTAACCTTAGTATACAGTAAGTAGAGCCTTCTAAAGTTGATCTAGCTGTTCTCAAATATTAAAGTCACATAATACATGTTTTTTCTTTAGGAATTCATTTTAAAACAATACTTTTCATTTGCCTTTTACTGTGCAGTGAATGTAGTTTCATGATTTAAGACTGAAAATGTAACACAATAGCATTTATGTTCTGTAACTCTGCCAGAACCCAATAACAGTTCTGTTTCAATTTGTTCCAACAAGATGCTTTCATGTTAATATGCAATATGCAAACCAAGCTGAAATATTTCCTTTCAAAATAACTGATTTCTTTATTAACTATTGCTGGCATTTCTGTAATATTTATGTATGCTAATCCTGGATGATTGTCTCACTGGTGTAGCTACTATACAAATACAGGACAAGAAAGTGCACAGTAGTCTATGCTTGAAGTTTATCTCACGAGATAGACATGCAAGGGATGATATGAGATCATAAAAAGTTAATTAGATACCTACTACAGAGTAGTAGATATGACAGGTAGTCATTGCTATGCATTTTCAGTGTTATTACTATTCCTTTAGAAGGTTTCAGGGATTTCAAAGTTTACAGAAAGATATTGCGCTGTTAATTTTCCAAATGTTGAGTGTCAGCATACACACACACACACACAAACAGCATGACAGCTGTCATCACGAAGTTGTCAGAATTGAAACTGATATTTTTTATTTACATTATTTACATTGTAGGAAATGTTTAAAAGGGAATTGGAATTGAAGACTGATTATAGAACTTTGGTATTACAGTAAAAGGAAAAAAGTGATAAAAACATTCAGAAATATGAATCTTATGGTCAAAGAGACAAATCAGGGATCTGTTCTGTCAGACAAAAATCAGAAATGTCGGCAACAGAACCACAATCCTGTTCAGCATTAAAAGGAACATAAAATGACAGCCGAGTTAGAATTTTAGTTATATGAATGGAAAGGAAAATATCTTAGACCACTTCTGCTGACTGATTCTGAAAACCTGATAACTTTCAGTGTTATTAAGTTTCTTGACTCTTTTTGCAGATGTTTTAGATAGTTTTACTCATAGATACATTCAAGAATAGGTAGTTGTCAAAAATCATGGCACAGCATTCTCAGACCTCTGTAACATAGAGAGCAGAATATAACTACAAGTTTCACCTGGGTTGCATGCTTATAGGAGAGAAATGTTGATTTATTAACCAAAGTTCATTTTGAAAAATAAATTTCTACCTTTTTTTAATGCTGATGCTCAAAGCCATATTAGCCAACAGACTGGACAGTAATTAGGAATGATCTTGCATGACTTTGTCTTTTTTTGAAGTAAAAAGGAACTCTCCAGTTCTGTGATATACAAGGTTCTTTACATGTTGTAGACTTTCATGTGTCTTAGAGAGATGGTGTCTTTTAAATCAAACAATAAAAATAAAATATAATATATCTTTTTAGAAAGTTCAGTTTACGGGAGAAGACCTGGCATTTGTCTTTACACCAACAGTTTGGAAAAAGAAGTCTCATAGAAATTAGGGAGGAAAATTACCTGAAAGACTTTCAGTCTTGGACTACAAGAAGTAGGAAACAGGTGAATTGTTGAGCTTAGGGCAGGAAACGAGTAGTCTTGTTAGCCATGTGAGAAGATAATTTGATGAATATATAAATAAGTAGAGACATGCAGTGCAAATAGAAATAGGGAAATGATTTCTTAGCCTGACAAGAAAAATACAGTCATCTTGAAGCTCGAAGTCTGCATATTTTTTTCGCTTTATTCCAGTTCAGCAGTACTAAACAGGAAGTCAGGATGTATATACTAGGAAGAAGATCAGAGATGATAAAGATTACATTTTCTTTCATTTAGACTTCATTTTTCCAGACAAGTGAATTCTTGACATGCTTGGTGGACCAAAACAGCCAGCAACCCAAACACTTACTAAGAAAAGTCAAAGTGTCTGGATGGAAAGATATATTCTGCACACATCCACTGAAAAACCTGCCTGTGTCAAAAAGAATAGAAGAGTTTGAATAATAGATTACCTAAGGAGGAGAAGGAATGACTAAGATGGTGAGATCTGCCTTCAGTGGAAAGAGATTTGCTTGGTAAATGTCCTTAGAGAGCAAAAGCATTGGCAAGAACTATATAAGAATGAGACATTTAGGAAAAGGTGAAGAGGAGATACACTTAAAATTCAGTCGCAAAAAGCAGAGAAATCTGGACAGAAATTTCTCTCTCTCCCCATCCCCCTTCTCCCCCCTCCCAGATTTATCCTTGCTAATCATACACTGTTGTCAGGTGGTGAAACATCAAGCATTAAGCAATATCATTTCACACTATTCCAATATCAATGTGGTGGTCATTTGCACCATCTGTCACACAAATGCTACTGGACAGAGAAAGCACTTTCTGAGAGCAATGTTGAAATGGCACTAAGAATCAGATGAATGGACCCTGTGGCAAAAATCAAAGAAATCAAAGATACTGCTATAGACAATACAGAGGAAGGAAATAGAGGAATTGAACAAAATACTTCTGCAGAATTATGAAAGAGCCTCTGCTTCAGCCCTATTCCTGATGTTTCTTTTGAGTCAAAAAGATGAAACCCAGACTAAGGCCACAACAGACTGGTGTACTTTTAAGACAGAAATAATGCAGAGCACATGCATTCTTACATGATATTATGATGCAAAGGGAGGGCATGCATTGCATGTTGTTATATGTTATAGACATTGCCATAGTGATTTATGATCTGTAACTGCGAGTAAACATGCCTCCCATTGAGGCTATTCACATATTCATAGCTTTCAAGCCTCAGTGCTTTCTTTTACACTGTTTCCCCACACTGTGAAGTTACTCAACCTAATTTAAAAAAAATGCAGGCAGGCTAACCATGCTAGTGCAGAGCTAGTGCAGGGAATTATCAAGTCTTCTCAGCAAGGTAAATTACTACACATTGGTACAGCTGCAAGAGGCCTGTGCAGCTGCTGTTAGTTTGCTTCTGGTACCTGAACTAGAGAATTTAAACTGTCTAAGGTACCAGTATGCTGCAGTGCTGTCTGAAGTATGGATGCAGCCTACCTCTATGGCAATAGAGATATCTTAAATTTAGTGCAATAATCATGGAATCTCTGAAGCTCTCTGACTGGAATAGTTTTTCTTCCTTAGAAATGTCTTCTTCGATTTCAAGCTTCTAGGAAGGCAGTATTCACTAAAATCAACATTAGTAGTTGCCTAAAGCCACTGTTTTACTTAAAAGGCAGAATAAAAAGTGCCTGTGCTATAACCGCATATTAAGTATTTGTGGCTCTGGTTGTTTTAAGCAGAAACCAATGTAAAAGTATATGTTTCTAGAGATTTTTCCCCCTGCTGTTCTAGCCTATTCTAATTAAGCATGTTTGACTTTTAGATTTGGGAGATTATCTCTGGTATTAGGCCTTTACTTGCAAGGGTTTGTAAATCAAGAGACTAAGGGGAGTTCTATGTTTTGTTTGTTTTGGTTTGGTTTTGGTTTTTTTTTAAGGAGCTTGTTAACTCTCATATTTCAGTACAGATATTGTTACTCAAATCCTATAAAAACCTCTGCTGAACCCAAATAGTTTCCATGAGGTCTAAATGGCTTTCTTTTTGGGCAACATGAAAGCAGAGGAAGTTAGAGTAACATATTTTGTACAGGTTAGACTGTTCTTCTATTACAAAGAAACTGCAAAGAAATAAACATTGCTAAATGTCATCACATGTTACTCTCACATGGAATTCAATTTGAGAAGACTCCTTATTTGCCAGTGTAATTAGATTGCACTTCCTGCAGTAGAAAGATGCTTAGCCTTAAGGAGCTAGGGATACAATTTCTCTGAATGACTGCCTTACGGTTAGAAACTGCCTCAGGAGAAAAACAAACAACTCTATTTTCATGCTCAGTGGTGCAAGCAGAATATGGATATCCATCCCATGCTTATTTAACACACCTTTTGAGAAGAGTCTGTACTTTGAAAATCTTTTATGAAAATTTTAAGTATTTTGTCAATATGCAAATTAACAGACAAACTTGGATTGCATTATGAATGTTAGTGAAGATAGTGTTTATTAATAACTTCCAGCTAATATAAATTTATATGAGTTTATAACCACTTTATTTTGTGTGCAATTGGTAAGGAATGATGTGCTTGTATGTGTGAGTATGCTTGCATGCATTACTTAAATACACAATGAGCAAACCATTCAGGCTAAACAGTCTGACTGGTTAAAATGATGTACAACAGAAGGGTCTCTGAATTTTTCATCAAAGAAAGGCTCTCAATTTTGAAAAGTGTCATTTTTGGTTGCCCAAAATATTTCAGGACCTCTTGGAACGCTTCAATACTACAATAATATGAATATTTAACATTCATAACTATTTGGATCAGTTAATATAACAAGATACACTACTAAATTTGAGGTAGCCCAATTTCTACCAGAAAGAAAGTATTAGTGAATGGAAACAACTTTGCTGAGAGGACAAAGATTTTTCTGAGTAGATTTGGTCATAGAGTTGCTTGAGGTTTTAACTTAGCAGCAGTCTCTTTCTGTTAATGATACTGGTGCAAACAGCAGGATCATGCTAATGAAACTTGCAGGTGACGTAAGATTGAGAGGCAAAATCAGCACAGAAGAGGATTGGAATATTTTGCAAGAAGATGAGGGCAGAGAGCTGCAAGAAGAAGGCAGATGGCAGAGTCCACTAGGATAGCCTTTATGAATATGAAAAGCGTGTTAACCTCGTGAAGTATAGAGCTAAGTATCCTCCTAAAGAAATGGGGGAACAGCAGTGAAATCCATGCAAAAAGCCCCACCATTTGTCAACTTCTTAGTGGAGCTTGCGCCCTTTGTGAAAAAGACAGTATAACATTAATGCCTGTAGTGGCAGGACACCTTTCTTACATTCCTGTGTTTAGCAACTCCTGCTTTTGATAACAAAGCCAGAAGTTGTACACGGACCAGAACAAATATAAAACTCCTAATAACTCCACTCAGATAATGTAATGATATAATAGTAAGGCTAAGATCTGGTCATATTTTTATCTCTGAGGAATTTTTAATTTCTAATTAAACCCCACTGTTAATTTCTAGTTCAAAATAACAATATTTGGTACAAAAGTGCAAATGTGTATTACCCTGTGGAATATATTTTGAATGAGGAAAGTTACTCCTTTGTCATCTCAGCACAGTAGTGCTTGGACATGAATTAACTTTTTCCAAGAGATCGATAAAATCCCAAATACTTGTGGTACTGAGGCTTATAGTACAGTAGGAAATGTTCTTCCTTAGATAGAGGTTATGAGTCAAGGCTAAGTTAGATACATCTTTTTTGGGATGGAGAAAGAGGAGAAACAGGGTTTTAAAATGTTTAGATTTAGGTTGAAGGTAAAAACAGTAGAATTAAGAAAACATCGTTTTTTAAATGGAGTGATAAATGAAGTAATAAAATGTATCATTACCATAAAACTCACCCCCCCAAAAAAAGCCCTTAAAAATCTGAGCTCTATGGATAGCCTATTTTCGTCTTAATCAAGGCAAAAGTTCTGAATGCTGCTTCAATTCCTGAAATACCTGCTTAATTTCTCTTCTATGATTTGTCTGTCACTTGATGTGAGTAATGAATATTTGTTATGACCTCTGCATTTCTAATCAATGAGCAATGAGTGAATAAAAGAATAAATGGTCAGCAAATGATAGAGGATCTTAACAAGGTCAGCTTGAGAAACCTAAGGAAATTCCAGCGATTGTAGTAACATCTGTGATTATGAAGCACTTTCTTGAACATCCTTTTCTGTATTCATTTCTTCAGTTATACTATTGACAGCATATTTAATGCATAACACTGAAGCACAGATAAATGCCTGTGAGATTACTATTTAAAGCTAATAATGTATGACCTAAATTTTCCCAAAATTTAAGAACTTAATGAAAAATTATTTGAAAATTGAAAACCATGTAAAAATGTCTCAACATGAAAGTTACTGTCCAGTATTCTTTGAGAATGAGGCAATGGACAAATAATTTAAAATAAGCACTAGACAATGCTGTGACAAAAATGAGTATTACTTTAATCTACTACTTTGCTGAGATATTTTTTGCTTTTAAATATTTACGCTATTTTATGTGACTTGGTAAAATAGATTATTTCAAGTTTAAGTTGGTTTAAGTTCAAAATGTTCTTTATTGGTAGCTGAAACCTGATATTTTAAACTTATAGGAAAACATGAAGCCACCATTACTTCAGCAGCTGCTGCTGAAATATATACAGAGTACTTCGAGTCTTTGTAGGTCTATAATTCAAATATTTCAAAAGGGATTTAGCTGAACTGGTATTTCAAATATGTATTTGAGCATAACGTGTTCCAAAACTAATTCTAAAACAACTCCATATATATTCCTTCAGGATAACAAATAAAACTTTATTTTTTAACAATTTTTAATGTACTTTAGTTACAGTAACCATATATATCACTTTCACTGATACATCCAATGCATATGTGCACATGTAGACAAAATAGCAGGCCTCACATTTTTTAAACATTTTTCGCTCACATTTTTTAAACGCTTTTCCCTTTCTATTGGGTTTTATATTACTATCTAGCACTGCTTGGGTGTTTAAAAAAATGGTCCAAACAATTACAATTTTTCATTACATTCTTTTCTGAAGCCTGATCTGACTATTGTAAAGTGAGTTTATTATTTTTACTATGGAATATCCACATTTCTCATCTTAATGAGATACATGTGCTTAATATGAAAGAACCCTAAATAAACAAAGTGCCTGAGCAGATGGAAAGGCCCTGCTCACTTACGTAGATCTCTTCAAAATTATGTATCCACTCAGCTGAGAGAGATTAAGATAATTGCTTCAAACAATGTGAGCTTTTATAAAAGGCTTTTCTTCCCACTGTGACATGAAGCTTTGAAGAGGGTTTCCACAGAGATATGAAGATTTTCTTATGAAACGAGTTGTTCAGACTTCTAACATTTTTCACACTAATAGAAAGAAAAATAATTGCAGAAATGATAAAGTTGTTTCAAAGGAAAAATTCAAGACTGGAATATGTACATCAGACAAAAATCAGGAGAAACAAAATGCTCATCTCATCAGAATACATAAATGTCTCTATTATTCAATAGAAATACATCTGTTAACAGAGCTTACTATACACTTTATTAAGTTTTTCCTCCAAGTAAAATATAAGATAACTTCCAAGCACTCTAGGGAACCTCAAATATTATTTGAATCTTGCATAGGATAGGTGCTTTCTACTTAAGCTGGCTTTACTTGGTGACTAGGATGAATTCCTCTAGCTGTGGGAAATGTTACACAGTTTTCCAGACAAAACTAAAGTGATGAGTTTAAACTGTCTCCAGTCCACTTAGAAGCACTAGGTCGAGGGGACAAAAGCTAAAGCTCCCCTTGAGTTCTGTCTCAGGTTCCTCACTGCTAGAAGCACAGAGACTAGTTCCTGCTATGGTTCTTCTTTTCCCTGTTTCTGTCAGGGAGCAGTGAGGGACAACTTTCCCCTGAGGGGTGGAAAGCCAAGACCTGACAATGACCCATCAAAGGCTGTGCCCTCATTCAACCTTCGCATAAACTTCCTGCAGAAACCTGTTCAAAGCAGTGTGTCCCTGGAGAGAAAAATATGGAATGATGGTAAAATGAAATAAAAACATTTATCCAAAAAGGGATTTTTCTTCAGGCTGGAAATTCCAGTATTTCAAAATGTTTGTTCGTAATTATTCCAGAACAGCTAATAAATTTTTTTTTTTTCCTATTTTAAGTATGTATTATGCCAAATAAACCAAACCAACGAACCAAACAGAAAAAAAAACCCAAAACAAGCAAACATAAAGTTTAAAATTTTAACATAAATTTTAATTATTAAAGCCAAACAAACACTTGAGGGAGTAAAAAAAGATACATTTTTATTTTCCCTGTTCATAATTTGTTGCATGTTTCTTTTAGTATTTTTTGGTTTTAACAAAGCTGTTTTTCTGATCGACACCTGCCTTGCTGAAAAATTTTCTGTATGCCTTACTGGAGGATTTTGAGTTGCAAGGAAGAGTATTATAGAATGTAAACAATACAAAAAAGGAAGCAAAAAGAAAAGATAGAACATGATACAAGATGAGTATGAGACGTGAGAAAGAAAAAATTATTTGAGAACTAGATTTGTTGGCACAGGCAGAAGGAGCTTGTTCAGTTTGAACCTCAAAGGATTGACAGATACAGCTAGCCATTATTGCTGAAAACTGAAATAGTACAGCCCTTCCATTTATCCTGCTTTCCTTTCTCTACCTTACTGGAAGACTGTCATCACTTTGTAAGCCAAATAAGACAAGCACTTCTAAGAAGACAAGTGGCCTAAGAAGAATAAAAGTCAAATCCGAAATGACCAAACTCCTTTTGCTACTAGTTTTAAGAAGACGACCAAAGTTATGGGAAGCTGGCTGAAAAAGTGAGGGATGAAAAAGCTACAATTGAAGATCTGGACAATGTTTTGAGACATGAGCTGTTGAATCATTTCTTCTAAAAAGGGGCTTTTCATATTAGGAATTTTTTTATACAAATATTTGAATTTTTAAAATATAAATTATTCAATCATACTGAAAGACAGCACTATTGCTGTAAACAGTGGGGATAGAGTATAGGTCTGGAAATCAATCAGTAGAGGAGGCAGGCTGGAGAGTGACTTGATATCAAAAAGTCAATCTGTTCTGCATGTTCTGCTTGTGCTCATGAACACTCTAAATTAGAAAAAAAAAAAGCCATCATCAAAGTATCAAAGGGAGTATCTGTACTACATCTTCATCATGAACAACAATGTTAAATGGGATTTTATTGACTTATTATGATACGTCAGTAATTTGACTTCTTCAATGTACAGCAAAAGGAAATGCACAGGAACAGCAACATGGCTGTTGATTTAAAAATAACGAGTAGTATTAACCCATACTAAGTCTCCAGAATAATATACGTCTTCATGCAACTCAATTAACCTGTGCTATTGTTGTCATTACATATTTTCTCCATCTGCATTTCAGCATTAAAAAAAAAAAAGTTTAGCTATTGATTTTGTTTATTCTTTCATCCTGCACAGTAAGTTGCCTTATGTACAGTGAAAAATGCTGACAGTTCCAAAAGAAAATCACCAATTGGCAGATATATAGGACTTCACAGATAGCTGGTTAGTTTGTTTCTATAATGGAATATACAGAAAGTTGTGCCAATAAATTAATGACAAGTGGAGCTCAAGGCCCCTACAGGATGTGCTTCTTCACTTCACAGTAGATCTTAGAATGTTTTATTACTATTTTACCTCCTCAGTGCACTGTCTTATTTGTCACAACATGTTAGTAAATTTTTTTTTGTTTATATCCAAAGACTTTAAAAACACAAGTTGAAACACAAACCAAGAACGTCAAATGATTCTTCTTTTACAGCAGAATCTCTGCATTCTGAGTTAATCATTCCATGAAAAATAATCGAGTCATAAAAATGCTCTTTAGATTAAAGTCTCATAAAATACTAGGATTTGTTTCTTTTGAGCATCTTTGCATCTAGTTCTAGGTATTGACACAGGAACTCAGCATGTCAGTTCTGTAGACAAATATTTTTACTACACCAAACCCAAAGTAGTCTGATATTTAGCATCGAGACAAAATACTTTTTTATGAATCAGGAGGAAAAACATTTTCTGAATGCCAAGTTATTCAAAATTACAACTAATAATAGTATGCATGGTCCTTAATTTAAAAAAGATAATATTAAAATACATACATTGAAAAATTAATCTTTGTATCTACAAAAAATAAATTAACAAAAAAATCTAAACTGTGATCACATAAGTTTATTGAGAGCTGTCCATTATCGTTTGTCTCCAAATGATCCAGAAAAAATGTATAATCTTTGTTACAGGCTGTTTGGAAGCTATAATTTTCTCCAAAATTTCCTGAAATAAAATGCATCTTAGGTGGCTTATCTATAACGTAGCTTGCCTACTGATTGATCTCCTTGCAGGTTCATGGAAAACTGTTCACAGTTGCATTGATCAATTCTCTGCCCTGGTATTTGTTTAACAGCAACCCATACAGATAGGCTGGTGCAGAAGTCCACATGCCTCATTTTTCTTGCAGTACCTTGTCACGTGGCAACCTTTAGTACAGCTGGAGAAGTAAGGAAAACCATATTATGGAGTTACGACCCTCAATTGTAGCCAAAGAATAAGATGAGGCACACACAGAGAACAGGAGGTGCACCGAGCTCTGTAACTGTGGTCTGAAAAAAAACCCCTTGCTGATTCCTGAAAGAAGTTTCCAAGTTCTTTAAGGAGGTCTGAGTCACCCTTCTCACTGCTGACCTGAGGCAGAGGTACCCTGGATTGATTTGTAGGGCTTCCCAAAATGGCTGAGTCCCCTCACCTGGGCATTTGCCCTATGTTCTTTTTAAAAGTGAGAAAACGGATGAGATGTCAGGTCTTTGGTTTTGGTTTATTTGTATGTATCAAATAGTGAAAGATAGGAATTCAGCCTCCAGTCTAACATCATGCAGACCAGTGCTCACTATTGTTTTTTGGTTTTTTTTTTTGGTTTATCCTTCTGAAGCCCTTAGTCAAGGAACTACTTTAAAATTTGTATTCCAGTCCAAGGATCTGGCAAACAAAATGCTGGCAGAGCAGCACTAACTTGTAGGCCCCCATGTC
Organism: Serilophus lunatus; assembly: GCA_013399895.1. Lineage (NCBI taxonomy): Eukaryota > Metazoa > Chordata > Aves > Passeriformes > Eurylaimidae > Serilophus > Serilophus lunatus. Next base: position 63,874 of record VXBA01000399.1, read on the forward strand.
TTTTATTGCATATTGTCTCTACTCTGCTGGAATCTTTTAAAGGCAATCCATTAACTATAATGTATTAACATCAAACCTTCCTGGTAGGATTTTTATGTGTTAATTCACAATAAGGTTATGGTGTATTGGGTTTCTAATTTTAAAGAGAGATTAAATTGTTTGCCCTTAGTTAATTACCTTGGATTCTACAAAGGATTGAGTACTTGCTTATGATACAGGTATTTTCTTGAAAAGAGAACATGGTTTTGTATCCTTAGTGTTGTGTAGCTGGTCTGAATGTCTGCTTAATAATTCTTAAAATACACAAGAACTACATCTAGCTATAGGTGACTTGTGGACATGTTAAATGTCCATGCTGAATTCTTGAATTTATAGTTCAGATATTAATAGTGGCAACTATCTTCATTACATTTTTAGCATCCTCTGTCTCCTGAAAGAAGTTAGTCCTGCAAAAAAGATTTTAGTAATAAAGTTTTTATGCAGTTTCTTTCCCTTCACCATTGTTGTATCTGATGTAGAGGGAAAGCAGTTGTTATGGTAATTCTGGGCAGAGAAGCTCTTTTAAATAGGAACATGATTGGGCATGATTGAAAATTCACAAATACAAATGTCTCTTGAAACAGTACAAAGTTGAAGTACAATTAAAAAACAAAGCGGCTATTTTCAAGCCTTAATCCTAACATAAATTATATACCTTTGAAATATCATGAAACAACGCCCTGAAAAAATTCCTCTTTTGTTACCCGTATAGAACATAAATAAATGGTGAATCAAGCATTTTTGACACATAAAGCACAGGTTTTACACAAAAAAACACAAACCACTCTACTGAAATTCATAGAGAAAAGGCCAGAAAGGAGATTGGAACATGAGAAGTTTTTCAGGTTTTCAGCTGACATGAGTTAATTCAAGAGCAGGAATCCTTGATAAAGAATTGCAAGTGTCAACAGCCTTATTTGGAATCATTGACTTAGACGTACCTAGTCAAAAATAAAGTGCTTCCTTAAATAGGTTGACGAATTTGTAAAGTGTGGATCGAACTGGGACTGTTTGGAGGTTGGTGGGAGAGGGAGGACAAGAAACAAAAAGCCCCCACTGAACCACTACAACAAAAACAAAGCAGCAGTAAGACAAGTATCTCTGCAGTCACCATGGCCAGAGAACAAGGAGCCCAAGGATGTGCTCCAGGCTCCAGAGCAGAGATTCTCATGCAGCCCCTGGAGAAGACCACAGTGAAGCAGACTGTCCTCCTGCAGCTCATGGATAAACCCATGTCAGAGTAAGTGTATATTGCCTGAAAAAGAATTGCAGCCATAGAGAAGCCATACTGGAGCTGGTTTATCCTAAGGGATAGCAGGCTATGGAAAAGACCCAGCATGGAGAAGTGGAAAAGGCTGAGGAGGAAGAAGCATCAGAGAGGAGTTGTCATGGACTGACCACAACTATGATTCTACATTCTTCTGTGCCAGTCAGGAGGAGGGGGTAGAGGAATTAGAAGTGGAGGAGAGGAATTGAGTCTAAGGAGAATAAGGGGGAGATGAAGGGTTTTTAGGTTTCTGGTTTTATTTAATGTTTAATTTAATTTTTTTTTATCTGCGATATTTTTCAAGCACATAACTAAGTGCAAAGGTAATTTTCAAACCCATGTGCTGTCCATCGTCGTTACAGGAAATAGAGCAGCAAAAAAAGTGTTTTGCTGTTCCTCATTACAAAATTCAATACACTGACACCATTCTATTGTCATATAGGAGGCTAATTGTTTTTTTCATTCTGCATTGGCCACATCAATGATTAGATTAAAAAGGATGGGATGCTGTGGCTCTGTGCATCTTCTGAAATTTGTCCCACAGACCAATCCTTATTCAATTCATTTCTTGTAGTGAGATCATAAGATAGAAGATACGCTATTGATTGGAAGATGGTAGACACAGCTCGCCAAGAATCATGCTGAGCATCAGGAGTTACAGGTCAAATCTTTCTAGAACCTCATATTAAATAATATTTCCTGTGTAGGACTGTTGTTAGTTTATATGCAAACACCTGAAATACACAAACAGGACCAATTTTCAAGGTCAAAAATTCAATACTTTGTTAGACTCAAAAGTCGTCTTCTTCCCTAACCTCCAGCTATAAATCCATATTTTTGAAAACAAAACTGAATGCAACATTACAACTGGGAGATGACTATCAGAAAAGGATCATAGTCCAAATATGAGGTAACAGACTTTACAGTGAAAAGTTTGTTTTCTGACTTCAGGAACCCAGGCTGTATGGGGCTGATGCAACTTTGGAACTTGCTCCATTTCTATTGTTTTTATGTTTTCCCACAGAGGAGAGTAATGCTGCTCATCTTTTCAACATATCTTGCTTTGAAATTGTCAAGAAGCTTAAAATTTCCTTGGTTTATAGGATATCCTTCTAAGGTTATGTGTGTAACTTGTTAAACTCTTGTAAGGGGGGATTTCCATCTTGAATACATTTAGTAATAAAACTTCTCTTAAATGCATATGTACAACTGCTGATGATTTTAGTGCATATATTAGCAGATCACATTTGGCTCATGGTCAGGGTTATTTTTACTGTCACCTTTTTTCTTGTACTCTCCTTTCTAACAGCAGGGCACAGAAAGGTGAGTTATTTTCAGAGTAAATATATCCTTTTGATACTTGTCTGTTCTTACTCAGCCCACTTAATTACAACATTTTGAAAATGGTCATAATACAATTTATTGCTTTCTGGTCATTAATAATTTATTTTTCAGCTTCTGTATAACCAAGAAACAGTATTTTTATAGAATTTGTTTCACATTTCTCTCAGATTTTTGTGATAATGTGTGCCAATTTCTGTAATTTCCCTGTTTGATTCTTCTTAGAAAACAATGAGATTGTCTTGAAGGCCTACTGTAAATGAGAGATAATAGTTAAAACTGCTAAATGCTCTTGAAATGAAAAACATTGAATCAATACATCAGATATGCTTAATAACTTATTATTTCTTCCAGTTAAAAATAAATAAATAAAATAAATATTTGTTTACTTATTTTTAAGAAGACTTAGACTTTTAAAAACTTGTGAATTTCAAGAGAGCATTTTAAATGTTTCTTGAATGTTCATAAAATATTTTCTGGTGTTTTGTCACCTCTGTGTCACTTTCAAAGACTAGGTATTAAATTGCTTATGTGTATGGCCAATATAAACTCATTTTCCATTACATTTACTTGGTAAATAAAGAATAGTATGCCAACATCTCTGGTCAAGCTTTGCACACCAGCTATATAACTTTTTTTTGCATTCTTCAGCCTATTTTTTTAACTGTTAAAAAATAAACAAAAAACTTTAAAATTAAAGGATTTAATAATCATACAGATGTTGGGAAAATTAATTGCTCTGCTGCAGATTTATCTTAGTTATTATCTGTTATCTTGTGAGTTTCTTGCCTAAGTCGTGGATATAAATGTTGAGAATCATGTAAAGATAGACAGTCATTATCTTACTCTGTTATTATGATAGACAGTTTTGTGTGTTTATTTTTTATGACTAGTTATTCAGGAACACAGGTAACTTTAATTGAATAGTGCTAGGGGAGATATTGCACCTAAAGACTCTTTTGGTGCATATTTTCCTATTATATCCTGCATCATTCCTAAATTCTGTTTCTTCCCACAATTGAAGAGCAAATCCATTTTTGGAAAGCAGTCTGGTCAGAGATCACTTTATTGGACATCACTGGAGAAGCAGGAAATTTCTCCTCAAATAGGCACAGTGAAGTTCAAAAAAATGTATTAAAATTGTTGAAAGAGTCAAAAGCAAATAATGGAGATAAAAATAAATCTAAAAATATATGCAAATGTGCTCAGAATGCTAAACTCTAACATGTATATTCAGATTACATAAATAACAGCAGTTGCACAATAATATGGCAAGTATTAGAAAGATTTAATTGATCTTTATAAAGCATACTAAAATCCTAATTAAATAAGGGCAGTTTGACATTTCAAATGTACCATTCAATGCTTGTCTTTTAGCTTCAGTTTGCTTTTGCAGAACACAACCGCTCTCCTCTCCAAGCCCAAAACAAACCTAAAGGTGTAATTTTTCATCTGCTGTCATTACTCTGTGCATTGTATGAGTTATTCATCCAATAAATTCAATTTAAAAATAAAATATTGATGTTTAAGAAAGTCTTATGAAAAAGACTTGCGTATTTTGAATTTTTAAAATAAACAACTCCTGCTGCTTTTGTTAAAACACAGTCTGCAACTCAGAAAATGTGAGGTGAAGTAGATCACAGAGAAAAAATGCTTATCTTTTGTCAGAAATAGGGAAGAAAATGTTTGTTTGCTTTTTTATTCAATCACTGAAACTAATATCAGCTATCAGTCTAGTTCCTGTTTTGTGATCACTTAAGTCAACATAATTATCATCCCCGGAAATCTGACATTTCTTCATGATACTGTAGCTATATCATACACTTTTTAAAGCTTTTTAATCTAAAGAAAGACTTATTATTCCTGGTCACAAATTATCTATATAGAGTTTTGGCCATTCTAAATATTTCACAACAACATAGGGTAAAAATATTAAAAACATAAACAAAAACTGAAACATAAAAGAGAAGTAAATGAACAGATTGATGGCTAGTAAAGCTGGGAAGCCTCTTCAGCTAATAACTCTTTCAAAGCTGATAAAATAGATTAGAGAACACCTGTTAAAGAAGCTAAAGGAAGAACAACTACATTGAATAAGTCACAATATATTACAGATACTGTTTAATTTAAATTTTAAAATACTTTGAATATTTTAAAGCGTCATTCTCCAAGGAAGGTAAATGGGAAAGGACTTGATACAAAGAAGAAAAAAGAGGCTTTATCTGCAGTATGGATTAAGAAGAGTTAATTTTAAATCCCCTCACTTAGATGTGTTAATTTCACTACTTATTTAAATATTATTTTTTTCAACAAGGATTGCCTGAGATTTCATCCCATGTACGCATAAGATACGTTATTGAGTATGGTAGGGAACTGTTCCCTTTCTACTTGGAGGTGCTCGGAAGAACCTAGCTTCTAGTTTGGGTGTGTTTTTTTTTTCCAAAATATAATGCAAAAGGATGAGTAAATTTCGTTCTTCCTGCATCCCGAGAAAGATTTTTTCCTGAAGAGGGAAAAACAAAGTGAACAATTTAAAAGAGATCCAGTTAGACAAATGGAAACTATATATTGTCTCTGTGAAATGAGAGAGTGCTCTCTCAAGATTTTCATCAAAACAGAGGAAAAGTGGAGGGGGAAGTAAATCTTGTTTTCATTCAGCTGTTAAGCAGTCAACATGAGCAAGCAACAAGTTATATGGTCATCATATGGTCAAACTTGACAAGCCTGCTTAAGAGAAATCTTTTCCACAGTTCCACTGCAAAGATAGCTACATTTGCACTTTTACTTCTTTCATGCAAGCTTTTTTCCCAAGCAATTTTCAGTTAACGTCAGTGAATTAGACTTTCAGCAATATTGTGATATATTGAAAATTTTACATCTCTGTTTTATGGCTTGTGGTATAAAATGCTTAATCCATAAAAGACTTTCAGTGACTGGTGTAACAGTTAACTGTAATTTAGGAGCAAAAATCCAAAGTGTAGGTCCTCAACTCTTCTTTCATCTACAGTCTAACCCCGCTGATGTCGAAACTGTAATAATGTATCGAATTAATTTCTTGAGGAGAAAGAAAATATTACATCTAAATTAATTAGACTTAAGATGGTTTAATACATAACTGGACTAAAAATACTAAGATATTGGAGCAGGGATTACAAACCAGGTTTACTTCTTCTTAGATGAATAGATAGTGAAGCATATATTGTGTAACAGGATTGTTCTCTTTTTCTCAAAATTTTTGGTCCAATGAACTCATAGTTCTCCTTTGCAAAGTGTACATCTTCCAAGATAGAAGTAGATGAGATTTCCTACTGCCACGTGATCAAATCATTCTCCAAAAAAATAGGAGAGAACAGAACCAGATTCCAACATCCTGAATGGACTTTCAGATTGAAAGGGGATTAGGAAGGGAAAGGAAAGACTGAGAAGATGCGTCCGTATACCATATTCTAATAAATTAAGAACTTTATTATGTTAAAATGAATACACTTCTTATTTTTAAAATGGATTGGTCATATCTATAAAGTATGGCTTTGCACAGTACTGAGAGACCACCATAGTACCTGTGAAAATATTAAAAATATGAAAACATCAGTTGTGTCCATACAAATGTTATTTTGAATGCATTTTTGATATTTCTATAATACTACTAATTAGAGGCACTCAAATCCAAATGAAATATGTCACAACATTCTTCATGAGATGAAAGTAAAAACAAATCAAGAAATATATTCTGAAAAGAGTTGACATGAAAGCAACACGGTACTGCAGCTATGGCAGAGCTGCACCTCTTAGTAGCATGAATGGGTAAAAATTACCATTATTTCTTCAACAAAATTCTGGAAAGGAAATTCCTTATTTCACAGATGAAAAAAAAATTAGTTTTATATTGGCTGTTCTCTAGCCGTCTTCCAGGCATTTACACTTTTCCCCATAAAACTGATGATTCAGTCTGGCTTCAATGCTTCTGATTCTGTTAATAACATCCAGGCTGGAATTTACAAAGGAATCACAAATCATGAATTAAGAATAATGACTTACAACTTAGCTTCTTCTGCTTCCACCGAACAAATGAGCACTCTCAGAATAGCTTTGAAAGAATGCAGAGAAGTGTTCATGTATTTTAACAGAACTTACAATTTGCATGTTATTTTCTCCTTTGTCATCATCGTGTTTGTTTCCTTGCTTCTCTTGTTCTTGCTTTGGTTCCCTCTTATAACTTCTTTTTCATGTCACTATATTTTTTGAACAAACTAATCAATTTTCTTAAAATTTGGATGAGAAATTTACCTACTCTGGACTATTTAATCTTCACAAAAACTGTCCAATTTCTATCTCTTCTCATCCTCTTTCTCTCTTAAAAGTGATAAAACACTAAGGTGTTCTAGATACCTAATAGTGAATAGTCAGCCATGAATAGTGAAAATACCCTGCTCCTGCAAGTAGCTGTACTGTGGGAGTTGGTGGGATTTATTTGCTTTAATTTCTTACAACATTATATTGAACAATCACAAAATTATCTCTTATATTATAAAAAAATACCTTTTCATATTTTGTATTGTATTATAGAATTCAAGTATACTCAGATATATTTCTTAGAAATCTCTGTTTGATAGTTTCCTAATTTGTTTTTTTAGTTTTATATCCAAAATCCAAGAACTAAAAACTTCATAAAAAAAGCTCAGAACTTTTTTTTTTGGATCTGGATCCCTGATGCCTACCTGGAGCAGAGAGTAGATGCTCAGAATTTATTAGAGTTCATAAAAAATCATGGATGATAAATTTGCTGAATAAGTAACACAATGGTTGCATTCTCTTGGAAATGTTCTACAGACGTTGTTTGTTAGCTTGGGTTTTTTTTAATACATTAGTTGTTGAATACAGAAATAATGAACATTTATCTAAAGGAATGTTTCTGCTTGTAACAGCGCACAAATTGCACTGCCTTTGCACTCTGAAAGTCTGCGATAGCATATTTTAAAGAAGTTACTGTGTGCCGCTGGCCTTTTTTGAGCTGATCATGTTACCACATTGGTCTCGCTGATTGACAGATAACACACATAAGTCACTGACCTCATATGTGGCTATATATTTCCCTACACTCATATATCCATAATTTATAAAAATCTATACATACTCATTTAACTAGAAACAGACCAAATTTCTTTGACACTTATACAGCCCCTGTACCCTAAGTATGTGATTACCTATTGAAAAATAATGGAAAAAGCTTATATGACCATTTTATCATAGTGTATTGAGTTCAAGAACCATTTGGATGATATTCTCAGGTACATGAGGTGACTCTCGGGGATCGTCCTATGCAGGGTTGGGATTAGACTTGATGATCCTTGAGGATTCTTTCCACCTTGGCATATTCTGTGATTCAATGACTTTCCATTTCCAGTGTTCTTTCCATGTGCATGCTTTTCACAAACTGTCTTGATACATATAGCCTAGAAGTGACATAGTGATTGGAACACCATGGAAGAAAATTGAATAAAACTGTACACATTGGGTATTTCCCTATGTGTTCTCAATCACATAAATCTAATTTTAATTGTCCAATGACTTCTGCAACTCTGAAAAATTAGTTTATTTATGTTGTTCAAACTGCTTTGTAGAAACTGTTTCCTTCCAAGGAAAGTTAAAAAATTGGGCAAGAAAATTTCTTTTTTACTTGAAAGGGACAGACATATGTCCTATTTTTATACACATAATTTTGAGTTTTGTATACTTTTAAATATATACTGAAAGCAGAAGGCACCAAGTTAAGATTGTTTTTCATTAATGTTCAGAAAATCAAACTTTGTCTTTTAGAGAACTAGCTGTTTCATATCACTAAAAAGAAAATGGGGAGATATCAACAGAAACAAATGTTTCAGTTCATCTCGTTCTATTTTATTTAAGAAACATTAAACAAACTGCAGCTTTAGTAATGTATTGAACTAAATATTTCTTAAAATTTCCAATACTTTAGATACAGCCTCCAGTCGTCATTGAATTACGGCTGTAAGAAAAGTTGGTTTTGAGTACAGATTCCATTGTTCAGCTTAGTCAGCATCTCCAATGTATCCCTCATATCTGACGGCATAGCAAATTCCAGTTATCTTATCTCTATCACACATTCACTTTGTGTCAGGTCCTGAAATAATTCTGTACATTTGACATGTAATGTATTCACTCTTTATGTGCAGTAGTGTTCCATGAGTGTGCTATGCTCATTTCCCAGGACTGCAGTTGAGCTGTAGCCCAGGTAAACAGAAACTCTGTAGATCACTGTTAAAAAAGGCAGGCCTGTGACTAGTATTTTGCACAAGGGCAAGGCAAGAGGATATCATACATCTTTCTTCCCCCTCACCACCACTCAACAGTATGCAAGACTCATATTAATTTTGAAAGAGGTAGTAAAATCACTAGTTTAGGCTTTGTCTGAAAATCACAGTCACCACTTCATCACTCAGAAGTGCCTGTTCCTTCCTGGAGTGGAAACCAAAGCTATTCTTTCAACAGGTCCTTAAATATTTATTCTCTTTTGTGTTTGTCTGTGACTCGTTTGACAGAAAAAGAAATGAAAAAAGATGTCAGTCTGCAATTATTTATGTGCTCTGATATGATCTTCCACCTGAGAAGACTTGCACATAGGAAGGAAATTTTGTCCTCTGCAACATGATCCTGTATTGGCACTTAGAACTCCAGAGATCAAGTACTACTAATAAATCATTTTGGGGTTGTGACTTCTCACTGGATAAGCAAACATTCTTAATCAACATTGTAACCAACAATGCCATAAATATCTGTTAGAGACGAACTGGTATTTTGGCTTACAAAATTGACAAAATTTGACACTACTGCATCTCAGCTTAGATGAGAAATCTTGTTATCAAGATTCCATGTCATCAAGTCAAGTCTGAAAATAAATTCTGAGTGTCGCAGTGGACAATGGAAGTCAGGCTAGCAGCACATTTAACTTCAATTCGACACAATATGTATAACTATAGAAACACCTAAGTTTGTGGTGGATAATTGTAGTAAAAAAAAGCTGCATAACACATTGAATGATCTTCCAAACCCACCAGTTTATGGCAGACCATTCAAAGGAGCATTTAGTTTAAGATTAATTCCGTTCTGAAATTTTACCCTTAGACCCCAGCCATGTAACCTAGGTGTGTTTCAGAAAACTAAACCTTTTCTGAATACATACAAAATACTTCCTAGAACTCATGATGGCTTTTAACCAGCCATTGCAGGAGTGCTTACTCTAAGTAGTTAAACAGATGGGATGGTAATCTAGTCAGCTAGGTGATGAATTCAAGAGCCTGACGCTGGCGATGTCTAGTGATGATGATCTAGTGACAAAGATAGTTTAAGCAACCCTTAACTACCTCACCTTTTAACCGGTGCTTTTTTAATGGTGATTTGAGAAAAATATTCTTAGGCAGATGGTATCATTAAATGACAATGTAAACCCTCATAAAATTACTAATAAGGCCAGACATTTTCCTACAAGGTGAAAACAATGCTATATTGCTGTTTGTCCGCTTCTGTGAAGCAAAATGCATTTAAGAAGAATGTGCTGAACACTAGAACCCACTTAATTGAGATTATCTGGAGAATGACTCATCACTCTGATCATCCATCTCTTCAGGTCTGCAGCCACGAAGCAACAGCAACAACTTTTTTTCTAGACTAATGGAGCTTTAAAAAATCCAGCTACAATTTGGTTTCTTTTTTCTTTCTGTTGGTCCTTGAAGTAATTTGCAGCTTTGCAAGGGTTTTCTCAGACCACTTTGAGCACCATGTCTTGGAAGTATTTAGGAAGTAGGACAAATAGAGGCTTATTTTGCAGGAGCTCTAAAGTAGATAATGAGAAAGCTTACTTGGTGTTCTGTAGGAAAGACAACATTTTGACAAGTGTGTAAGGGGCATTTGCCACACAGGATTAGTATTACATCTTACCTTCCTCTGGCTATTAATCTAATTTTGTAGTAAAAGTCTCATTTAAGACCAGGTGGTGACATTATTATGTTTCTAGGTAATGATAGGTGACAGTATGCAAGGTGAGAGGACAAGATGTCTTTCCCTTATTGTAACATCTCATTCCTTGTTTTGATTCCAGCCAGAAAGCACAGAGCAAACTTGACCATCGCTTGCAGATAATACTCTTCTTTGATTTTATCTTTTCTTGTGAACTATACTGTAGATGTTAACTGAAGTTTATTTTTTATTTTACTGCATTTTCTGCATAATTTTCTGGAGCTTTCATGCAAATTTTATTGAGTCAATATATTCCAAAGATACCACTCTGTGTTACTTTCTGTGCCCTTTCTTTTTCCTGTGGTTACATTCCTTTATATTAGCCAGTAAAATGTGATATTTTTCTACAGTAAAACAGACTGTAGAATTTTTTTCTGAGTTTAAATTTTGTAGTTTATTGGCAATAAAAGCTATGAATTAAGACTACTCAGTTGGTAATTCCTCAAAACCAGGTTGAAATATGTAAATATGTTTCATACTGTATGTTCATTTAAATTGCTGTTTGCTAACATTGTGTTACAAGTTACAGCATTGGCAGAAAGTTAATTCTTTATATTACTGAGATTTCAAATTATCTTTATCTACTTGGAAAATTTTTTAAAAAGTTATATTAAAATATGAACTACTGGTGTAAATCAGTCACACAGGATGTAAATCATGATTTAACATAGTGTTACAATGTTTCTGTCTTAATCAAGTTTCTGTCTCATTATCCTCAGGCTAATAGACAAACCAAGATCTAAGTCCATTTAAATATGTAAAGAAAAATGTTTTTCTTTCTTTATTGCCTCTTCTGTCTTTAGAATGTATTTTATTTTTACTATCTTCTAAAATGTTACATGGTTTATTACCATTTTCCCCTTTGCAGAAATTATTGGTCTTATATTAATTTTAAATTTGAGAATTTTTTGTTTATTAACCTGGAAAACTTCTTTCCCATTGAATAGTTGTCCCGCTTTTTGTTTGGCAGGAGTTTTGCTATCTTCTAGCAAATCTAATGTCCACCATACAAGTCAGATCTGAACAGAGAATGTGTACATGCTGTAGTATCCTCTTCAGTTAGCTCATTTCATTTCTCTTATGATACAATCTATCTTCCTATTGGTAACTGCCTTGCCCTTCACAGGCTTCTCCAATTTTATCTGTTTCACATTATTTTATTTTCCTGATTTCTTCTCCACAGACACACCCTTGTTGTGAGGGAGAAGCTTGCATGTTCTTATGGGTTTGTGAGCTATACTGGTGTTGGTATACGCCTTCCCATGCCAGAGAGGTCTCAACTGAAGGGTCAGACTAAGTGTGTCTACGGGTAGGACGGGCTCACTAGCCTTCTGGCAACCATCCTAGGAGAAGGAAAACTCTAACCCCAAACCCGGGCAGATGGAGCTCGTTTAGCCCTGTAAGGCCATCCGTCTCAGAGAAGGATACTCTAACTAAACCTACGTCCTGAGGTCTTTGCTGTCACTGTCCAAACTTGCTAGGCCCTGCAGATGAATCTTAGGAGTAAAGGGTGGAGCTAGTTCTGCACACGCTGAGCCTCACCTAAAAAATCCATTGAGCAGGCTAGAAGGGTACACCCACATTTGTAAAGTCCTGTAGCAACAGACCAGGGATGAAACAGCAGGTGGTAAGGTGCACTGGAAGCCACAGACCCAACTCTGCATGCAGGCGGTTCAGGACACTGGTTGCTCAAGATTGACCCCGGAGGTGACAGTCTTGTTCAGCAACATCCTGATAGATCAAGCAGCCTTTTTCAAGGAGAGCACTGCTTGCTCTGCATAGAAAGTGGCCTAGAAAAGGTGGCCTAACCAAAGCTCATCTCCACACCCCACCCAGTTGGCTAACTATGGCCAACAGGCATCTTCTAATGCGGTCGAACAAACAAAAAGAGACAAACGCATACACCTCCCTCCAGAGGTGTGTCTAGATTGACACTCGCATGTTGGAACACCAGAACCATGTGTGATACTGTAATAGTGGATGTCCAGAGCGTCGTTCTGCTTTAATTGCCCATGAATTATAGTGACTTAACATCGACATTGCTGCTCTCAGTGAAATTCGGCTCCATGAAGAAGGCAGCCTCCAAGAACATGGTACCACCTACACACTCTGTTGGTCAGGCAAACCCAAAACCGTAAGTCACCTTTCAGGAGTTGGTTTCATGATTAAAAACTCCATTGCCTCTAAACTTGAAAACTTGCCTATAAGTCATTCTTATCACATTATCTCCCTACGCCTCCCATCGCACAACAAGCAACATACTGTTCTCTTCAGCGTGTACACAACTCTCCAACCTGACCCTGCAGAAAAGGACAAATTCTACACTGACCTGTGCCACCTCACTCAAAAGCTTCCTGCAGATGACAAGATCATAATCCTTGGTGACTTCAATGGCAGAGTAGGAAAGAACTCTGAAGCCTGGAAAGTAGTACTTGGAAAGCATGGTATTGGGAACTGCAATGACAATGGACATGTCTTGCTAGAGTTTTGTGCAGAGTAGCAGCTCATTATCACCAAAACTATCTTTCAGCAGAAAGACATCTTGAAGACAACCTGGTTGCATTCTCAATCCAAGCACTGGCACCTCATTGACTACGTCTTAGTGTGTCAGAGAAATGGTCACCATGTCCATCATACTTGAGTGATGCCTAGTGCAGAATGTCAAACACACCACCACCTTGTGCAATGCAAACTAAACCTACGCTTTAAGCCCAAACCAAAGAGGGGTGGCATTCCAAGAAGGAGGCTTCAGGTTAACAATCTTCAAATAGTCACAGTGACAAACAGCTTCGAGGTAAATCTTCAAGCTAGACTTGAAGACCATCTCATAGATCCCTCTCCTGAAGTGCTTTGGCAACATATTAAAAATATCATCCCCCAGTCTTCTGAAGAATCCTTAGGGTTCTCCTCCAGGAAAAACAAAGACTGGTTTGATGAAAACAATCAAGAGATCCAGGACTTGTTGTCAAAGAAGAGAACTGCTCACCAAGCACACCTCGCTCAGGCATCTTGCCATGTAAGAAAAGCAGCCTTTCATGTTGCATATAGCAAGCTCCAACAGAAACTTCAAGACATCCAGAACAAGTGGTGGATCAACCTAGCAGAAAAGACTCAGCTATGCACAGATTTAGGTGACCACAGAGGATTCTATGAGGCTCTAAAAGCAGTGTATGGACCTACGCAGCATGTTCAAAGCCAACTACTAAGCACAGACAGCCAAATGCTTCCTACAGATAAAACCTCTATCCTGAATCGATGGTCTGAACATTTCCAAACTCTTTTCAGTGCCAAATGTGAAGTCCAAGACTCAGCAATTCAGCACATTACGCAACAACCGGTAAAAAACTAATTGGATATAGCTCCTACTATGGGAGAGACTCTTAAGGCCATACAGCAGGTGAAAACTGGCAAGGCAGCTGGGATTGATGGAATCCCACCTGAAGTCTGGAAGCATAGAGGCCAAACACTTCATTGTGCGTTGCTGGGAAAAAGACCTCTGTGATGCAGTTATCATCACTTTGTACAAGAAGAAGTAAAATCAGATTGCTCAAATTACCGAGGTATCACTTTGTTCTCTACTGCTGGTAAAATCCTCGCAAGAATACTTTTGAACAGACTAGTACCAGCTGTCTCAGAACCACTTCTACCTGAAAGTCAGTGTGGTTTCAGAGCAAATAGGAGTACTGCAGACATGGTGTTTGTTCTCTGCAAGGGAAGTGTAGGGAACAGAACAAGGCACTCTATGTAATTTCCGTTAACCTCACCAGTGTTTAACACTGTGAGCAGAAAAGGCCTGTGGCAGATCTTGGAACAATTAGGTTGTCCTCCCAAATTCCTCAAAATGATTATCCTGTTACATGAGAATCAGCAAGACCAAGTCAGATATGGCGATGCACTCTCTGAGCTAATGGTGTGAAACAATGTTGCATTCTCGGACCAACTATTCACAATCTTCTTCAGCATGATGCTCCAAAGGGCCACAGGAGACCTTGATGAAGATAACGGCATTTACATCCGATACCATAATGATGGGAGCCTATTCAACCTAAGGTGACTGAAGGTCCACACCAAGACCCTAAATCACCTTGTCCGTGAGCTGGTTTTTGCTGACAATGTCGCCCTCATTTATCACACAGAAGCAGCTCTGCAGTGCTTAATATCCTGCTTTGCAGAGGCTGACGAGATTTTTTTAGGCTGGAAGTCAGCTTTAAAAAGACAGAAGTTCTCTACCAACCTGCACCTCAGGAAGTCTTCCACCATCCTCACATCACCATAGGCAAGTCAGAGCTTAAGTCAGTCCAGCAGTTTAACTATCTTGGAAGTATAATTTCTTTGGATGGTAAGATTGACAAAGAGAGAGACAACATGTCAGCAAAGGCATACAGAGCCTTTGGAAAACTCCATAAAAGAGTCTGGTGCAATGTACACCTGAAGAACAGTACAAAGATTAGTGTCTACAGAGCCATTGTACTGTCTATTCTTTTATATGAGTCTGAATCATGGGTCATCTACCTCCATCACCTGCGACTCCTTGAACGCTTCCATCAGCGCTGCCTCTGTACAATCCTAAACATCCACTGGACTGACTACATGACTAATGTCACTGTCCTTGAACAGGCAGGGGTCACCACTATTGAGGTCATGTTGTTGAGGACGCAGTTGCGCTGGGCAGGGCATGTCTCCAAGGTCATCGCCTCCCTAAGATTGTCCTCTATGGTGAACTCGCCACCGGCTGCCGCAACAGAGGAGTCCCATATAGGAGATACAAGGACTCTTTGAAACAATATCTCAGTGTTGGTCATATTGACTGCCGTCAGTGATCCACTCTGGCCTCCAATCGAGAGACATGGAGACACACCATCCATAATGCTGCTGCCTCCTTTGAGAATGCACATAGAATCAGTCTCAAGGAGAAAAGACAATGCAGAAACAACTATGCCTTGCCAATACTGCCTGAGGAGACTTTCCACTGTGCCTTTTGCAACTGGACTTGGCTATCCTGCATCGGCCTTTTTAGCCATCAGCGCACTTGCAGCAAGCATGGGTAGAGCCCTTCCCGTATCTTTGTTCAGGAAGCCTAGCCATGATTGTCCTGGTTTGGACGCTAGAGGGCAGTAAAGTGACAAGAGACTTAATAGGAAACAACAGCAAACAGTTTATTTATCTAGGGGCTCTAAAAATTATAGAACTCCACTAAGGCACTAAACAAATACAAAGACAACAACCCGACAATATTCACAAAAAGAAAAATAACAAACTGGTCCTCCAAGCTGGCTGAACAAACCCCATTCTTTCAGCCTTTTCTCACAGGAGAGGTGCTTCATCCCAATCAGCTTGATGGCCCTCCCTTGAGCTGTTGGCAAGAGGTTGGTGCACCTCCTCTGCTGCAGAACCCAGAGTTGTATGCATTACTCCAGGTGGAGTCTCACCAGAGCAGGGTAGAGAAGTAGAATCATCTCCCTCTATCTGCTGCCCATACTGCTTTTGATAGGAGCCGTAAAATATGAAAGGAACTTAGGTCTCACTGCCACCAATTTCCTGGTCTTCATTTGTCCTTGAAGGATATACATAATAGCTGAGAAGGAACCAAACCTCTTTGAAAGTGTCCAGCATAGACATTTTAGGTATATTTACCTAGCTCTTAGTGTTCAAAATGTGTCCTTCATAGAAACATAAATGATTTGCTGATAAACTTGTTCTTGGATAGGTTTTTTTCAGCCTGTTTATCTTGTTGGTACTGTTGACCTTGTGCACTATTAAGCTTTAGAATTTAGTTTTGGAACTCTATCACTACTGCATTTTAAGCTGCAGCATTTAAACAGTGTAATAACAGACAAGTAGAATATCCCTATGCTTGAAGTTTGAGAGTATTTCTCTGGCATTTCTCTGGCATTTCAACAGTGTTGTAATTTTTTCAGTAGGAGTATCAGATGGGGACAGAAAGGGGTTTTGTTACTTTTGTTGTTGAAAAATACCTTTGGAACACTCGGGTGCCTGGTCTTGTATGCTACTGAGTTTCATACGAAACTCTGTTTCATATGTTTATTGCTATCACAATTATGAGTAACTTTAATTTGTATGATTCTGATTTCCAGACTCACACTGGCAAATATTAAGATTTTATCTTTATCTTAAAGAATATCAAGTTACAACTTGCTTTCAGAACATCTTCTGTACAGCCCTCTTTCTATACGGCTACTGTATACTATAAAATGTGTGTATGACACCTTGTATTTTTCTGATATGGGAGTTGTTTATGTCTCTGTTGTATCTTTTTCCATGTGTCAGTCATAATATTGGATAATGATGGTTCTCTGTGATCATGTGACTTTCTCCTCTCAGAAAGTTAATGTGTCGTCCCTTTTTCAGGATAGGCTGCAGACATTCCCTTAAACTCAAAATGAAACAAAGCATAAAAACAAGGTTTCACCTCAAGTGGTCTTTATTTTTCTCTAATAATTTTTGTGATAGAAGGCTTTTAAAATTTTCTTAATTTTAGTGATGAATAATGAATTGTGCAATTGCATAGAAATAACATTAAATTATGCTTTTTTTTTTCTTTGCACAATATGACCTATTAGCTACAGTTATTGAGGCTCATCAAACTGCAATAGACAATAGCACTCACAGTGTGTCTTGGTCATGCCAGAAACCTCTAGTACCATTCTGTACTGTCTGACATAGCTTTATTATGTTTAAGTGACTGCAATGAAGTATCAACTGTATTGTAGCTAAAATTAAAAATTAAAAAATAATTAATATTTGAAATAAATCTTACTTTGCAATCCTAGCATTTTTCCTGAATGATAGCACATTATGCTCTTTCAATATAACTTTCTTGTATATTGAACTACAAATAATACGTATTTATTTATTGAAAAGCATACAGAATGTTAAACACATTTACCTAATTATACTCGTGAACAATAAACCACTCCTTGCCCCAAATTAACACAATCTTAGAAAAGTGCACAGGATTCCAAAAAGTTAAAGAAACCTGAAAATACAAATATGTAAGTGAAAGTCTGTCCATTCAGAGTTACAGATAAGGAAATTTGGAAAATGAAAAAGATTTCCTGTAGAAAGAACAACCATATGGATGAGGAATAGTTTGGATGGTCACATCCAGAGTGTAGTGGTCAATGTCTCAATGTACAGATGAAGAT
This sequence comes from Serilophus lunatus, assembly GCA_013399895.1. Lineage (NCBI taxonomy): Eukaryota > Metazoa > Chordata > Aves > Passeriformes > Eurylaimidae > Serilophus > Serilophus lunatus. The sequence goes on from VXBA01000399.1 coordinate 81,721, forward strand.
CAATCATGAGTGTCCTTCATGGGCTTGTATTGGGACAGGTAGTGTTTAATAACTTTATCTGTGTGACAGTGTAATGGAATGCACCCTCAGCAAGTTTGCAGATCACACCAAGACAAGTGGTGTGGTAGACATGCCTGAGAGATGAGATGCCATTCAGAGGAGAAACTCAAGAAGTAGACCCATATGAGCCTCATGAGGCTCCACAAAGCCAAATTAGATTAGATTAGGTTTGATTAGATTAAATTAGATATAAAAAGAAGTGTTTTACAATGAGGATGGTGAAACACTGGAACAGGCTGTCCAGAGAGGTAGTAGATGCCCTATCCTTGGAAATACTCAAGGTCAGGCTGGAGCCTGTCCTTAGGCAGCCTGATCTAGTCAAAGATGTTACTGGTCATAACAGGGAAGACTGTACTAACTGAGCTTTAAGGCTCCTTTCCAACCCAAGCTATTCTATGATTCTGTTTCTATGCTACAAAGTAAAAGAATGAATAGATAACCTTCTTGTATTGGTAAATAAGAACTCATTCACTCATATCAGCGAAAGTGCTAAAGGACTGGTAAAAAATATAAACCCTTACAGTGATCTGAGGACCTGGAGCATCATAAATGGCAAAACTTTAGAAAGTCAATGCTAATAAAGTGCTATGAGTAATATTCTTCACTGTCTGCCTGAGAAATCTGATTTGATTTCTGTATTTGTTCTTTTTCCTTATCAGGCTACCAGGATTCCAGCCAACATCCCCTTCCACTACAATGTCTTTGGATGTTATCAAGCATTTGCTGAAATCATAGCCACCGCTTTATTTTTCCATATGATTGTTGCCCTTCAGTGTTTAACCCATACATGGTTGAATACATCTGAATATCATGAATGTGAGAAGAGCTACTTAGGAACAAAACTATTCCTTTTCAGTTTGAGTTGGGGTTAGAAAGGGAAGTCAGGGCCCTGCTGGGTCACAGGGCTAGGATAGAGCAAGTTCTGTAAACATTAGACACAAACATCAGATAAGTGGGACAGAGATGGTGAAAACCAGACGTCACAACAGCCTGGAACAACATCTCAAGGTCTTCTAGAAGAGGAGGACGTGCTTCTCTTTGAGGGGATGATGGCAGCAAAAGCCCGGCCCTCAAAGGGACGGGGCGGAGAAGAGGGTGGGCTTGGAGCAGCAGGGGCCAATCCGAGCTGTGTGATGCCTGTCACTCAGAAGGGGGATATAAACCCGGGACAGTCATGTGATTGGGGAGCAGGTGATTTGGAATGAATCTGTAACCCTGCTCCCTGTGCAGAATAAACACACCTTTCTCATAACGAGGCCTACGTTGTGAGTTCAATTTCCGCAAGTCAATTTTGGCACCCCAGATGGGACTTCTCTGGTCTCTGCAGAGGGTGGCCAGGACGGGGAATCCAGGCATGACCTGAAGATTTCTCGGAAAGATTCCTTCACCCTCCTCCTCTCCTGCAAAGACCAGACAAGGACTGCTGGTAGTGGAACCAGGTGTGTTTGGAAGGGGGAAGTCTGGTAAAGCACAGGGGACGCCCTGTGTGCAGCGAAAGGGCTTTTGTCCTACCCCTGGGGTATTACTGGTAGAGGGCTAGGCTATAAGGCGACAGGGCAGACATGTCTCACACGCCGAGAGCGGAGGCTTGGCCCCTGAGTTATCAACACAGGTTTTGGGGAGCACTCAATATTAAATTGCACCTGGTTTCTGCTGGAAACAGGGTGAGTGCCGGTTTGCGTGTGTGTGTGTGTGTGTGTGTGTGTGTGTGTGTATGTGGGGGATGTGCACAAGAGGGGCCTTGGAGAGGCCGCAGGGGAAACAGGGCGGCTGTGTGGGGAAGGGCAGTGCGGACCCATGGTCTGGGCTGTGGGCTGGCCATGGGCCGGGCTCTGAGTGTGACTGATGGGACGGGACCTGGGTGTCTCCGCTCCCATCATGGTGGATAGGGTGGGGCTGATGCCTTCCGCTTCTGTGTGAGAGTTAGAAGTACCCCTCTTTCCCTTCCCTGGGTTTCGAGGGGAGTGAGCCTTGCGGCATTTGGTGCTTGGCCGTAGGGTAGCTGTCAGACGCAGCCCTGCTTTGGGGCTCACTTAGACATGTATAGGAACTTGTGTCGCTCTGGGTTTCTGGTTGCGGTTTCTTTCTGTTCTTTTTTCCGGGTTCCTGGATGCCCAGGCGGGCGCAGAATTTTGTGCATGCACAGCCCTCTGTATAGGTGCTCCCAGCGTGTTGCTAGGCAGTGAGCGGATGCCACCACTTCACCCTCGGCTGTTTCTGGCGTGGTGCTGGCACCGCGCCACTTCACCGGATCCTGCCTTTCCAGCCTGGTTGTTACCCCAAAAACCATGTTAAGGGTGTTCTATCTCTTTCCTTGAAGGGAAGAGGGGAAAGGTTGAACATCCCCACCACTGTGATGACACTGGGCAGGCAGGGGGAGAGGCTTTTCCTAGACGGGGGGGAGGGAGGGGAGACTCCGCCCTCACCTCTCATGCCCCATCCTTGTGTGGGGAAGTGGGGACTGGGGGGGGGATGCCAACACCCCATCCAAGGCTGGTCCCTTCCCCACGCGCACAATGAGGGGGGCAGGTGCTGTGCCCATGGTCCCCCCCCGGAGAGTTGTAACTAAGCAGAGTTCCGCTGATTCTCTAGGGCTCCACTTGGAGCTCAATCCCTGCCCCACTTTCCCCCCCTTTGTAAAGTTACTTGTGGGAAAGGATGCTGGAAAAAGAGATGTAATTCCAGAGTATGATTACTCAATAAAATTCACTCTGTGAAATCACAACCTGACTTTAACGAGAGCAGGAAAAGTCAGGCATAATCTCCATAATGAACATTAAAATACAAAGTTGAGAGATCTCTATCAGAAAACTGTGTACCCTACAGTTGATCTACTTCGCCAAGCTTTATTGTGAGTAGAAGTTAACTAATACACAACTCCAATACCAGTAAGATCATACTTTCTTAGCACCTCATCTCACTCTTCTTCTTTAAGAGACCAACGATGTAACCTCAGCCCAGACAAATATCCTTTGTAACTGTGGCTAGCTCCATCATGTGCACTGGATGCCAGATGAGGCACAATTATTTCTGCAAGTAGAATGCATAAAGGTTTAAATGTCTAATCTGAGAAGCAATTGCTCAAACTCAGCTGAAAAGGCATAGAGATATTTAAATGTGAGCATTTAAATATGTAAAACACACACAGAGGTAGATGAGTCAGTTTAGAGAAAATCTTTGCAAGGTCTTGGAGCCTGACTGAGTAGCTTAACCTCCTTAAGGATGAGCCATCTCCTTGAACTGAAATAAACCAGTGACAACAAATATGCAGGAGACTGAAGTATTCCAGCTATACTATTGCAGTTTTTGTTTACATGTACTAGACTCTTTCCATATGTTGCAATAAGCAAGAATTACCAAACTGAACTCTAATTTGATTAGACTATCAGTCAAGTTTTAATCTAATTTCTATTTGAAATGTGTAATTATCTTGGAATCTAATCTTCAGATTAGATAATGGCAGACTGAAGTCTTTCATTTGCCACTTGAATTTTTGTCAGTAGATACCACAGTAGTGCTGGGAGTAAAACAGACTACTTAGTAGAAAATGTCATTTATGCTGATAGGAAGAAATAGTTTAGACTTGTTGCCTCTAGCACTGCATGCAAATGTCTGGAGAACTCTTGTTCTCCAATGTAGTATATGAAGCATATGAAGGTAAAACAATTCTCATCATTTCCACAAATCTACCGGTATCAAATCAGAATTAATTTTTTTATTACTTAAATATTTTCTTCTTGAGAAATAATTTTTAAATGAGTAAGATAATTGTACTTGCTAGTTAATTTTAGGAACAAATCACCACTTTAAAAAGCATAGGAGAATCATCTGATTATGTTTTCATTTGAAGAGCAACAAACCAGAGTCACTTGTACAAATATTTGGCAGTGATATCAGCTAAGATCATTAGGAGCTTTAAAAATCCAATGAATTCTTGAGGACTGGCAAACTGCCAACGTGACTTCCTGAACTCATAAGCTTAATGCAGGTTATGTAAGACAAGATACAGGCAGAAGACTAGATAATTCCTACTGTTTGACACAATTTAGTCATATAGTATTGAACATTACTGTATAAGAGACAGTTGTTATTTGGGATGCATTTAGTATGCTGCAAGTGCTCCTGTGCTAAAACACAACCTTCAAGTAATGAGAGATATGATGTAATCTGGGATGCAGCAGCTACTTATGAGTATTAATACTGCATAAGAAAAGGAATTGTTTTTCTGGGCCTGTCAGGCTGGCTTTGATTAGAGAAACAAAGCAGAAATATTCAATTAAACAGTTCATTTAGAAAAGTGGCCTGTGCACCTTATTCTTTGAGTATTTCCAGCATGGAACTGGACCTGTATAATTTTCTGTCAGACTTGCCACCTCCTGTTGAGTTTTAGCTTTTGTCTTGCTTTCTTTAAATATTTCTCATTTGCAAGTTTTTTTTACAAGTTGAATTAATGTGTCACTGCAATCAATGATGAGTGAATAATACAGCCACACCACAAGGACCACAGAGAAGGTAATGAGACTGCACTGGTAGCTATTGAAGGGATCTACATAATTTTAATTAAATTACTCTTGTCTATATGGTGTGTAGGTGTCTTTCAATTTCATGTATTTTTATAAGCAGTGGATGAAATGCCTTTGTATATTTAAGATGTAACAATCATAACATATAAATCTCCTCTGCTTTCATCAAACTTTCACTGCATGGCTGGATTGCATTCCCTATAAAATAGGAAGTTCTTTTCCAAGGTTCTGAAACATGACTAACCCTAGGAGCCCAAACACCTAGTCAAGACGCAGCAGATGCTTTCAGGTACATTAAACAGTCCTTTGCCAACCCATGCTAGCTCACTGGGGAAAAGGTTTGAAAGCAGAAGTCCAGAGCAACATACTTCAACAATTTCTGTTATTCAAGGCTTGTGAGTCTATGAGGAACCTGTCATCTTCTTAGAGGTTTTTCACACATTTAACTCAGCTCAGTGTCTTGATTATAGGAACATTTGGGGTCAAAGACAAATCAAAAGTCAGATTCTTTCTGTTTCTATGTAGGTTATATTTATCAAATTTCTCTTCAAATATTAACTAGAAATAACAACAAGGAGCTGACACCTGCACTGTGTAATCCTTCGCTGTACTTTGTCCCTCCATTGAAAATGCCCTTATTACAGGAAACACATCAATTGCTCAAAGAACATGGATATTCCTCCTTCACATTGCAGTGAAGCACCTCCAGACTAGAGTTCAATTCACTGATAGGCTAGCACTGAACCCACTTGCTTAACTTTGAAACCAAAGACATAAGTTTGTAGGAGTGCATGCTTCAAACAAGTTGTACAAACAATTAACTGATTTCCTTCCCACCTGTCATCCCTGGAGGGAGAAACTTGTGCATGCTAGAGTTAGAGGAAGAAGCAGAAGTGTGAAAGTGCATCAATGCGTATTTGCAATGGGTAGCAACTGTATTTCTTGAACTGCTTAATTTCTTTTTGTCAGTCTCTGATGTCTTGCCCTTAATATTTACCTTCTCAGATCTGTTCTATTAATAATTATGGTAATATTGCAATAATCTCTAGGGAAAAGAGATATTAGATAGCACCTGTCAAAATGAAAATAGCTCCCATTTGTGGCATACTAAAAAACAAAAAAAAACTTTGCCAGTTAGAATGGCCATTCCTTATTGGGTCTGAATTTTCTATATGTGTATATAACTTGTTTATTTCCTAAGTAATGCCTTTATCAAAATTACATGGATTATGGAAACATTTTGATATGTTTTGTTCAGCTTTGCTAGCTTTGCTGAGCATGACAGGGTGCAGGATGTTAATTTTAGCAGAGATCAGATGATGTGCATTGTTATTCCTGGAGAAATTTGATTATGTGCCCAAGTCCTTTCAAAGTACAAAGCAAGATAAGTGATGGTAAAAAAACCCCTCTTATTCTTCATGAATTTGTGGCAGTAGATCTAGTCTTTTGTTTCACTGCATCCTGAGTCTTCCTAATATTTTTCTGATTTCTTCACTTTGCAGTCTTCCCAGTCTGGAAAAAACCCACCAAAACCCAATTAAAAGTGAACAAAATATTAATGTATAGTATATAGGTCCCCCCATATTCAACTTATAAGGAACACAGTCTTGTTCAAAGCACTGCAGAAAATATATATAGCATTGTTTTTATGGGATGGGCAGAGTTAATTGAAGTTTCTCATTTTTGTTTCTCTTTTAATTTAAAAATGCCAAATAAAACTCAGAATTTTGGACAGCAATTATTCTTTTCTCTTTTTTTCTTTGAAAACTTTGTTTGGTATAAAGTTCAAATTCTTGTATTTGACATAAACCACACAAAAAACCCCCACCAAAAACAAATAAACAGTCAAAAAACAAAGAAAGCTGTCCTTCCTTAAACCTTTTAAACACAGCTGCCTGTCATGAGATTCATTTGCTGCTAAAATTGGAATCACTTTGTGCCTGAACAGATACTCAGGATGCTCTTTCTCTCAAATGGTCTCTGTAGAGTCCTTAACTGTAGATCTGTGTTTTCGAATTTTTATAGAGACTTTAAAGGGAGTATTGAAAGGAAATGCTCTGTTCCTAGGTTTAATAATGGGCTGCTATATTTAGAGAGATTTTACAAAGCAGTTTTCTTGCTGGTTAGTAACTTATTACCTGAAGGACCCGTTGGGCTTAAGTTGATATACCTTGTTCTTTCCTGCCTGTCCACATTACTTGACAGATAATACCCTCAATTTTTTGCAAATATGAAAAGAACTTCCACTGCTAGAAAGACTGCTGGAGAGAGCAAGCAGAGCAGATAAAAGTCACCAAAAATTGAAAGGATTCCTAATCATAAATGGAGAGTGTTATGAAGTAAGAGGGAGTGACACTCTTATTTAAGACCGTGTATGAAGTGCTTTCTTGAATCAAGGTCAAACCTCATCAGGTACAGGATTTTGATCTAAAACATCATCCTAATTTTAATTCAGGCCGGATAATTTCAAGGAACAAAGAGAATTAGACAAAACAGCTCTGAGTGTGGATGTAACTGCTTAGGATGATTCCTAACACATTGGAATTTTTGTACTTGTAGAAATATTTAACTTGTTTTTCACTTACTCTTTTTTTTTTCTTTTCCTCTGTTTTCACTCCACCTCTCCCAGCAGAAGGAGAAACAAGAAGATGTAGAAAAATTATGACAATACACTGGTATCTATTTTTGATGCAGTTTTGCATTTTGAAGTCTTAAATGAGGAGTGATCAGGGTCCAGAGCAGAAATCTACATGCAATGGAAACTGCAGTGAAATATTACAATAAAACAAGAATAAATATGGTAGAGTTATTTACAATTGTGTGAGCATGTAGCCTGCTTTGTGACATGACACTAGCTACCACTCTCAAGTGAGATCCTTAGGAAAAAACTTATTTCATTTCCTCACAAAATTCAGTACTAACAGAGCAACACCTTAATAAAGGACAATAGTCTGTGCTTGTTAAGGAAGCAAGAGGAAAGCTAATGTGTCTCCCTGTATTGTCACAGCTGAAATCTTCATAAAGAATCACATTCGATCATTAAGAGAAATTATTTTTGAGATAAGGTCAGAGAATTACGAAGTATTTAACTTGTGCTTTGAACACAAGCAGAAATTAGTCGGTGTCTGTCTGTACAGGAAGTTCAGTGCTACAGTTTTGTTCTGTGTAACAAACACATCTGCAGATATATGACCTGGATTTCCACAGTTCAAATCAAGAACTTTTGAGTTAATTAAACTGCAGTTAAAGAAAAACAAAACAAAGAAGCTGGATCACCACTCTCTGACTAGTTATAGTGACTGATCAGAGTAATCACTACCATGGCTTCATTTTCACCGACTCAGTAGCATTTCTGCAAGTGCAACACATGAGTATGCACACACACAAGAAGGTGGCTTAGCTACTTGACAAATTAGGTAGGAAAAAACCTCCCACTAACTAAATTTATTTATTATTTTGAAGTATGACTATAAAAATCCTGAGAGTCACATCCAATACAGTAATGGGCTCCTAAATTTCTTGTTTGGTTATGATAAACTCATCAAGATTTTCCTGTGAAAGACCTTAGAAAGCCAAAAGGTGTACTCTGTAAATAACAGAATTCCAGTTATTATTCTGCACTCTTATATGCCTGAGGCACTTTCGCTTCTGACATCGACCAGTTTAATAACCCACTGACAATTTTATGATAGTCTTCATCCAGTAAAAACTGGCCTGGCTGTTAGTATGCTAGCCTGTTTCCAAAGTGACTAAGAAACATCTCAGAAAAAAGTAATAAAGGCCTCACCATGTTTGAGATACTCGTTTGCAAATGTGGTATCTTCTGGGAAAGCCTGAGCTGTGAATAGTGAAATATTCACCAATTTCAATATAGAAATCAAGTCAATTTTCAGTCAATTAAATTTTCAATCAAACCAATTTTTTTTTTTTTTTCAATTTTGGATTTCACCTACAGCTTAGCAGATCCCCCCTAAATAAAATTAACTTTCATCATGAAGTGATAGGTAACTGGATTTCTAAACCAAGAAAAAAAAAAAATAAAGCCCAATCAGTTCCTGCATCTGGTTCAGTATCACACAAAGACAGAAATTAGCTGCTAGGATGAAGAAAATCCTAACACTACTTCTTATAAAGATAGTGACATCTCATGTTGTCCAATGTTTAATGAAGGTTTGCACTAATTCCTTTTGCTACTCTTTGGAAATTTTTTCTCTTCTTTTTGTTACCCTTCAGACTTCAAGGCTCTTCAAAGCAACCCACTTACTGCAGCAGAGCACTATTCAGCTCAACATTTTCAGTGGCAAATGTATGTCTGCCCAGTCTAGTCATCACCAAAGACCAGAATAGTTTCTCACTGGTTAAAAAGTAGAAAACAGTAACACTGCTAATGAAATCTGATCACAAAAAAAAAAAAAAAAAAACACAAAAAAAAAAAAAAAAAAAAAAAAAAAAAAAAAAAAAAAAAAAAAAAAAAAAAAAGAAAGAGAAAAAGAAAAGATACGCTGGGAATAATGAAACTCAGAGGATTTTAACACAGTTTAAACTTCAGAATAGAAATCAAATCCATTATTAGCTTTTGAATCTCAACCTTAATTTGAATCACTTAAAGTCGGAATTTTCATATGAAAAAGTGTAGGATTATTAAAATAAAATTTGAGGGGAAATTAAATTTTGACCCATTAGTCACAGAATATCTGAGTGAAATGCCAGGGCAACATACCTCAGCCTAAAAAATGACAGATCAGTAACTTGCTGTGGCTATTACTTGATAAAAGCCATGCAGGACTAGATCATTGTCTTTATCAAGTAAACAACTTCAGGATCTCCAAATATCCTTTCTACACTTATATAGCCTACACATAAACCCCTTTTTTGATGGTTTCTTTGATAGTTCATGTAACTGTAATCATGAAAATTTTATTTCAAATTTAGGAACATATATCCTTACTTTAAGCTGTTTTTTTACTTCACTGAATGCAAATCTATCCAATATAATAAGAGCTAGACTAACTGCCATGTGTATTCAGGCTTTTCTCAGCTTTCGAAGACCTTAGCAAAACCAGTTTTAAAATGTTTTATTGCCTTTCTCAGTAAGTGATTCTACCATATGTAGGGCAGCAGACAAAGATGGGGTTGGTTGCAAGGAAAACTAACATGTGAGGGAAAATTTATGTACCACTGTGCAGATCATTATTTAAAAGCCTTGCATATCTGAACTGATGGTGAAATCAATTCAAATGAATATGTTAAAATATTTTTAAAAACCCACGTCAGCCTAAAGAGGAGTGCTAGAATTTATTTATTTTGAACAGTTTTTGATGTCTTTAAATAAGATAGAGGTAAGACTACTGAGACAAGGATTTTGCACTGATGATTGTCATTTTAGATTTCAAAATCTAAAGTTTAGATTTTTAAAATCTCCTCATAGCTGCATAAGTTTCAGCATGTCTAAAGTACCAAATTTTAATGCCAAAAGGACCTGAGAAATCTGATATTTCTGAAATATGTTATATTTCTATCTGACAAAATTTTACCACTGTTTTATGCTACTTTCACACTGAGGGTCCTGTGACATTCACAGATTGGTCATTTAGATGTGTTATTTGTTATTGACCGGTACAGCCAGGCTGGCATTTGATTTAAGGCAGTAGGTAATTCCTGTAAACATTGAATTATCTCTTTGCACAGTGTTAAGAGATTACAAAAACCTAAGTCCTATTTCAGATTTACATTTACCCCACTTCAGTACTATGAAATCACATCTTATTACCTGTCATTAAGGGCTTTGCAGGTTCAAACGGATGATCATAAAGTTGAAAACCTTATAGCTTTGATGAAATCTACTATCTATGTAATAAGAGGTTGCATTTAGGATGTTAATTTATACAGAATGAATAACAAATCCTTTTCCTGGTTTATCGAGTGAATGGCCACTAACTATTTTAAGGATTGGGATCCTGCTAATATTTCACAAACTCTTTATATAATGAAAAAGAAAACATGAAACTTTATATTTTCACTGAGACCTCTTGTTATTCATGAATACTTAATCAAGGACATCTCTTACAGACAACTATCTTGTTACTTACTCTTGTTGAATTAAAACTTTTTGTTTTAACTAGTATACCAAGATATTTGAATTAAAAGTGATGCCATCTATGGTGTGAACACTAGCTTTTACGTAGTTTAAAGCCTCAAGGCCACCACATGTTTTGTATAATAAATAAGGAGTTCATTCCCCTTCCCCCTCTTCACTGACTAATATCCAGGTCCTTCTGGACTGCCCCTGAGAAGAAAGGACCAACTTTTTTATGTATTTTGCAAAAAGCATTTTGAATCTTGCACAATCCTTACATGTGACACTAACATTTAAAGCAGACATTTTAGCCATTGTGAAAATCATTTTGTAGTGGGTTGAAAAGGGAGGGGGGTGGGGGGGGGCAGGGGGGTGTGCTGGCAAGTTCTTGGAGGGA
>VXBA01000399.1:95106-112557 GCA_013399895.1 Serilophus lunatus
GGATTCCACCCATTCCTCTCAACTCGGCTAGCAAGTATTCTTCAGACAAGGGAGGGAGGGAGCTGGTTTTCACCTGTGTTTGTGTTTTTCAGAGAGATTGGAGGGCCGGAAGTGCTTCGACAGAGGGAGAGAGAGAAAGAAGGGAGAGACACCTTTTCCTACCCTTCCTCCCAGTTTCTTTCAACTAGTCACCTCGCTGAAGGGAACAGTTCCCTTTCTTCCTTTTTTTTTTTTTTTCCTTTTTGTGTGTTTTTTTTCCTTGCGTGTTGGGGGGTCTCTCAATGTAATTCTGGGGTCTCCTGTGGGTTACCCTACCTTTCTAATTCAAATTCCCCTGGAATAAATTGTTCTCCTGCTGAACAACTCTATTCAGTTTTCCATCACCTTTACTGAATCTGCCCCCTGAATGCTAAAAGGTGAGTCAAAACCACCACAGCTATGCATTTTTATAATTTCATTTGTTATAGTATATGTTTACTGCAGAACTGGAGGAGCTACCCGGGATCTTCTGTGTAACATAATAGCAATTGTCTCAGGTTAAAAAACCTCTTGATCAAATTATCAAGATGGCAGGAAAGATTGCAAAGGTGGAATAATTTTAATATTCTAGAAAATTGGTAAGAGCAACCTGAGGGAATAAATCAAAAAGAAGGCATTACTTGTTAAAATCTTACCAATCTTAGAAAAGTTAATGGATATATTTTAAACCATACTTTCCTACTCACTATATTTATTTTTTCCTTTTTCTAAAGCTTCTAGCTTCCTTTTGCATCTGATTAAAAAAAGGCAAATCTCTCATATCCCATATCCATGACATAGCTCTAGCAAAGTGTTATGTCAGTTCATCTAAGAACAGAAAAATATGAAAGAGAAAAAATGTATATTAAAAAAGAACATTTTAATGCCTATTATTGTGGAGAGCTTATACTGTGTATCATGCAATTATGCTGCCAAAACACCTTTCTTTAGCGTATGCAACAAACAGAAAAGGTAATTATCAAAGTATTTTTGGAAAAAAAAAAATGTAAAAAAAAAATTGTTGTAAATACAGATCAGAGATATTTAAATTTTAGCTTGATTTGCCTGTAATAACCACAACAGAGAAAAGCAACTGTAAATTTACACTTGTTGCCAAAGGTCTGAAGAGATATAAGAACAGCAACAGCTGAAACACTGTCCGCCAGTATGTCTGTTAGAGTTTTATTTATTGGTTTAGTAAATCCTTTTTCTGAAATCAGATTATGACAATATATGATAAGATCTTTACAGCCAAAGGCTACTACTTTACACTAAAATTAACCAAATTATATAAATTAAAGACATAGAATCCTTGAGACGGACTCCTCACTTCTTGTCAGTAAGAATTGAGCTGATATGTTAGTCACAGAAAGAGGAAGCTTTTTAGATGGCAAAACTACTATACAGTAGTTCATGAACAGATAAAGGTGTTCTGGTATTGTACATTACCTTGTGCAATATAATAAAATGATTTTGCCAATTACTGCAATGCAACTGGAAATGAGATACTGAATTTTTACTGACTGAAAATCTGCTGAAACTAAATGCATTGAAAATGGAAGAAAGCTAAGCAACAAATCCAATGTATATTGAACTTTGAATGTTCATGGTAGATGATTCCTCTGGATATTAGAAACCCATGTCACATGACACTGAGATGTGGGGGCTGGGAACATTCTGGAAGATGCTGGCAGCTGCTGAGGATGAAAAAATTCAGCCCCTCCACTGGAATGAGAACAAAGGTGAACAGCGATGCACAGGAACAACCCACCAGCCAGCCAGAGAGCAGTTCTATCTTTAGATAGACCAATGAGAAGAAAGGCTATGTTTGACCTGACCAATGAGGGGTTTGGGTGCCAGGGTTTGAATGGGGTATAAAAACCTGTACCATGAATAAACAGCAGATTAAGCCTCCAGAACTCGGACACTACCACAGGATCGCTTCTCCTCTTATTTTCCACCACGAATATTTGAGATTATACTTGGATGTCAGCAGGACCCAACACTGAAACACTTTTTCTCATTCCTCTTTCCAATCAAGAAATTTCTGTCTGCCTACAATTTAAGGAACTGACTTGTCTGATTTGTGTATTTAAGCATGCTGTCTGGAAATCTTGACATATTATTTATTCTTTCTGTAATGTTTGACGGTTTATGTCTCATTTTTTCAGCTGGCCTACCTACATGGATTTGTGAATGGGAGTGTACTAGTTTTGCTTTCTAAAGCCATTTAGGGATTAGTTGGACATCGCTAACTGAGAGACAGCAAGGTTACAAAAGTATTTAGAGCAACGAGGCTGGTGGAGGGTATGGAGCATAAGCCCCATGAGGAACGATTGAGGGAGTTGGAACTGTTTAGCCTGGAGAAAAGGAGGCTCAGAGGTGACCTTATCAGCCTGGAGAAAAGGAGGCTCAGAGGTGACCTTATCGCTCTCTACAACTTCCTGAAAGGAGGTTGTAGTCAGATGGGGGTTGGTCTCTTTCACTGGGCAGCAACTGACAGAACGAGAGGACACAGTCTCAAGCTGCGTCAAGGGAAGTATAGGTTAGATATTAGGAAGAAGTTTTTTACGGAAAGAGAATAAAGTTTTGGAATGGACTGCCCAGGGAAGTGGTGGAGTCACCATCCCTGGATGCGTTTAAAAAAAGGCTGGATGTGGCACTTGGTGACATAGTCTAGTCTGGTTGAGGTTCTAGGGTAAGGGTTGGACTAGATGATCTTGGAGGTCTCTTCCAACCTAGTGATTCTGTGATTCTGTGATTCTGTATTTGTGATTCTGAAGGAAAGGTTACTATGCTTAAAATATGCAAACTGTAAAACTTAGGATAATGAGGTGAAGATTTTTTTGTTTGTGCATTTGTTTGTATATTTTTTGTTCACATAAGCACTGCATTCATTTGCATCTCCTTACTTGTGATGTCAAGACCTGTTGGAAAATTAAGAAATTTGCTTTGTCAAATTATTGGACATTTTCTTGGACACAATCCTCATTCATTCTTCCAGACTGTCATTGTACAGACAAAGTAAGATGGTTCAATAATTTATGTTAGTGTCTTAACATAAATACCTTCACAATGTTTTACCTTTCTGAAACTAGCAAAACTGCCATAAAATTTGAAATTATTTCTATGGATGTGTTCCTTTAATGGTATAAGTATCTAATTTCCCTTGAATTAATATCCATTTTCCCTTAAGACTGCAATTATCCAGCTGGTAAACAAATAATTATGTCTGTAGTTATTCCTCAGCTTATATGTATAGAGATTCATCCAAAGTGAGTCTAGCAAGAGAAACGTGAAGTTGCTTTGAATTATCAATTTATTTCAAAATAGAACTATATGCATGCATGGGTAATAATTCATCTATGAGTGAAATGCAAGTTATGGTGCACAGAGTGACGCAAGCTGGGGATGTTGATATTGCCTGGCAGCTTGAGCTCCTGTGGGGAATTTTGGATTCAAATTTGATGTACTATGATCTGCACATACAGGCCACTTTCCTTGTCATAATCACATGTGGTCATAAGTGGGATTGCATAGCTGCTTCTCGAATCCCAACAAATCTCATTTATGTACTTTTACAATTCAGTATTCTGAATATCTAAAATGGAAATGAATGGAAGTATAATGCCCAGTTGGAAATGAACAGAAGTATAATGCCCAGTTGACAGCAAATATGATCAGACTTGTTTCCCCATGGACTATTAAACCATATGACAGAGAACTCTTGTTTAAATGTATTTTAAAGAAAACTAGTTCCGGCTAGGAAATATATACTGGCTGTAACTTTTACAGGTCTTCTGAAGGTGTTTTGATAAAAATAGCGTGGAGACTGAGACAAAAATATACTCAGAAAGAAGTAACTGTGACCTCATCTTATGTCAGATCATTTTTGTTGTATGGCATTTTTTCCCTGTGTTGGTGAAAATGTTATCACAGGCGGATTGCTCAAGGTTATGACCTGCAGATGTAAGATATTTTGAGTGAGATTTTTTTCAGTGGAAACAAAAAACGGTTTTGAATCTTATCATCCAAGTGAATACCCCAACCTTCACACCTAAAAGCACATATGTAAAGTGATCAATGGTTTCTATTTTATTTTGAATCAAAAAATGAAGATAAATTGTATTAAGAATCCAATTATTATCTTCTACTCTTCTATTTACAGAACTTGTAGCTTAAGGCAATGATCTATATCAGCTTTAGAGGGGATTACAACAGTCACTTAGTACTTCATAAAACACTGGAAATTTGAGTGGTTGGCTATTTTCAACTTGTAACAAGAAAAGTGCCAAGGACTGGCTATTAGTATCCCTTTATCATTCATGTCACCATTACTAGTCTGCCTTTAACAACATTCTAAGTGGCATTTACCCATGAACTGGTGCTTGAACAGCTTGTATAGTAATCCCTCATAAATAAATCACTACCAAAACTTTCATGTCCCCAGACATTTGGCTATACCATTAACATCTGTTTTCCTGTGTGACCTTTTTCAATACATTCAGAACTGTCTTATTATTCTTGACACTGCTAGCGTTTGACACCATATGAAAAATTCCAAAAGGGGTGTATGCAGGTATGATTGCTAAATGAAATCTTGTCTGAATTTTCACTACCTTCTGAAAGAGCAATATTCACTTTTTGCTTTGACAATCCTGTAGAAATGGTAGAATATCTGCTTAAGGGTATTTTGCATACAGAAAGGGATTTTCTTCACAGAGTATTTTTACATTATGGAATACCCTGAAGATTTTGAAACACTAACATTATGTTAATATATCTGACAATGTAAGACACTCTTGCGACCACATGAACACTAGTCGAAAACCTAGATATATTGTTTTTCAACCTACTAAAGACTGCAGAGATAAATTGCCACACTTGCCCAGAGGACACTTAACTGTAGGTGTCAAACCAGAGAAGACTAATTAGTCACCTTTTGCTAGCTCAAGGTCAGAGGAGCAGGCTTTGGTAGCTTGCATAAAGTGATAGTTTACACTTTCTTATGTTCAAAATGTCCCTCTCCATTTTCTCCACCCTGTAGAATTAGTATGGTCACCTATGAAGAAAAGACTAATACTGAAGTGCTGTTTTTTCCAAAGTGCCTTGGCCATCAGCAAGTCTTTAAGTAACAAACTGTGTTCTTCACAAAGTCAGCTGATCATGAAGTCAGTTTGGTTGTATTTTAGTAAGTGGGTAGTCTGCTATTTAAGTCTGTTTACCTTTACATGTATCATTGTGTGTTTCATATCTTTTTGATGCATGTCAGGATTCTGCAACTTGATAAGTTAAGGCCATCTTGTGTTTCTATGTGTTTAATGTGCATGTGTGATAAACAATTGTCCATGTTCATTCAAACTTTCCTCTTATGATGTCTGAAACATCTTAATGCTACATTAACACTGAAGGTAAGTTCTTAATTTCTAATGCAATGAGACGGTTGTTCATTTATAACTGTTTAGAATTTCACCCGGTGTAATCCAGTAAAAATTATTTTCTGTGAAGTATCCTGTAACAGTCACATTTTATACTAATCACTATTTATCTAGCACAACTATTTCATAATTTAATACATTTTAAAAAATCTCATTGTACTCCTGTAACTGATGACAGACAATTACAATGCAGAGGTATGTATATTTTTTTTAAAATATGGATTTTACCTATAGAAGGTTGACAAATCTTCAAGCTCGGCCATGTGATGGTCCACATCCATATTACACTTTGAAAAGGGCAGAGGGGATGGGTATTTTAGACTTTCAAGATAGAAGGGACTTCCTTTTGCACTATGGGAGAACAAAAGCATAGTTGTGACAGGCACTCCTAAAATTGAGTTCTGCTTTCATAAAAATGTTGGTTTCACAATGAAGCAAACATTTCCCTTTCATCTATGACACCTGTAAGGGAAAAAATAAAATGAACTTATGAGCTAGTGTCTTCATCATGCTTTTATTTTTCTTTCTATTATATTCTGTCTTCATTTAGTCATCATAAAATAATAGAACATTTGCTCTCCTCCAAACTGCAGTGTCCTAACACAAAGTTGTTCAAAAGAAGGATCCACTAAGTCTGTAATTAAATAACAGGGAAAATATGAATATCAGTTATGGGTCCATGTTAAATGAAGAAAATAAAGAAAATTCTGATTGTGATTAAGGTGGAGAGACTGACTTTTAAAACAAGAATTTAAACATTTTTTTCCTTTTTTTCCCCTAATGTGTAGCTAAGAGTATTGCATTCTATGTTGTGGTTATAGCAAGATTTTAAGAATATTATTCTTTTAATGTACTTAAAGTAAATGCAGAGCACATTTAGGACTAAATAACAGCAAAACTTATGAATAATTTACATTTCTTTCCTTTGGTGCATTGAGTCATACAAAGCAAGTGGATTTCATTCTTTCTCTTTTAAATACAGTGATTTAATGTGGCATTATGAAAAAAGACAAAAATTAAACAGCCTCTATTTTACTTGGGATTATGAAACAGAGAAAACTCAAAGCACAGCTTTTATTGTAGCTAAGCTTCTAACTTTTCTGTAAAGTTCTGTGAAATGAGTGTTGATCTGTTGGTTTTAGTAGATTTTGTTTGATTGGCTAAGGATTCTTTGCACTCTTCACAACAGTATGTAGCAGACCTGAATTGCTGAATTAACAGTTCAATCCCTATATTGATGAAATTTAAGATGAGATTTTGCCTCTGGGAATGTAAATGAATCAGATCAAATAACAGTGTATATTTCAAGCACTAAAGTTGTATATACCACTACAGGTTTTTACTCCAACTATAGAATAAGCACTGACTGTAGGACGTAACTGGTTTACTGATAGTGAGCCTGGACGCCAGGATTTCCAGACTCTGCAGCTACTCAGTGTTGAAACAGGGACTTCAGATATCCCAGGAAGGGTGTTTGGTCAAGAGAGAACCTTCCTGCTCACTCTGGAAGGGACTCAATAACTCCCGACTCTTAAGATCATTCAAGGGCACTTAAGGACTATAAGAGCCCTTGTGACTTCCAAGCATCACAGGGAGCATTGAATATTGCAAGAGATCTGTGGTCATCAAGGTAGAAGAAGATTGCTTGTCAAAACTCCCTTGGAATTTGAGAGGTCTTCTGTGTAAGTTAATTTAAGTAAGTGCCTGACAGAGAAACAGCTATCTTTGAAAGAGCCAGCATCAGCCAATGAAAGTCCAGTATATGCCAGTACTTGGCCAGCTCTTCATGTGGTATGACCAAGTCCAAATGAACATGTCCTTTTTAGACATCACACAATTACAAGCAAAAAATATTTAGACATGTTCTTTGTTTGTTTTTCTAAACAGAGCCAGAAGAGTATGTTAATAAGAAAAATTTAAACAATTAGCCATTGCATCAAACCGAGATCTTGTTCAACGTCTTGTCCTTCACAATCATCAAGATTTTCCTAAAGAAAAAAAATAGTAGTCTTATAATTCAGTCTTATAATATTCTTTCAGTTTCTTCATGTCACTAATAATTCTGTGGGCCTTCCATCTTATCTTCTGTTAGTACTCTCACTCCAAACCAATAGAAGCTACTCCATTTCTCTCATTTCTCTCAACACACTTCCTATATTTTGATTCGGCTTTTTTTTTTTTTTTACTTTAAGACTTTTGAGGTGGGATAACAGAACTGCAGGCATCATATAAGAATGTGCATTCTAACCAAGTTCTTATTTGTTCTCTTTTCTATTCCTGATAATGGCTAACATTCATTTTGCCTTTTTGACTGCTGAAAAGTCAATCTGATATTTTCAGGGAGTTACCTACAAAAATTTCAAGAGCTCTTTCATTCATCATAATAAATCAGAATCGTTTCTTGTGAGCATGTCACTGAATGATTTAAAAAAAAAAAAAACCTTGTATTATTTCATTTGATTTAGTTGGTCACTTTGCCTTCCAGTTTCTTGAGGATGCTTCACTTAAATATTATAAGATTCTTTTGTAATCACATTCAGATTTGACCCTTCTGTATGATTTTATATTCTTAAAGAGCTATATAATTTTCAGATTTATCTGTGAATGTATTTAACAATAGAGACTCAAAAATGACCCTCTGAGAAGTCCCTGTAGTTGTGAAAACTGACCACTAATTGCCATGTTTTGTTTCTTACCATGGACAAATAAATCTTGCTGGTATTTCTGACATCTCAGCTTATCTAGGAATTTCTCCGTGGAATATATTGAAAAGCCAAGAATACTTTATTAACCAAGTTGCCTTTGATTTTCTCACAAGTTTATTGCTGTCTTGGAGGACACTGGTGGATGTATCAGACATAGCTTTTCACTACAAAAGCTGTCTTAATTCTTTGTATTATCTAGCATTTATTCTCAGGTCACCCCTTGTTTCTACCATTTTGCCCCCTGTGGATCTCAGGCTGATCTATAGTTATCCAGATCATTATCCAGCTTTCTTTCACAAGATGACATTGCTATGGTCACCACTTGTTCTTCTCACACCAACTCCAGTTTAAGCAGTACTTTGAACTCACAGATAAAGAATAGTTCCAGAGAGGGAAAATCCTTGCCTCCTTTGTAAAGAAAAGCAATCAATTGAATTTATCTTTTTCTGATAAAACTTTAGTTTTCTCACATATTCTATTTATTCTCTGTATCTGCCTTACATATCTGACTACTTAGGTTTTCATTAAACTTTGAAGAAATGGAAACTAAATGAACACATTCCCTTTTCTATTACATCACATATTTTTTATTTTGAAAGTAGTATGAGATCCAATACCAATCCTATTAAAATTTTCATCTTGTAACGCAGAATGTGAATGTGTCTTGTGGTGGATTTTTTTTTTTTTGCAAATGCAGCATTTCACTAAACAAAATTAATGATATGTGGATTTAATTCAGACCTACTGTGGAAATTAAACTTGTTCAACAAGGCTTTTAAAATTGAAATAACTTATTTTGCAAGGGTGAAGACAACTTAATGATGAATTTAGGTCCATTTTTTAAAATGCATTCCAAAAAGAAGGGCAGTATACATTTTGTAACAGATATCATACAAAAAAAGATCAGTACACTATAACTCCCAGAGCATTATTGAATTAAATTTGAATCATCTCAGAAATGTTATCACCTGTAATTTCTCCTTTTCCATGTAGCAGGTGAGTTTCTGAATATTTTAAAAGTAAACTGGTATGATTTCTGATGATTAGTGCTTTACTATTTTCACAAATGCCACCATCCGGTTGTTGCTGAGATTTATTAGAAAACTTATAAGCAAATTTAAGGATTATCTGGGAATTGTTTAGATTTCACCAAACATGTTCTGATCACAGGCCTTCATATTATATACTGTTCTTAAAGCATTAGGACCTTTGTGCTTACCTTTTAAGTTTGTTTTTTTTCTTGTTTTTTAAAGCCTTCTGCAGAAGTAGGCAATAAGAACCAAATTCTGACTAGAAGCAGCAACCAAACTGGGCAAGGTAAGCAACAGAGAGGAGAATTGTCTTATCTTCTGCTCTAGTCAGCCAAGAGGGAAATGAAGAAGGCACACATGGCACCTCAAAGATCTCAGTTATGTGTTGACATATCTTATACCACAAACAGCATAAGTGGTGTAACTTCATGAAATTCTTTCTATAAGCCACTGAGAAATCACCTAAAGTATCTCATATAGAAGGTTTCAGAGACAGTAGTTTGGCAAAGTGTTCCTCTGCAGGTAATTTAGCGAGAGGAACTCTGAATGTTAAAACATGTAGTTTATGTTTTGGTAAATCTCTTTTTGTACTCTTCTTCTGTGATCTCTGAGCCAATTAACAGACTGATCATAATGTTAAAGTGCAAAATCTAGTTCTCTTAATGCAGGAGTAAGCCTCAATTGAGCAGCATCATTGCACCCAGAGCGGGGTAAGCCCAGAGTCTCCCTTAAAACACTCTTAAAAACACTCAGCTGGCCAGTGTCATTTTGTCAGTATATAGTGGATTTTCGCACAGAAAGATACAGGTCGAATATTAGCAATATTAGGGTTACTGAAGCAAAGAAATAAATTGCCCATTGAGACTTTGTTGTCTCCTTTACTAGAGAATTTAAAGACTGGCTATGTAAACATGTATCAAGAATGACAAAGATGTAGTTCATATTGCCTAGTGCCAGAGAACTCAGTGACCTCTTAAAGCCTTTCTCAGCTTTACTTTCCTATGATTCTGTGAAGATTTGAAAATAAATACAATAAAAGCTTTGTGATGCTCCCAGACTGCAGTAAAGGAACCATATAATGTCTTGAATAGATTACACCAATGCTGCCTTCCTGGGACATTTGCCAGGTAAGTGATTTTGAATTACAGCTTTTCTGAACTCTTATACTACTGAATCCCTCAAATTATTCCCATTGAAGCCTTTATTCTTAAATCCATACAAAGAAATTAGGCATCTGAATAGAACACATTCTGATCATTAGGAATTGAGCAATATGCTATAAATATTAATAAATATAAATACCTATATAAAGACCAGTTCTCTGACATATACCATTTCCTATCTGATCTTTGGAGACTTTTTTAAACTCTGACTGTTGTGCAGGCCACCTGATTAGTAATATGTACGTGCAAATCCCTGGGGGTTGTAGGAGTATTTTCTGACTTTCAAGCCTTTTAATACTGCCAATGGAAAAAGGAAAGTTCTCTGTGGTCAGTGTCTCATTTTGGTATAAATTTTAGAGATGAAAGCACATGACTATTAATTGCTGCAACATAATTTACTTTTGGAAATATGTATGAAACTGAAAATTACCTTTAAAAGTACCTAAAAGCATTAATATATTATAAGTTTAGAAGTTAGGTATGCTTTGTGTGAAATTATTTTATATCCTAATAATATATCTCATTTGTATAATAATAATAATATAAACCTTAATTAGTTTGTCATAATCCATTTTTTCTATTTTTTTTTTCCCACAAGAGCAAAGCAATAGCACCATCTAGAAGAAGCATTCTTTCAGTTATGTATTAGTCTTTTAATTTCTATAGTTTTTTTCCTCTTTTCTTTCTACTGGCTAGAAGGTTGCCCTAATATGCTTCTGTCTCCTAATTTGGTCAAATTTGCATAGACTGTTAATACTTTTATTAATAGTATGAAGTATCAAAATTTAAATTACATTAATGTTCTTCGATTTGAAGTAAGGTCTCTAGAAAGATTTTCAGTGATAAATATTTCACAAAGGATTAATTAGCAGAGTTTTTTTCTTTGCATCAACTGTTCTTGACAGTTTTACAAAGTGTGAAGATAGAATCAGATACTTGGAAGAAAAAAGCCTATATAAGTGGGTGATGCTTAGAAAAGTATAAGAAAATGAAAATGGACCCTAAAATCAAAAACGTTGAAAACTTTGAGATAAGTCTTGATACTTGATACATGTTCCAGGGTTTATGCTCATATTGGTAATATTAGGCCACTATTAACATGTCACATGATAATAATGTAACTTGAAAAAGATTTTTTGTCCTACATAATACCATGATAAATTCTGATAAAATTTTGTTCTATAAAAAGGATGCTGACACAAAATTTTATCTGTAGGCAAAAAACAGTTACTCAAGTGTGCACTACATCAAAAGCAAGTTTCACTGATCCTGGATAAGTGAATAGACAACTCGTTGGATGATCAAACTCTTTATCAGAGCAGAGAATGGATGACTGAACATCCCTCTCTGCTGGTATCTCTGCTGGTAATGGAAATTTAGAACCCAAATTCAATAATACTCTTAGAATGGATATTTATGCTTTACATTTGGAGTTTCAGTCTCTAATTCTGCAGCTGATCCTTCCTGACATCTGGGATAAAGAAAGCTCGCGGACTGTCCAACACAGTTTTTGTGTTGCACCGCTTAGTGTGACTAATGTAGTTTGAGTACTTGACTAATATTGAGTATTTAGTATCTTATTGTGTTAAGTATACAGTGGACTGCTTTGTGGTTTTCCTAGCTTTGAAATATATATTTTTGGAAGGGCTAGGATTTTTTTCATTGCAGGAGTTTGATGGCAGAGGATTGTTTGGTTAGTTTGGTTTAGTTTTAATTAATACTTGCTGAAGTAAAACTTACTGTGGCAATGAGCTAGTTTCATGGAAACATCTTTTGGGAAAAGTTTCTTATGTCCAGTGTTACATTTTCCAGGAAAATTAAATACATATAACAATAATTACTTAGGATGCAGCACCTCTTGTTTAAATCTGCAGCCTAAATCAGGAAAAACTTGGGCTTCTCTGATTTCAGATGCAGGTTTTCTTTCCAGCTCCTTAAAAGTGTGTTAGAAAATGAAAGGTCCAAGTGCTTCCTTGTAGCCAGAAAGAAAGGGGAATATTTTTCTTTCCTGTGCTTCATGGTGTTGATAAAAACTTGCATCAGTTTCTTAAATTTTATCTGACTCTCTCACAAGCCAACCTGCAACAAAATTTCGATTTTTATTTTTTGTACTAGAAGATTAAGTCCAGTGTGTCTTCCTCTACAGAATTTGAATTGATTCATTTTCCTGGGTCCTGGCCATAAAATAGCAACTAAATTTGAAATTACAGGGAAAGTAAGTAGCATGGAGAGAGAAGGACAAGCCCAGCCTGTGTTTTTGTCAAAAAATATGTCCCTATTAAATCTTCTTGCACAAACCGGAATTTTGTCCACACAGAAAATTTTGTGGTGACACTGCATTACTGCAGTTCAACTATGAGGAAAGACGAGCATCACAGGCATAAGCAGTAAGGCAAATCTGTGTTGTGCAAAGGAGCTCTGTACATAGATATCTGAGCTAGCCACAGGCAGTGCTGATACAATCCTGTGGCACACAGACCTTCCTGTTCTAAAAAACAAACTCTGTTTCTTATGGGTGCCTTGTAGCTCAAGCCTATTCAGGCTGTGGTGATTATTGTGTTGGATATTTCTGTTTGCAGTGAGGGGATCAATATTAGTTTAGGATCAGCCATGCTCTGATCTGTGGGACACTGCAGACACACGTGCTGAGACTTTATTTGCTTCATGAGGAGGCTGAATCACCAAAGATGAGATTGTAAAATTTTAGTAGAAATCAAATTTCCTAAAATTCTTGTTTCACAAAATGATTAGCGTTGGAAGAAACCTCTGAAGACCATCTAGTCTAACCCCATTGCTAAAGCAGATTCACCTAGAGCAGATTGCACAGGTGGGATTTGAATATCACCAGAGAAGGAGACTCCAAAACCTCTCTGGGCAGTCTGTTCTAGTGCTCTGAACAGTACTTCTTCATATGTAAAAGCGCCTCCCTTGTATATAATCTAAAGTTTGGACAAGCTGGAAGCTGTAAATTTAAAAAGCATAGAAAGCACTTCGCAGCTTCAAATGAGAAGTGTTTTGGACCCTGCATCTCCTGTGGACCTATAGCTGGCAATTGCCATAACTGCACAACTGAGGTCTGGCATCTTAGGCCAGAAAAAGGCCTATTGTGTGAAAAGACTTATTGTGTGCCAGTTAATATTCCTAGTCAGCTCAAATTTGAAGATAATTCATAAGAAAAATGGTGCAACATAGCCAATAAATATGGTATGTCATTTAACATTAGATTTTTTTAATTTCATGTTCAAAGTACAAAGATTCAGGACATTAGTGTTCTTTTAATTAAAATAGCAGTTTACTCTAAGCCCTGGAATTAATTACTTTTTGAACGGCTTCTCTGCTTCGCTAATAATGTTTGACAGTTTTAAAATAGAATAACTAAACTTGAGGCTAGTCAGTTTACTAGGCTGATGCAGAATACACTGAGAAAGCTGAAATGTAATTTAAAAAACTGTCAGGTGCAAGAGCACACTATTCATTTAATGATGAAGACCTCTGTCAAAATTTGCACATGCACACCATGAATGAAAGCCCATTCAAAAGATGGAAATTGAAAGCAATTTTAACATTATTGACTTAATGATACTAAATTTTGTCCTAGCTATGACTTTACAGAGAGCTGGTTATTTTTCCATGAGCTCAGGCCTTGGAAAGAAATAGTTTACTTTTTACAGGAAATGCTGGGTTTTAACACATTTTTCTTAACTATGAAGAAGTGTTACAGGACTTAAATGACTGGTCATGCATTTTAAACTAGAAACTGAAAATGTTTTCACCCGGTAACAACTTATGCATGTAAATAATAGTCAATGACTCTGTAAATATCTTCTTGAAGACAATACAACCTTAATGTATACTAACATACTGTCCTGAAGCATAATAAGATCACTTTGCCTCATTTGGAATATTTTGGTAACAGTTTCCTATAAGTAAAAGCCCATGTATACAGAACAAGAAAACCACTCCAGACAGCTTCAGGTCTTGGTAAAGTAGGCTTTTACAGAAGCAATTGACTTCTGGAAGCAATAAAAACCATCCAGATAAGGTCAGACATGGCATCAGTGTGTCCTGTGTCATTATAGACAGGGACTGGCTGTGTGAACCACATGCAATACTTTGGTAGTTTGACCCCATCTGGCAACTCAGGTCTACACAGCTAGTCACTCACTGACCCCCGGTGGGATGGGGGAGAGAATCAGAAAGGTAAAAGTAAGGAAACCTCTGGGTTGAAATAAAGAATTTAACAGATAAAGCTGAAACTGCTCGTGCAAATGAAGCAAAACAAGGAATTGGTTCACTACATCCCATTGACAGGCAAGTTGTCAGACATTTCCAGGAAAGCAGAGCTCCATCATGTGCAACAGTGACTTCGGAAGATAAATGGCTTTTCTCTGAAAGTCTGTACCTCCCTCCTTCTTCCCCCAAAGTTTTTATTCCTGAACACAATGCCATATGCTGTGGGATATCCTGTGACCAGTTGGGATCAGCTGTCACAAATGTGTCCCCTCCCAACTCCTTGTACAACCACAGACTTCTCACCAGTGGCGTGGTGTGAGAAGCAGAAAAGGCCTTGACTCTGTGTAAATACTGCTCAGCAATAACAAAAACATCATAGCACTCTATAAGCTACTATAAGTAAAAATTAACTCTCTTCCAGCCAAAACCAGGTATGATGCTGAATTAATGTTACCCTGATGGAGAATGTCCTGGAGTATTTTTGTCATGTGACTTAAGGCTTTCAGAAATTATTTGGATTTCTACTGTCAGTTGTCGACCTGATATTTAGCAGTGGATCTTCCTAGATCTGTAAGTATTTGTAATAAATCAGTTTTACCCAAGAAGAGTTAAGCCTGTAATGTTATCCATTAATATCAAGTATCACCAATAGGAGTATGCTATACTTACCTTACATTTGTACTCTTTCCATCTTCTGACAACCTTACCCTTTCTCTCCATCTCAAGAACAGAACAATACAATAAAAATATTATTATATGTTAATGTAGAATGGACTGATAAATGTGTATCTAATATCTTCAGTGAAATTTTGTTGATTTACACCTGCTGATCAAGCCAGGTTTCTGTTTCTAACTCAGTCTTTCCTCTTTTACTCTCAACTCAATCTAGTTTTTAGGCCATCATTTATGTACGTGTAGCTTTCCTGTGTGTGCTACATATATAACTCATGTGCTAGATATAGAGAAGATGCTGACTTGGAATTTACCAAATTGCATGCAGCTTCCAAATTCCTTTTCTATAAGAAGTTATAAATAAATGCCCCCTGTGAACCAAGTCTAACGTAATTAATATTTTCACAATATCTAACATTAACTAATTTAACTCAAAAATATGTGACCTGCCTCTGCTTCTCTTACTTTCTCATGCAGAGGTAAAGTTTGGTAAGATAGTGTGATTCATGAACTTCTTTCCATACAATGATATTACAAACATTATACTTAAATAATAAATATGACTCACTCTGCCTCCCTAGTATAGAAAAGAGTATTTGTCTTAGATTGTAAATTATGCCCTATTAAGAATTCTCTGGAAAAAATGAACTTAATTACAATGTTCCACTGGAACAGTAATGAGATAAGAATTAGTTGAATTTTCCAATTAATCCTTTTAAGATTCCATACTATTATGAAGGAGAAATGGTGCCATTTTTTCTTAATAAGAAGGTAATTTCATTTGTCAATACCAAAGAGGACATTTAATGAGTCTCAGGAAAATATGGAAGTGTATAATTAATTTATACTTTCCCTTAAGGTACAATGAAGAACAAGTTCATACAGCCTCCATATGCATCACATTATTTTTAAATATAGTTTTCAGGTAGGACTCCCTTTAGTTATTTGGATATATTTACCCTAAATACAGTTATAGGGAAAAGAGTACAATGAAAGCTACAAGAGGATGGCTCAGAGGTAAGTGCAGATGAATCAACTAATAGTTAATGTCTCTGGAATAAGGTTATACAGTATACTTGATATGCATATTGTGCTGAGGTCCCAATGGCATCAATCATTGGGCTAAAATTCATTAACAGAAAAATTATCTGCCTTATTTCCAGACATTTTTTATTCCCACAAGACAGACCAATAGGCAAATACATGCTTTGTTTATCATATTTTTATTTAAATAGTTTAGGATGATAGAGGAAGAATTTGTCATTCTCCCTATGATTCAAAAGGGAAAGTTCTCTTTTGGAAGAGCAACAGGAGTGAGGCCAAGAACTGTCTTACTAAGATGAGCAGGGAGCTCCCGCAGTTCATTATCAGCTTCCGTTGGCTATACAGGCACTGGAATGGGCACTTGATTTTATCAAGAAATCCACACTACAATTTACATTTCGCTCTTTCACTTCGTAGCCTTGAAGTTTTATCAGATGCTTTCATTTTGGATTAACATTTTCTTCAGTTGGCACCCTGTGGGGAGGACTGTCTTTCACCATACATTTTTTTTTCCCCTAGTACAGAATAAAATCTTTGCAAGGACTCTTTT
Source organism: Serilophus lunatus (assembly GCA_013399895.1). Taxonomy (NCBI): domain Eukaryota; kingdom Metazoa; phylum Chordata; class Aves; order Passeriformes; family Eurylaimidae; genus Serilophus; species Serilophus lunatus. Next base: position 111,961 of record VXBA01000399.1, read on the forward strand.
TAACACCAATAAACATAGAGATGAATGCTCTGAATTGTATGGGTATTCGGACTTGAATGGGCACAGTTCAAAAAAGACGAAGTTAGGAACCTCAGAGTTAGCTTGTATGTAGTCTTCATTGCACAAGATAAGCATAATTAAGTATTATGAATACCTAATTCCAAAATTCTGCATATGCATATTTATGCATAAATATAGCATTTGATTTTAGGAAGATTTAAAAAATGTGAAATATAGTTTAGGATATAAAAAGGAGATCCTATAAAAAAAGGAGATATTTTACATATTTGAAAAAGTCACAATATTTTGTTTGCGTAAATATGGATCAGAGAGGAGCATATGATTCCATCCAAGGGATTATCTTCAGATTTTTTAAAATACGTAGACATATAAGAATTTTGAACTATTCTTAATAATTTTTTGAAGCTTTTAATATAGTATTGTTTTTACATCTAACAGAGTCTTTCTTAGTGTAGCCATTTGAAAAGGGCTTTTGGAGGGGGAAAAAGGAGGGTAAGAAAACCTACTTACCTGTTCGTAAAATTCAGTTTCCCTTAAAACTGTGGGGGGGGGGGGGGGGGGGGGGGGGAGTGGGGG
>VXBA01000399.1:112861-141817 GCA_013399895.1 Serilophus lunatus
TACTAGAGATAGGGGCGGCAGTGGCGCTGCGGCGTTCCCCGAGGTGCTGCAGCCATGAAAACAAAGATGGTGACCGGGGACCTGAACGCGTGGTTCTTCAGTGGGAAAACACTGGAAACCAAGGTGGGGCTCGGCCCCACTGGCTAATGATGAGACAGTTTGGCCTGGAAGAAGGCAACGAGATCCATGTGAGAACGAGAAGGCTTAAAAGCGGAGGCAACGGCCCTCTCCTCATTCTTCGGCTGCTCTGAGGGGAAACGCACAGTTCCGGTCCTCAGCGCCCGCAGGCCTCATGCTGGGATTCCACCCATTTCTCTCGGCACAGGAGCAACTCCCAGCTTGAAAATAAGTAACCCCTCGGGAAAGTAGTGGGAGAGAGTCATTTTCACTTCTTTTTGTGTTTTTCAGAGAACTTCAAAAGCCGGGGAGTCCTTCTAGGAGAGAGGGAGGGATAGAGACGGCTTTTCCTACCCTTCCCCCTGTTCTTTCTGCTAGCCATTTAGTGGAGAGAGCAGTTCCCTCTCTGTTTTGTTTTTTTTTTTTTCCCTTTTTGTGTTGTTTTTCCCTGCATGTCAAGTGTTTCTCTGTGTAATTTTGGGGGTCCTTTTGGGTTATCCCTTCTTCCCTAATTTAAACCCCTGTAATAAACTGTTCACCTGCTGCAAACTCTGTTCAGTTTTCCATCACCTTTATTGAACATGCCCCTAGACGATAAAAAGTGGTCTTAAACCACCACACTTAGTATTAAGTAGGACATTTAATAATAATTACAGGACTGTTAAAACATTAATCATTATTTTCTAATGACATACTTGTGATCATTACTTCATAATACACATGACAACATCAAAATATTCCATCACAACATTCTGCTGAAAATAACGTTGAAATTACATCAAATGAAACATTTGATTTTGCAATAGATCTTAATTATAACAATTATTAGTTATATTGTGGCTATCAGGTTTAAAGGTAAACCTGGGCCAGTCAATGTTATGTGATACCCAAAGTTAGTAGCATTTTCTTACTGTAGTGTTAGTCCTCTGGATTAGACTCGTCTGTGTAAAAGGAGTTTTTAATGTCACACAACATATCCCTTGTGTGGAAACTAGCTGGAAGTTATTCTTCACAAAAAATAAACAAAACCAACAAGCAATTTTTTAAATAGGTTTTATTGTGTACTAAATCATAGAAGTTTTTTAAGAGTTATCTGTTTAAAGCTAATTTTAGCTTCCGACATTTCAGTTTAAAATTTTAAATTATGCATATTCGCATGATTTATCTTCCATTGTTTTCTTCAACTTCTTAACCTGTTACTGATGATTCAAAATATAATTCTGGGAAAGGCTTACCTGGAGTTTCACATGCTCTTATAGTTGTTTCTTTGAAAATTGATCATTTATCAATTTTTCTTGTTCATTCCTGGTTTGGTTTGTTTGTTTAACATTAGTTAGAGGGTAGTAATTACAAAATTGCTACTGGATGACTTTGGAAAGGAGAATTTTTTTCAAATATTCTTATTTGACAGCTTTTTTCCAGCTCACTAACCTGTGAATGAAAAAAACTCCGAAGAAAATAAAGCAAAAATCCCCCCCAAAAGAAACAGTATTCCCCCCCAAAAAAAATCAACAAAAAACAAACTAAACTAACCAATCAACCAACCAACATACAAGAAATTCAGTTAGGAATTGTCCTTATTTTTGAAATGGTAGAATCATAGGTTCTTAAAACCCTTAAGTGCCAAATAATCTCTGCCTAAAAATTGGAATCCTAGCTAATGTTTTTACAAGTGTCATTTGTTCCAGAGAGAATAGCAGACAGGAGTTCAGTGTTCTCTAAACATTTTTGACAGTAAACCCCTATCAGTAAAATAATTTTAAGCATGCACCCTAATATATGTTTTTTTATTTATTTATAAAATACATGCATGGACTACTGTACTAATGCATTTTGTACATTATAAAACATACACAAAAAAAGAAATTAAAAGGGGTGAGATAAAGATGAAATAAAGCATTTTTAAAAAAATATTTTAATTTTGTTCTTTAATAGTGCAAAAAACATTTTCAGCCTGCACCCCAGTGTGTTGCATTGTGTATCCCATGAGTGCACAGTCTTCCCCCATTTTGGAGACCACTGTTCTGGATAAAGAAAGAAGACTTTGCACAGTAGGCAGCCTTGCCAACTCCTGAATCATGCAAAAAAATATTTTTTAGTTCATTCCATTTCAGAATGAGAATAATCAAACAGAAAGAAAGGAAAAAACAATAAAAGAAGAAATAAAGTTAAGTGTCCTGAGTCTATTAGCTCATTGAAATTGTGTGGTATCATGTAAACCCAAGTTGTACTTAGTAAATCCCAGACTAATTATGAGAAACTGAAGATTTTTCCTCATTTAAACTTTCTTCTTGTATTCAAGTATTGTCTCCTAGACTGGCTTGCAGAAGGGAAATACACTTCCATTTTCAAGAAAATTTTCTGGGGTATTCTAACTCTATTATGCTCAGAAAAGTCTTTGTTGGAATAATCTGGACCTAGAGTCCTCCTGCACTTATAGGAGACAGGTCTGCAAATGACAAAAAAATGGATACTAAGACAATAAATGTTATTTTAAGTGACGAAAAGGTTCCATTATCGTGATATCACATAGGGAGGTATATTTTATGCCTCTTGGTAGGTGTTTCATCACAACAGAATGGGATATATTTCAGTATTTCTTATTTCATTTTCTAGCACTGTTGAAAGAAGTATTGAATAAATTCACCTTAATAAGCAAATCGGAGGGAAAGAAATCTATCTGAAAGGTGAAATGATTGGTACTGAGTTTTCTGTGCCTGCTCTGTATATGTTGCAAGTGACATTTATTTAGCACTAGTTTTACTCTGTTCCTGAGCACTGTATGCCCTTTAGAAGTTGGAAAACAGACTTTGTTCTTGAAACACATCTCTCAGTTTAGTTTCATCCATAAGTAAAACAGCTCACACACTCAAAGTCTGGCCCAATTTGCAATCCAAATTGCAGTAAGTGAGGGCAATTGGGAGATTCATTTTAGAACCACATTCCTAATCTGAACTAAAAAATGAATATAGATGTACTGATTGGCTTGGTGATTCATTTTGGTGTTTCCAAATGTCACACTGTGTATCTGTTATTCCAAGCCTGTAGTTTGGATTTGCTACATTCTAGCAACAAAAAAATCATTCACAAAGAGGTTGTGACAAAAACTACCTCTATGATTCCATATGACAGTACATAATCCAAAGTGATTTTCAAGAAAGCATAGAGAAGAAAAATATCACTCTCGTATTTCTTCTTTCCCACCCTCAGAAGCATACTGTTTTCCATAAATCAGAAAGCCAGTGCCTCCTCCATTTCATAACTGTGCTGTTTCTTGAAGATCAAGGAGACTTTTGTTAGGAATGTGAGAACAACTTGTGGCTGCTTTGAATCCTTTCAGTCTTTTATCTACATAAAGAAGAATTTATGCACTTAGTTATTATGGGGTGTAGTTAGAATAGTTGTTAATGGCGGAGCTAGGGTAAGACAAGGCTACCCAAAGTGGTCAAGAAAGGGTATGAATGTTGAACAGCGCTTTTTTTTTTTTTTTTTTTTTTTTTTTTTTTTTTTTTTTTTTTTTTTTTCACGTGAAAAAACTGAGAAAGGAATAGAGGCAATTTACTAAGGTGCCTCCACGTTTGAGAATTTTTAACTGAGACAAGAATTTACCATTTTAATTGAGAGTGAATAATCTCTTCTGGTTTAGGAGAAAATAATGTAGATATATTGTCTCATATTCTTACATGCTACAACTGAAATCAAGCAAGTCAGTCCCAAATATTATGGAGTTTCTGTTTCTCACTAAAACTCTTCCCCTTCTTTATGCTTCATTGTTTCCCACTGCTTACATAATCACAGCATCATTAAATATTTGAAGTGGGAAGGGACCTCTGGTGGTTGTCTTGTCCATCCCCCTGCTCAGACAGGGACACATACGGCCAATTACCCAGGACTTCTGCTATGTAACATATAAAAACATAGGCTAACCACAGAAGGAGTGGTGAATTCTGACAAGGCAGGATCTCAATTTTCTTTTCCTATGATTGAAACACCAACATAACACAGTTCAGAGGCAAAAGGTTTTCTTCTCTCTGTTTATGAAAAGTGTCTAATGTTTCACAAAGATCTCAATAAATTGTACTCTACTGTTTCTGACAAAACTTAGAAATATTTTTTCCATATTTTTCTTTTTTCACTTTATAATCTCAATTTGAAAATGTTTGATGGTGCTTAAATTTGTCTACAAATGGGTGACCTTCTTTGTTCCATACTAATCATCCTTAGGCTGATCAGTTTCTTAGGTTAGCCTAGAGACATTAGAGCATAGGAAAGAAGTGCTTCATATCTCGATGAATTAAATATTCTGGTTTCAAACAAATTGCCCTAAAATCAATAGAAAAACTCCTCTGTGAATGTGAAAGAGAGGTTGACAGAATGCGCTGTATCAAGACAATGCCATGCCACGCCATGATTCAAAACTACGAAGAGTAACATTGTACGTACTGAAGCAAGGAACATAATTATGTTTGGTTGTCTTGCTTATTTTTAAAAACAAGATTTCAGCTGACAACCAATATAGAACTAATAAAAGTACATTTCTAATCTAAAAGTATAGCCGTCATTCCGTGCAATAAAATAAGTCAATGTTCTTACTCTAAGGAAAATGCAAAACCTAAAAAAACTCTTAAGCTCATTTAAAAATCAGTAAGACTCTTACCAAATAAAATCCAAAGGCTTCCAAACAATACTAAAGTGCCGTTTTAGAGAATTGTTTATGGTCATTATGTTTTTCCATTTTTTTTTAACATTTCATGTTTTATAAAGTATGAATCCTTTTTTCCCTTTTTTAGTTTACTGCCTAGTAGAAATGTAAGGTTCTGAAGATTGGCTAATTAAGGATACAAAAACACACATTATAAAAATTTACCCATACAATACCAAGCTAATGAAAGATGTACCCACCACAACAAGTGACCTACTACCTTATTAGGAAAAGCATTTACCAAACATGACATAAACAGATTTTGCAACAAAATGACCCACAATGCCAAAAAAAGAATGGTAGTGAACACTTGAGTATTTGTATGAATCTCAAAATTTCAAACTCTCTCCAGAAGTGAGTTCTATTGAGGTAGAAAGTGATTTTGACCAGTCTCTAACTTGGAAACCTTTCATCCTTGCTTATAAACATATTTGAACAAGCTTTTAACATTCAACTATGCAGATCCTCAGATATATCGTTAAGGTCTCGCTGCTGAGAACACGCAATGGGAACTCTGGCCATGCCTCAGCTACTTCGTGGATGTCTCCCACCACAGTGATGGTGAATGATTACATTCTGTCATGAATATACTTGAAACATACCACAAACTGTTTCTCAATACTATTGCAATGGTGTCCTTAAAATTAAGAGTGACAATTAAAAGTGGTCTAAGAACTTTAAAGTCAAAACCACCTTATTTCAGAAAAGGAAAAATGTTGAAGCTCTCTGTTACATGATGTGACACAGCACATTTCCCAGAACAGCAAAATCAGCTGTTTTGTGCCTACTTGTTCTATAACTACTTTTTTTTTTTTTTNTATAACTTTTTTTTTTTTTTTTTTTTTTTTAGTAACTATAACTTGAAACTTAGCCATATGGATGTCTGCATCATCCTGCAGAAGAAACATCTGACTGTCTATAAACATTCTGATGCCTGTTTTTAACACTACTCTTTTTCAGTTACTCTACTGTTGCTTGACTAAAGCAGACTGCACATCTGTATTGTAGAAGTTTATCCTATGAATAAATCAGTTGACTTTCAATTACTGCACAAATAAAGTTCTATAACTTGTGGAGGGAGAGAATGAGGAAGGTCAGAGAAAGTGCTGAGAAAGCAGAGTAGGACAGTTTATTAAGATTAACAGCTGCAGACGATGTTGCTAATGGCAAGACAGATTACACAAAACATAGGTGAATTCTTTCATGAAGTCTTATATTTTCTATTACCATTATTGTAAAGAGCTTATTGCAGAGTCCAGTAGCAAAAGCCTGTGCCCTTCTCACCCAACAGGATTTTTAAGTGCTCAATCAGGCTGGCTGGGCTGACGGCTGACTAGCTAGTCGAATGGACAAATTCTGCTAGCCAAGATTACCTCAAACTTACCCTAATGTGCATGCTGCTATTGCTGATTGCATTCGTAAGCATCGATGACAGATAAAGTCTTGATTTCAGAGTACGGGGCAGAGAATCCACAGGCTGAAAAATTCCCTGAGGTTCTTTATTAAAACACGGCATTTTACTGGGAAGAACAAATAAATAAATAAATAAATAGCGAGGCTCTTCGTCATTCATCTTCCGGAATAGCCTCTGTGCCTCAGTTCTGTCCCAAAAGCAGTAAGAGTACCCGCCTCATTGAAAGGTGCCCTGAAGACAACAGGCCTCCTGGTTACGTTATTACTGCCTCGCTCCCCGGGCTGGGGGACGAGACCCCCAGCGGGCAGCCCGGCTTCGCCAGTGCGCACCGCCGCTCCGCTCCTGGCCGCGGGAGCCACCGGCGCACAGCCGCTCACCTCTCCTGTGCCTTTCCGCACCCGCGCAAAGGTGGTCCCGCTCCATATTTCATTTTTAATTGATTTACAGCCTCCTCCCCAACACCACCGCGCCGCTCCCCCGCTCCTCTCCCCTCCCCGGCTGCGCCTCCAGACACACTTTTTTCTTGTTGCAAACGGCGTGAGCATCAGGTGCGGGAAAAGAGGAGCGGGACCGACCCCGCCTCCGGGTTATTGCTGCGGCGTGGGGAGCCTGGGGCAGAGGCTGAGGGTCCCGAGTCCCCTGGCTCGGCTCCCATCAGCGCGGGGTTTATCTGCTTTCCTGCGCCGGCTATTCCCCAGCCTGGTAGCAGCAACAGTCGTGAAGAAGTGGGCGATCCTATCCTGCGTCCCTCGCACTTCTCTAGCACAAATCTTCCCTTCTCCTCTGCTTTCCCCGCCACCCCAGCGGTGCGCTTCCTTCCCTGTCCATTCCTGCCGTCCTCCTCTCGGGCGGGCCGGCAGTGACGGGGCCGTGGCGCTGCGGAGTCAGGTGCCAGCTGCCGCGGCTCTGCAGGGCCGGCTCCCGGGGCCAAGGGGTGGGACACAGCCCCTCCTGTTCATCCATTTTTCCTCCACTCTTGTTTTCCCTTGAGATCATTTCAGTTTCTTTCAGTACTCTTATTAATATGTTTTCCCTGTTCTCTTCCCCTCCCTTCCTGCCCTGACCGCTAGTCCTCCGCAGTCAGTGGGATGAGTGTTAGGAGTGGGATATAGCCGGACGGGAAGCTAAGCCCTAGACGCGAAGGGAGGGCTGGAGAGATTTTGCAGTCTCTGGGCTGATTGGGAGAGGCAATCATTGTTTCTGCGGCCGGAGGATTAGCAGATAAACTTTTATTCCTCCCTTTTGTGCTTTCCTGTGTGCTTGTTTGTATGCGTGTGTGGATGTGGGTGTGTAGATAAAGAAGTCACCTCTCAAGGGGGAAAATCTTTTCAATTTCCCTTTGGCAGGTGCAGGACAAGGAGAAACTCATGAGCATTTTGTCTGATCCACGAACCGATTAGGGGAGGGGAAGCCATCCCTCTCCTCTAACTCTTCCTTTCCCAGTTTTGAAATCATTCCTTCCCCATCACCGCCGCCCTCCCGCCCTTCCCCTCCCCTTCCCCTGCACTGAATGAAAGGAAGAGTCTCCAGGGTTTTCTTCTGCTTCTTGCCTTGGACTGGAGAAGCGAGGGGGCATTTATCTAATCTATCTATCTATCTATCTATCTATCTATCTATCTATCTATCTATCTATCTATCTATCTATCTATCTATCTATCTATCCTCATCTGCCTCTTTCTCCCTCCATCTATTCCCAAGGGGATTTAAGACCGTGCAATGTGTTTTCAGCTTCTTGCCGCTGCTACTACTTGATACTATGCGACGCCAAGAAAGAGGGTCTTGCAAAAATGGATTTATTAGATTTTAAAGGATTTCTTCTTTAATAAGGATCTCATTGCACACAAATATGACTAAATCCCCTATTTGGTAAATCTTTCTCTACCCCACCCCTCCTCTTTGGGTTCCCTCCCGCCCGCGCCCCCACCCCTTCAGAGAAGCAAGCACAGGGAGCTGATGACGGACCCATTAATCCCTTCTTCAATGCATCAAAAGAAGCCGAAGGGCTGGAAGTTGCTGGGCTCGGAGTCCTGCAGGNCGCCGCGATGCAACGCTCCTGGCGATGCTGGTGATCGCTGGGGTGTGATGGGATTGAGCCGGCGGTGATCATTTGAAGGCGGTGAGGGAGAGTGAGGGAGAGGAAGGGCTGCTCCGCTGTGCTGTGTGTGTGTGGGCTTCGAGATTTTTTTCTTCTTCTTCTTTTCCTACTTCCATCCTCTCCCCGCCACTGGAAGTCCTCCCGTATCTAAATGGAATTAGTGGAGACCGAAGCCCCTTGTGTAAGGAACAGACATGACCCATGGGCGCAGCTTCTTTCACAGTGAGTATCTATCTGCCCCTTCCCACCCCACCACCCACGACCGAGCTCCTCCGCCGCGCACGGGCTCCTGCCGTCCACTGCCTCCACAACTGGCGTAACGGGACGCCCAGACTGCCGCGGCATGGGGGCGATCTGCCCCCACGCACACACAGCACCCTCTTCCCCACCACGCTAAGGTGCACCGGAGGGGACCCCCGTGTCTTCCAGCTCCTTAGGGTAGCGGAACACGCTCCTGAGGGATAGAATCTTCCACCTGGGCACGACGCACCTGGTGGCTTTTGGCGCGACGGGGGGAGAAGAGGGGGACAGTCCTCGCTGTCCGTGGAGGTGCGGCAGCAGCCGTAGTTCGAACCGGCCGCCGAGGGCGAGGGGGGGCGAAGGCAGCGCTGAGAGCCGCGGAGGGGGCGGCCACACTGGGCACGGATCCCGGAGGTCTACGGGGCGGGGACGGCCCCATCGGCCGAAATCCTCCAGAAGCAGTAAGGATGCACCGAAATGTATCACATACTCGTCGAAGACCCTCAGGGGCCTCAGGCTGCGCGGGTGGGACCCTGTTTCCCACCTCTGCTTTGCAGAGGGTCCGCTGTACTGAAGGGGCTTGAGTGGTGACAGTTCCTTCCAGCACTTCCCTCTGCGCCCGCACCTGTACAATAGCGCTGCTGCCAGGTATTGCTCGTCCAACAACTCTTCGCTAGGCTAAGTCATGTCTGTGCCAAATCACAGCCTCCTAAAAGCCTAGCCAAGAGATAAATCTCTTAATGTACAGTCTGTAATGAAAAAAATGCACAGATCCAAAAAGATGGAAAGATGTGTAATCAGAATGGCACTAGAAAGCATGATTATAATTACACCCGTGTGATTAGGAGGGAAAGAGGGAAGAGGAAGACAGTGAGAATGCAACAAGAAATTTGATGGAAACTTCTTTAAAATAATTCTTAAACCGAGATAATCACAATACTGTTGCCATGCTGCCAATGCTTCCCAAGTGACAGTTTCCAATGAACGTGGTTGGTTGGTTGCTTTAGGGTCTTTTTAATTTTTTTTCTCCTCTGTGAAAAGCACTATTCTTTTTCTGTGTATTCAGGCAGAAAAAGGCAAGGTATCATAGAATAAAATGGTCTGCCTTGTCTGCTTAATTAAAATATATAGTGCTGTCTTTTCCCACGAACCCCATAATTTGGTGCTGCTGGTATTAATAACACTAAATCAAGAGATTTTATGGTTTTTTTAAATACAGGAGAAGTGTTTCACTTTATCTGCCCAAATGTTAGATACAGTAAGTCCAGAAAAAAACAGACCAAACAGAACAAACTTAGTCCCTTAGTCTCCTCTTTTTTTATTGTCAAGATTATTTTGACTCCCTATTAATAATCAGTACCGACCTAATGACATGTAAGTATAGCTCCGTGCTTTGGAAAAACATATCTCTGCGATTTGGAAACATCCTTTCTAGTGGTTACAACTGGAACTGAAAAGATATGTTTGTTTGTTTGGTTTTTTTTTTTTTTTTTTTCTGTTGCCTTGGTAGTAATATATCTGTGACTTGGACTAACTCTCTTTACTTCTCCAAACTCCATTTTTTTTTTCCATATAGAATAGGAGGGGAGACTGAATAAAGATGCTTGAAATGAACCTGTAAGAATCAGATATGAACTGTTATTAATTGCCTAAAAAGAAACATTTCTCACATGGAATTGTTTGGCCGTTGTGCATCCTTTTCCAGCTTCCATAAAATTGTGGGCAGAAGGAACACCAGCAGCTGGTTCCATATTCTAACACCAACACACCTTACACTTTTGAGAAATTAAGCTTTTGCTGGTGAAGATTATAGGCATAGATGCAGTATGTTCACTGCATAAAACGCAGCTAAAGTAAATGAGCAACTTAGTTAATGGGTTATTCCTGCACTGCCTTTAGATTCTGACACAGCCGGTAGGCACAGTCCCAGCAAGCACAATTTCCAGAGTTCATCCCTGAGCAGAGTAAGGGCCTGAATGTCTGGGTAACATTCAGATCTAAGCAGAAGATGTAGTGTTGTCACTGAATGCCCATGACACAGAAGAGTTCTTAACTATCAGCACTGTCAACATCCGTCTCTATGGGCTGTTAGCCTGACCAAGGAAGAGAGAATATGATGCCAAGCCTTCATTTTCCCAGAGTTTCAGCCTTTCCCTGCATAATAAGGCAGCAATCATCTATGCCTCTAACCCTCTGTCATATGGGAAAGGTCAAAGGCATAGAAATAGGTATTTCAATGTCATCAGAATACTGGAAATATGGAGATAGCCTTCCTTCAGGGTGAAAATTACACAAAAATGATGAAAACACCATTTTTAAAAGGATCATAGTTACTAGCCCATGGTGGCTTTTGATGTCGCTTGAGCATAATAAGAAGAAAATATGCCATCAAATTACATTTGTTAAAGACCACAGATCCATCAGTTCCTCATCGTATTCAACAGCACAAACAGCATCTTATTGATCCAAAATGCTCAAAATGAACATGCAACTTCATCTCCAGCTTCAGTGCAGACTGGACACTATGTTTGGGCTTAATGCCAAACCAGCTGGGGCAAAGCCCCAAGCACTCCAAGAACTGACGGATCTGTTCTCTTCCGCTCTTGCTATTCCGTTTTTTCTGATAGCCAAAGAAGATATCAGTGCATGATTTCTTTATCAGGTAACTAGCTAGTCACTTTGATCTCCCAAATCAGTCTCATTATGACTGGCCTAAGTTTTTGCCTCTTAGCACTTTCTAGTTAAAATTATTATTCATTTATTAATTATTATTTGGAAGTTCCTAGAACCCAGTAATTATCTCCAGGTCCAAGTCCATCTCAGCAAGATCCCATTTATTCGCAAGAGGAATAGTTGTCCTATAGTTGGACATAGAATAGTTGGAGATGGGAGATTTCTATTTGTAAAATAGGTTGCAGGTACACTGCAGTACCAAGCAACACCCTCCTAACAAGTCAAACAAACTAGATTAATGAAACTGTTAAGCATACATGATACTTTACTTCACTAGGGATTTGCAAATGCTTTGATGGATGTGAAGAACCCAACCTCTCACTTCCTTTCCCAGTACTCATTTTCAATTTTTATTATCTCATAGTGAGAGGCATTAATGCATACAGTGGTACTGAAACTTTTTTTTCTCCCTCTGTTAAAAGCAGACATTTTTCTATTCCTGATACAAATTATGCTTATATAAACAAGAATTTCTAAACATGTTTTCTTTAATATTAAAATGGGGAAAAAGAAAAACATCATTGCCTGTGGATTTTGTTTTAAATCCAAAAGATCTTTTCTTTATTTGGACATATTTGCAAAGATAAATACTCACAAGAACAGGCTAAAGAAAACCCTTGTTTATACAAAATGTGCAATTTAAAGATGCAAGTAAACAAGTTTTTTTATAGTAATTCTATTTAATATGCATTCTTGTAACATATATGGGTATAATTTGATTGGAGACATTATCACACTGTAATATTTAATGCATGTTTCTCTTTCAGTTGTAGCAAGTCTAATCATCCTACATTTGTCTGGAGCAACCAAAAAAGGAACAGGTATGCAAACTTCAGATATTTTTTTCAGACTATATATGTATTAGAGACCAAAGTATGGATTTGGGATAGTTTAGTTTTTGAAATTTTTAGTAGCTTATTTACTTGCAGTGTCTGTGCGTTGTCCATTTGTTTGGAGTGTTCACATGTCTGTACACACAAAAAAACTCCAATGGTACTGGTCAGGCTCAGCCTAACTCAAAGTAAAGACTGTGAAGTAATTCCACTTTCAAATTAGGAAGTCTAGATTGGGCACTGAGCTATCTACACTTAAAATATTTTTGCTTGTTGAAGTATAATTAAAAGTCTGAAATTTGGTATCACGAGTATGTTTGCTCACGGTGAATATAGAAATCTACTCTTAAAAGACTTGAGTGCTCAGTGTGATGACAGCCAGGCAGTGAATGCTGTTAAGCACAGTGTGTGTCTGTACCTATGCCTTCATGCACAGTCCCTGCAGGCCTGAATTCATGTCAGGAAATTAGGTTCTGTGTCATCCTCTGCTTGGATATAGACCAGGAAGAAAAAGTAATGCCTACAAACTATAAGTCAGATCACAACTGGTTAAAATCATTCTTGGAAAGTTGCCTGTTTCCCTCCATCGATTGTAAGAGGGAGCTTCAAACACTTGACTCTACACATCAGGGGCTTGAGTTAGATGGGGCACTCCTTTGATCTTAGATACCTCATTTGGAGCAAAACCGGTCTTGAACTTCCTTTCAATAGCAGTCTAGGTTTATTTCCGTCTGAAGAAGCTACCTTATTCTAGCCCACTTGTTAAAACATGCTGCCCGGGAAGAGTTCATTCATCTTCTTCAGCTTGAAGAAATTCATAGCTTTGTCTCCAATTTCCCTGGTAGTGTGCAGAAAGGAGTGCAAGACATTCAGAGCTAGGAGGAAAGCAAACAAGAAGGTCTGACTGCTCTCTGGTGATTCATATAGGAGGAGGAATCTTTTGGCCTGTAATTCCTGGCCTCAGAGCTATTTATTAATTTTACAGCAAAAAGCAAGATAAAAATAATCTATGAACCAGATTCCCAGAATTCCCTTGTCTACTTCTGGCCAGTGAATATAGAGTAAAGATGCAGCAGATTTAAAACAAGTTGTGTACACTATCATAATTCCATGGATCTTTTCTTGACGTTGTGACTCTGATGTAACCCTGTATTATGGCACAAAGCTTGTCAATACAGCACATGCTTCAGCCTTTTGAGATGTACAGGTGGGAAACTCATTCCTTTCTCAAGCACATGCATTCCCTACAAGGTTATTATTTTAGAAACAATAAAAATATGTCTTCCCATAGACATTTAAGCCTCTTCTCTGCTTTGAAAAAATGTTTTAAGTAATAATTATAAATTTGTACCCCTAAAGAACAGCCTTGTTTCCTCCCAGGTCAATGATCATACTCAGTCTGAACAGAAAAGAGCTTAAGGCCACTGACGGAAGGAACTGTTTTATTTATCCTGTAAGAAAGTTTTAAGTTTCATGTAGACATAATAATTTGTGAGCTAATTATATAATGCTTATTGGGATCATTTCACAGAAAAACAAACTACTTCCGAAGGACAGAAACCAGTGCAGTGTGGAACTTGGACCAAATATGCAGAAGGAGGCATCTTCACTTCTCCAAATTACCCCAACAAGTATCCTCCGGACAGAGAGTGTGTCTACATTATAGAAGGTGAACAAATGAGGAATCTTTATATTTTATTATGATCTGTTTTAAAAAAAAATATATTTTATTTTATGGGAAGAGTAGGTAAAATCCTGGTAGACAAAGTTCAAGATAAACCTTTTCAAGACAGAAGATTTAGAGAAGCTCTTGTTTTATACCTTGACGCACTCATAAGTTAGTTCAGGTAGTAAGTATGCGTGACTCAATAATAAACACAGTACAATATATTTCAGGATATTCAGAGAATTAATAGAACCTAAAATGCTGTACAATGACTGAAGAAGGAATATTTTAGAATTAATTGTGAGAGTGAGCATGGGAAACAACACCGCTTTAGACTTTCATACAAGTACTTCTAACTTATCATAATAGAATCAGGGATGACAAGCAAAGTACAGTAAAAGAAGTCATACAGAAAATGTCCATATTATGAGTATGAAAATTGTTTTCTGTCTAATTTTTTATGAGAAATTAAAGGGAAAAAAACTCTCCCACAAAACCATAAAAGAATAAACATTTACACAAAATAGTTCTAAGACACAGTTTTAAAAGATTCATTTGTAATGTCAGGTGTGGAGGTAGTGTTAGAAAGGCTAAAGATGTATGCAACAAATTATGTGATTTCATCAGTCATAGTACAAAGGATGTTGAAAGGATTGTTGTAAAGATGAATCTGTTGAACGTAATAGAAATTAGTAGCAGAAGAGATGGATCAGGTGCAGTATAGTAACTTGTTGGAACCAAGAAGATTCTTTCATGAGTTGTGAATGCATGTGGAATGAAAACTGATGGTTGGTTTACAGAATTATTAATTAATTAATGATGGAGCCAGGAATTATATAAATAGTTATTTTACTAAGGATGCAGGTAGTACCAAGGCATATTTGCAAAGATATATAACTGATTTAAACTGAATTAGCTGTTGTAGAGCTACTTCCATTATGTCCCTATAGAAAAGCAAAAAAACACAGCAAATGACTGAATTCCACTTTAACTCAAGGTAACTTGATTGAAGTAATAAGTAATGAGGTGACTATAAATAATGGAGCCAAAAATACTCTTTAAGGAATATTTATATTTGTCAGTCTCCCCACATAAGTCTGAAATTTAAGCAGATGTATGGTAGATATTTAATTTATTTAATAGTTTGGTAATTTTAATGAATGTTAAATTTTCTTTTTAAATGTAAATGTATAGGTTGAGCATTTACAACTTAACTGGTTTTTTTTGTTGCACTTATGTAGCTAGACTCAGGTCTTTTTGCATATATTGATCAAACTATCTAACACTGGGAAGACGTAAGACTGTTTTATCTTCAAAGATGTGAAATACAGTGTTTCTTCATGAAAGAGAAAGGGTGTAGAAAAAAACAAACATTTTTGTGAACTTTAGTTCTGTAACTCAGGCCATAAGATGTTCTTACTCACAGCAAGAATGCCTGTTATTGTAAAAACTTTTGTCCTTATTGTAGTAATTATGTACTTATAAAATATAATTAACAAGCTGAAACGTGGCAAAAGACACTGTTGAAATAATTTGATTTAGAATAGCATAAAATTGAAATCTCTGAGAAAAATGTATGGAGGAAATATTCAATCAACCAACTTCTGTGATGAAGATGAAATTCCACATTGACAAGTTTGGAGCAATGTATAGGAAAAAGAGTAATTTGAACTCAACAGACAGCCTGTTATATTTCCTAGGAAAACTCATTCTGTTAAAAAACAGTTGCATACAATTTTTATTTCACTATTTTCTTGTTCTCATCTCACCTAATCAACGGCCTGGATTGCAACTGGACATTTTAAAAACCCACAATGAAAGCAACTCTATAAGTACATAATTTGATGAGAATTATGGATATTGCATAACATTTTCAGCTCTGATCTCCCTGTGTCTACTTCTGCCTTCTAAAAAAAGTCAGGAAAATGTCACGAAACCAAAGAGAGATATAGTAATTTGTCTGAGCAATAATACATAAATTCTGGTAGAAATCAAAAAAAAGATAAAAAAAGCACTGAAATTCAACAGAAAATTATTTTGTACTTAAAATTAAATTACAGAAGTCATTATTTGTCCATATTTATTCTTTTTTACTACATATAAAAATGGCAGAAAAATGGCAAAAAAGGCTAGCAATCCCCATTTCTTTCATATTCTGTGAAACTCATTTGCTTATGGTATTGAAGTTAAAGGATTAGGAAAAACACATAATTATTTTACTGATAGCATCATCTTTGAGATCAGATAGCAATCTATGGAAATTGTGGACAATCCTAGTTAATCAAGGACATAAATTTTTTACAGTAAGACAGAAGCATCTCCTTATGCATTTTACTTCTACATTTATTATTGAAATTCCAATATGCTTCAAATAGTTTCTGGATGCTCCTGAATACCAAGTACCAAACTAGGGGGCTGTCAATGTGATCTGTAATAGCATTGCCACATTGCTATCTCCCCTTTGTGTGTCTTACAAAATTCAGCATACCAGTTCTGTACATACCATACTGAAAACTCTGTGGTGTTAGTATAAATACATGCATGAATCACTAGGTTCCTTCCTGACTACTTGCTTTCATTCCTCCATTTTTAGCTACCAAATAGAATTCCAATGCCTTCAAATACAATTCCTAGCGACTCTAGTGGTCTTGAGTGAAGACACCGGAATGTTGTAAAAAAATTGAATTTCATCTCATGTTACAGTTTTTTCCTCCACACTGTAACTCATCTTAAATGTATTCAAGTCTTTTATTGTGTCAAAGTTACTTTGGTGAGGTAAAGGAACTGGCAAAAGTAGCCATGATCATAGACTGTGAATGTCTGAAAGAGAAGAGGATTTCTGACTGCAGAGATTTCTATCCTAGCAGTCAAAGGTGTAAGCAAAGTAAACAGCCAGAAGTGTCTTAGATTTTCTTTTTTATCTTTTTTTTTTTTTTTTAACTTCTGTTTTGATAATAATGATAATTTATTATTGGAATAACTGTGAATTTTAAAGTCCAGGTTGAATGTCTGTCTAAAAGAAATCCTTTATGTCATCTAGAAATTATGGACTCTCTACAAAAATTTTTATGCTATAGAGGAATGTCATGAATGAGTGTGGAATAGCCGCAAATAGTGTTGCTTGGTGGAGGAGGATGCACCACCACAAGGAGCTTCTGATGAATCCCATATGCCTTTCAAAATCCAATGAGAATTTCCTTTTTTTGTTTGTTTGGTTTTTTTCTTTCAGCCTTATTTTGCATATAGAAAACATAGGAAATATCTGAGGGTACACATTAAATTCCCCATTCAACCAAATTTCACCCTTATTTTGCATATTCATGACTAACCTGGCAAATTCACAGCTGCCCAGAACAATCACAGCAGTGACAGCATTAGCCTTTGCCAGACTGCAGAACATTTGGCATGTGTGCTACAAAGGGAAATTTGCACGGAAATTTTGTAGGAGCAAAGGCCTTTTTTAAATTAAAAATATTTGGGAAGTGGGCTGGTCACACTTTATATACTGCAACCTAAGAATTGTTTTGGAAATCCTATAAGTGAAATACTTGTAAGATTTTATACATTCACCAGTTTTAATAATAAAGTGCTTATTTTTAAATACAGGGATAGATTAAAATTGATTTATGGAGATACAAAATGAATCTTCCACTTCACAAGTTTATGGACATTTAGAGTTAGTGTTTTTAAAGATCTTCCACATTCTCATAAAAGACCATTAAAGTCTTTAATCCTAGATATTTCACAGGTATTAGAAAACAGTAACTTATCACTGCATGAAAAAGTTCAAAGTCCTTTTGTATTCCACAGAGGTTTTAATGTTCAAAAAGTTTTCATCAAAACAAGAAAAGAATCTTCCTTTAAAAGGAGGATATATATGGCTTTCTTATCAATAACAGCAGGACAACCAGAAAGACCAAGAATTATTGAAAACTATTAGTAGGGTAGCAGCTCAGAGAGATGAGGGTAGATGTTAAGTTCAATTTCTCATTTCCATGCAGTGTAGCAAACTGAAACAGATTTTTCACTTAACTTCAGCTGTCAGTTACACAGATTTAGAGGGCGATCAGAATTAAAACCTTAATTTCGTGTTTTTGCTGCAACTGTTCCAGGGCAAGTTGGAACCCAATGTCTTTTTTTTTTATTGGATGTAAAATCTCGAGACAAAACTTGCGCAAGATAATTAGATGAAAAATATGACTAGACATGCAAGCATTAAGCAGTCTTTCCTTGGTATTAAACATTTTTGAAGAAAGATAATTAGAAGTTAAATATGGAGGATTTTTGAAATTTGAATAAAAATAATTTCATGAGACAGTTTCATTATATTTCATTTGGAGTCGGCAACTTTTCCTGACATTGTAGCCACAGAAGAAGTTCTGAATTTGTGAATGGACTTTCCTGTGAATAAGGATACCAGAAATGACCACTCCATCCCTTCTTTTCTAATTAGATGTCCAGATGCCAATCAAATCCGGAAGATTTGCATATTCTAGATTTTTTGTTTGTTTTGCTTTTCTGTTGGCACATACACATTATTGCTAGCCATTGATTTGGACTCGTTTTTACTTTATTTCTGTGAGCTTTACTGTGACCACATTTACACACAACTTGTTGCAAAAGCTGCAGCACAAGATGTGTGTTTTTACAATACTTGCTTGTTTTAGCTTGAGTTAGGCAAAGAAACCCTTTCTTAAAGCCAGAGTATAACCCTGAAATTATACTTTTTTTGCCAAAAAGAAGTTGGGAGTCTGACTTATGTGTTTTCATCCCTTATGGTAATATCTAGGAAGATCTGATTAATTTTGTACCTTATATAGATTACTGCAAACAAAGCATTTAACCATTAACTAAATGTCATAAAAGATGAAGCACAGAGGTGTATTTAAAAGTACATGATGGAAAGATACATGAATGCATGTATTGTACATAACAGTTATACACAATTACAGAAATATGAAGTGTTGTATTCCTCAGGAGAGTCGGAGAAAGGAGCTCGTCCTGTTTGGACTAGCTTGCAGAGCAGGCTGTGATACAAGCATTTACCTACATTAATAGTTAACATAGGTCTGGATATGTTCATTTCCCTTAAGACTCATAGGCACAATCACATGTGTGGTTTAACTCCTTTTACCTTCCAAGTTACGAGTGCAGATGTAAACTATGTGAGGTGAGCGGCCCTTGACTGATGTGAACCACCACATCATGCCTAAAAACAGAGCTTGGCAGTTCCTACGTGCATGTCCAAAATGATGCCAGAATGTGACTTTAGCATTTAAGGAATATGAACAGCCAGTGATCCAGCCTCCAAACTCAATCCCCAGCCTTGTTTTATTTAACAATGGAGAAGTGGTGATAATGAATATTCAATGCTCCATCCTTAGAGAGAAGTAGCCTCTACTCATGGGAGCTTTGGGGAAAAGTGGAAATTC
Organism: Serilophus lunatus; assembly: GCA_013399895.1. Classification (NCBI taxonomy): domain Eukaryota; kingdom Metazoa; phylum Chordata; class Aves; order Passeriformes; family Eurylaimidae; genus Serilophus; species Serilophus lunatus. Next base: position 132,094 of record VXBA01000399.1, read on the forward strand.
TTGAGACCTTCTTGAGCTAATGTGATTCTCTGTGATTCTTCAGCAAGATCTGAGCTTCACTAGGAGAAGCCTCATCTTGTCTGTCCTGAAAAATAAATAAAAGAAGTGTAAACTATAGCAATATTCTGATTGTGAAACTGCAGTGTGAGATTCAGAATGCTACATGAAGGTTATGGAAATTGTGCTTTTTTCAGGTTGTGCATTCATCCAGTCAATAGATCTCATTTGTAACACTGTAGGCCCGATTCTCATTTACCTACAATGACTCCTTTTATATCATGCAGAGGCTATAATTGGCTGTAGGGCTCCTTTTCAACACCAAAAAACATATCAAATGACTGAATTACAACTCAGAGGAGGCCTCATGCCCATTTTTAACATGTTACTTGAGTTTTGGATTCAGAGAACACCTGTTACGGGTTTAACTATGGGCCAACACTTGCAACCCTCCTCTTGGTATGAAATAAGGCATGGAAAAAGAGAAGATTTATAAAGGAAAAGTATGTTACAATAATGGCATAAGCCATTTTTAAGCAGGTATCTCTTTGTGACTTTGGAAAGCAGAGCAACCATACACTGTGCTATGATGCTTTATGACACTAACAGTAGTGGCAAAATTAATCTTCATATCTAGTTTGTGATGTTAAAACATTACAATAAAGCTTTAGATAGATTAACAGTATAACATTAGAATAGTGCATGTACCAGATTTTCAAGACATAATGAACATTCTTAAAATTACCTAAAACTTTGTCATTATGTAGTTTCTGATACCTGGCTCTGCGGTCCTTAAGTGAGTGATGAACAGTTGTCAACAAATCTCCTTAAGTGGAATAAAGGCATGTAAAATATGATGCCAGATTGAAAGGTGGTGATTGCTCTCTCTTAGTTAAGTTTAAATCAATTTTTGTTATAAAGATGTGAAGTCAAGGATAGAAACATCTGAATAAAATGAATCGATTATGTCTTCAAGGCATTAAATCTTCTACCATAATCTAAAAAAATCTACTTTGGTCTTCAAACCTCATGAAGGATAACTTTAGTATGATCTTCTTTACAAGTTTTAACATCTGATTTTAGTTTTGTAAATAGTTTTTCATACTTTCAAAGGGGTTTCTTTTACATGGATTGTGAATTTGGTGCAAGTATATATAAAACTTTATGTTTTGTTATAGGATTTATATGGGCACAAAAATCACAAATTTCCTGTAAATTAGTGTAAATAACAAGTCAATAGTAAGTACTTCCCTAAATGTGAATTTCTTCAAATTGAAACCAGTAGAAAAGGTTTATTTCTTAAGTTAAATTAAATGTTTCTATAAATACCAGTCACTCAATTGTAGCTTTGTAAGCAAAGCTGCTAAAATAATCTTTCAAATAATGTTTTATTCACTTCTTAAATGCTCCTTATCAAATGAGACTGTATTTATTTACATGAAATAGTTATAAAAGGGTTCTGACTGTTTTCTTTTATGTAAATATTTCAATATATTACTTGATATTTTCTTATTCTGTTAATTTTAAATAGTCTCTCTTCTTAGGTGAATAATGAGTTCATACCAAAAGCTTCAATTTCAAACACTTCAAAATCCAAACAAGATCTAGGTTCTGGCCATATTGACAGTTTTCTTATTAATCTTGAGGAAAGAAATAGAGAGATATTGATTGCTGGAGTGGCACCAGTTTCTTTGTTGAGCTTATGCACTCCCCTTGAAGTTTGGTCTTGAATGTTTTCATGTGAAAAGAATGGTAACTTAGGCAAAGCTCATAGCAATTCCAACCTCTTCTGATTTATGCGAAGTCTAAGACATGATCCCATTGGAGGCATAGTGGGCAGTGATACAACAAATACTTGTTTTTTGGCTTTGTCAGCAAAAGACTCTAATGTACCATGATCTGGACACTGAAGGCGTACAATTTTTACTATGGACGGGATCATGTACAGGAAACATTACACCTAAGAAGGCTGCATCTGTTAAAATTTGTAGACCAAAGCAGACTTTCTTCTTTTAAGAAAATTCTTAGAGTCTTACCAGTAACTTTTTTGCTTTACACAGGAGATGCCAGAAAATACTTGTTTTAGAGCATTTTGACTATCACTAGACTTAGTACCTATCATTTAACATGGATTATTTTTTTATGTGTAACTAAGTGACCACTATAAAGTTTCTTCAAAGTTCTTAGTATATCATTTACTTTTTAATTATCATCCTTATCTAATTCTTTCTTATGTGAGGATTCACTCCATTTGTCCTTGTGTTTCAAATGGGATGATAAATAATTCTGATCATAAACAATTACAGTCCAGTTTGTCATTGACTACAATACATATAGGAACACAATCTGTCCTTAATGTAGCAGTTATGATCAGCTTTTTCTTAATTGTCTTTGTTAGCAACAGGTATAAAACATATTCTGATTAACATTCCCTCTCAAATACAAGAAAAAATGTTTTTCCAAATGCACAAGTTTCTTAGAAAAATTTTGTGTATGAACCAATTTTTCCTAACTATATTTTGTTTTATATCATAGATATTTCTCTTATTTTTGCTGAGTGCTGCTGTCAAGACCACTTTCTTTAAAGGAAAATGATAGACAAGGAATCTGACAGTGTGAAATGTATAAAAAATATAGATGAATTAGTTTTCAAATAAATGTTTTAAGCAAAATGTTAAGATGCATACAAAATTCATATATTGATTTTCTTTAGTTTGTTTAAGATTTGAAGGATCATAGGTTAGAAAATAATAACATAATTTTCTTTTCATCTCTAGCTGCTCCTAGACAATGTATTGAACTACACTTCGATGAAAAATATTCCATAGAGCCTTCTTGGGAGTGTAAATTTGACCATATTGAAGTACGAGATGGACCTTTTGGCTTTTCCCCAATCATTGGACGTTTCTGTGGACAGCAAAATCCACCTATGATAAAATCTAGCGGCAGATTTCTGTGGATTAAATTTTTTGCCGATGGTGAACTGGAATCCATTGGGTTTTCTGCTCGGTATAATTTTACACCTGGTGAGTACACGCCATCACACTTTTTTGGTAGAAAAAGCTTAGCAGAGTAACTTTTCTACTGATGTGTAATGCTGTTGTTGAATAATATTTCTAATTGAGACAAGGTTTATTATCAAGGAAATTATTAATAGATAGGACACTGATAGAAGGCATTCTGCATAGCAAGTAAAACTTGTTCAAGGAAGTAATTTTCAGACTCTAGTATTTAAAAGTATTGTTTTCAATCAAATTCTATTATAAAAAAGCATTCAAAATGTTACATAGAGAGTTGTGTGTTTTATGCATGATTTTTGCTCTGTAAAGTTTTTCTTTCAAAAAGATTATTGATAAAATATTCTAATAAAAAAAATGTAATTATCTCAGAAAATTCCATCATTGCTTTTCCTCTTCACCAATCATTTCCCCAGCTGAAGAGCAGAATGTTCTCCCTTCTCAATAAAGCAAACTATTACAAGTATTGCCAGAGGGAGTGTGAGGTTCAAACAGTAACATGTATTGAATATTTTTCTAAAAAGTCTGAAAATCTTAATTGTAATTACACAGGTATTCCTTTTCACTTTTTAAATTTAATTAATTACAGTAAAACAAAATTTGTAGTCATACTTTCCAGCAATTCCCCTCCTCTCCCACTTAGTAACAAAAGATTACTGATTTTAAATTCCTTTTTTTGGCTGCAGCTACACTATATTGCACTGCACTGCTGGGTTTGATGTAGTTTGTAACTTCTTATGTATTGAGTGATGAGTCATACTTTATTATAGCTCAGTCTAAAGCATTGTGATTATTATATAATTTTGTCAGTTAGGTCACTATTGTTTCAGCTAAATTGTTGTGTTAGGTAGAACGATATTCTTTTGAATATCTCCTAAAATTAGGAGACCTGAAATTCCTTAATTATTCCAGTGCACTGTAGATGACAGAACTACTTGCTCTATGTGATTCTTCTGTGTGGTTTTCTTTCACTGGTGTAAGGAAAATAGTTCGAGAATTAAGAAGCATAGTTCAACTTTCTTTCAAATCAAGGATACAGTTTTGCAGAAGGTAAACATATTTAGAAGGTTTAAACAGCAACACAACACAGAATTTCTGTAGCAAATAACCTGATAGCTGGATATCTATTGTAAATTCAAAGGCAGTGGTTAGAATTTTGCGATATCTGTGCATATCCACTCTGTCAAGTAAGTTAAATTTTTCTCTCTAATTTTCTATGGGTCTGTGGGCTTTTGCCATTTCCCCACTCTGGGCCAAAAGAGCTTTGCTTTATATTTCTTGTCCTCCTTGTTTCAAAGGGTTATGCATAATGGTTGAAAAGATGTTCATAGTACTACCTGCAGCTTATTCTGTCTAAAAAACTCTCAGGTAAAAGTCAATTTCATGGATTATGTTTTATCCTTATTCTTTTTCTACTGATGCAAGGAGAATTTCTACACAGAGATCAATGCTAGTAAATTGCTACAGCAGCATAAATTATTCTAGACTTCAAATGTAATAGCTATATATTTTTTCCTTTCTTTCTTTACAATACTCCCTCTCTCTCACACACACACACACACCCACACCCATATTTCAGTAGAAAGCAATGCAAATAATAGAGGGTTTCTAGGAATGCTGGCCAAAATGAGAATATGATTAATCTGACAGGTGCAAAATAGCAGTACTGCCTCCTTGATCACTGGTAACAGGAAGCAGTTCACATTCCACATGATTACTTGAACAGTCTTTTATTATGTAGGCATAGATAAGGCTTGACATTTTAAAATCTATTGTCCAAATGTGTGCAGTGGGAGGAGTCACTGTCAATTCATAAAAATGAATGATTGCTTGCAAGAGTGTATAACAGAGTAGCATAGGGCAGATTCCACTATGGAAATTATCACCTAAACCATCTAGATCCATCTTAGGTTGTGTCAATTTATGAAATTAAATTATGAACAAAGGAAAGCTCAGAAGATAATTTTCAGCTAACCTCTCTTTAAAGAACATGAAAATGGTCCAGAGCAAAGACTCATATGGAAACTAATGCTATCTAGAACAGCTGAACACTCAAGGATGGCAGGTCTTTTTGCCACCCTTCTCTCGAGATGAAAACATGACATTCTGCGTAACTGCAATCTACATAGGAGGCTTTCTTCATCCCTGTTGCAATTGCAACACAGCTATTTCTCTAGCATCAGCAAACTTTGAGGGTCCCCAACTACCCATGACATATTTTTCTTCTGCCATTTTTGCATTTGATTTCTTGATGGAGGCTCTGGTTTGATGGTAAAGTGATGTGATATTAAATGTGTAGGTGTGTGGCAAGATTTAAAAAAAAAAAAACAACTAAATTGAAGCTGCAACCATTTATTGTTATTTCAATGATACCTGGAGAAACAAGGGAAGAAATTATTTACTTTTTCTCCAGAGTGTATAAAAACAGCTAACTGGATGAAGTTGAAAAGATCAATTAGGGTACCATGAAAAATGTTGCAATGAAGATCTATTAGTCTGTACAAATGGAAAGAGCTCTGCACCTGAGGCATTTTAAAACTGGTTTGAACTAAGTCACACAGAATCACAGAATTAAGTTGTATTAAAAAATTGTATAGAACAATCCTAAGGAATAGACTAGTATTTTGCAAGTAATCGAACTTTTCTGTTCAATAATTTTTTGACTCCTTGGTATTGAAATGTTGGAAATCTATTCACCTTTGCAAAAGTCCAGTAGGAACTGGGAATTCAGGCAGTTTGAAACAAATGTAACAGTCTTGCCATAAATTCTGTTCCGTTTAAATAGACTTTTATCAGAGCTGTTTTCAGCAATCTAAAAGCTAAGGTGTAGCAGAATAAACAACTTTAAAGACAAAATCAGAGCTACACACAAAGCCAAAGCAAACACATCCAGTAAGTAGTACTGAATTTTTTTCAAAAGAAAAGAAAGGGTCCTTATTTAGAGGATAATTTAGGCTTTAATTTTCGTGATTTTATAAATTATAAGGTTAAGCAAGAAGTGGATGAATGTAGCTTTATGTATGGTTTAAAGATGGCCTATTTTCAATTACAAAACTCTAAGTTAAAGAAAGAAGGGGTCATCTTTTACACTGTTACAGAACACCAGTGATAATGAGATACAATATGGTTGTAAAATAAATTTTCAACTATTTTGTATACATGAGAGTTTATAAGCAAATCAAAACTGACTTAGTTTCATATACTATTTCAATATTATTTTTTATTTTTAAATTCTGATTGTGATTATTTCAAAATGAAACTATCTGAACCTATGAAACCTGTATAAATGTATGCAAATATTTATGTTGGCTTTTTGTTTTTTAAAATCTGATATATAAAAGTAGTACATATCAGACTACGGCATTTTCAGTTTGATCTGGTTCATTTTGAATACAAATGTGATTGGCTAGGGAAAGACCCATGAGACCAGTCAAATGGTAATTCATTCTTGGTCTTGGTTTGTCATTGAAAGGCCTACACCCAAAATATCATTTCACAGCTCTGGATTCATTGACTCAACCTGTTACACAGCTTTTTCCTAAAAATTTATGTCTCAAGACTATTTTCCCAAATGATGTTGAATCACTGTTTTGTGTAAAAAAATTCAAGTACTACTTCAAAGGGACTTATTATTGACAACTATTCTTTAAAATGAGTCAATTTTTAGTGTAGACAAGGATTCAGAAAGAGAAAGGCTATGTTTATTTGAGCATTCCTACGTAGCTAGAATAATCAGATTTCTGTTTATCCTGGTCCCTGATTTTGCAGGACAGTGGCTTAAGATAGCACATCATTACTTTCAGTTCCTTCACTCAGTAGAAGCCATCTGTGTTTTTATTTAGCCTCATTGATATAACTGTCAGTCAGCAATGTTTTCTGTTCAACTGCCTGATAATGGAAAACGAAAAAAAGATCTATGCTCTTATGTCCCAAAAAGTGGAATATAAACACAGTCTAATCAGAATAAGGGTACTTTTACATTCCCATTGCAGTGATGTTGGAGTAATGGAATAATTGCATCATCAGTCTTGAGGGGAAAAAAACAAAAATCAGCCCAAATTCTTCCTGGTTGAGGAATTTGCGTATTTTAGAACTCATGAAAAATTTAGTGTGAATTTATTAAACTCAATCACAGTTCTAAAGAAATTAGATAAGATATTGTCTCAAATCATTTTGCCATCTAATGCCCATGTCCTGCTCTGAGTGTGTTTAAAGAAAGGATATTTTCCAGGCATCTGGGACAGCTGAATACTTGTGTGAGCTTGCAAGCTTGCTTGTATTTATTTGTTTAATTTTCTGTTCTCTTCCAAACTTGGTCCAATTGCTTCTAAATTAGTATCAGCATTGACAATCACTTCTAACCAACTTGCAACCCAGTTCAGTTTTTTGAGAACCAGAAAACAATCTCAGAGCCTTGCAATAAGACAACCTTTTCCCTTTGGGATCTGAGTTGGTTTGAAAGTATGAGAAATTACTCAGTGTAGCTCTTCATTTAAACTTCTGAGCCAGAACCTCCTGAGTATAGAAAAAAATGCAAAAAGTGTGAATCTCTTTTATTTATTGAGATACCTAGCACTCAGTATTTTAAATTGTTATGAGCAGCATCCTTGAGTTATGAACTCACATACTGTGACTTCATAGAAGTCAGGAACTGCATTGCTATTTACAAGGCAATAGAGCATCTGGTCTTTTGAGTGAGAAGGAATTTTACACATGTAGGGTCATGCATTACACTGGCAATCATGATCAGTTACACAAATATTGTCTTTTCGAGGGAATTTGTTTTGTATTGTCCTGTCCAATAGATTTCATCATTTTATAGGAACCATAGGTCTAGCCCCAGAGTATTTCAGTATCATAAATACGAGAATACAATTCCATAATACGTGTATTTTAAATTTCAAGAGAAGAATAATTCCTTATGTGGAACAAATGAATATCTTAAAATTCTCATGGGATTCTTAAGTATTCTAGCATTGAAATAAAGAAAAGTAACAAGACCTGCACTAGCTAGGGACGTTAGAGTTTCATTTGTATTGAATGTAAATATTGGATTGAAGGGTCTTTCCAAGTCTAGTGTTGTCTTTCAACAACTGCAAGAAATATGTTTTCAGCTCATGTCATAATTGTTTAAATTCACATGCCTTTATTAATAGATCATAAAAGACTTTCCAAGTTAATTTTATTCTTGTATTTTCTGCTTCAGCCATTTTTATAGAAGAACTATTCTGAGATCCAAATCATTAGGAATGTTCTTCTGATTTCTTACCTAAAATATAGTCATTTTGTGGCTTTGCCTTCTTCCATTACTTGTTAGCTATGAAACCTCTTTTCTCACCAGGACTGTAATGCTACTGTATCTTGAGCTTAGAGATGGCAGTCATCTCTTCTTTAACTTGTGAGTTTCCCTGTCTGCTCAAGTCAAATCTTGTACTGCCTTTTTATGCCATTAGCTCTTTGGTCACCCTGCCGTCAGTACTACCCCTCTTCTCTCTACATAAATTTCTTCCCTGTAGTCATTCCATAACAAGTTGAAGATAAATTTCTAGAGAAAGTTTATTAGACATTATACAGCAGTACAGGTTCAAATAATTTTATTCTACCTCCACAGTAAATACCTTTCCTGATAAATAAGTGAGTTCACCAATGATGATTATGGTGTTGTATTATTTATGGAGGAATCTCTGACAAAAAGTCTGTGGTTTTGGAAGCACCTGGAAAAAATCTTTAGCAAGTTTATATGTGCATTAAAAACTATTACTAGAAAACCAACATTTTTAGATTAAGCTGCATTTTTACAACACTGTTTTCATCCTATAAACAGTTTATATTATTAACTGTTACAGAACAATTAAAGCTAAATCTTAGAAGCAAGAGAAGATTTTCCTTAAATATGGTCCTTTCCTTATGCACTTTTCTCTAAGGATAAACTTTTGGCTTTATGCAAATATCATGCCGAGTTAGCTTAACATTAGGTCTGACATTAAGTGATTACCCTTTGCTTTAAACACTTGTAAAATGTGAAAATAACCAGTGAGCCCTGGACATTTGTTATTTATTGTTATTAATTCTCTGTAATATTTTTGAAGCAATTGGAAACGGCAGGTCAGGGAGGAGACATGGAATTTCTTGCAAACAGAAAGCCTAGGTGTTTGTAAACAAGTGTTTGCAAACAACCTGTTTATGATAAGAATTTTCAGTACTAATACTCACTTTCAGAATAGGACTTCCAAATCCAAATCTTACTTGGTAGTTTTTATCCAAATATTATTCAAACATTTGTTCAGGAAAAAAATTGAAAACTTCCTGCCTCATGTACAATGAGTAATGAGTTTTTGAATACCCTTTAAAAGTTTTCCTAATCATCTGACTTCCTCATCTGGAAGATTTTCTAATAGATTGTACTGGGATGCACTCCGAGCTGTTCGTGTTCTGGCCTCATCCTGGCAATACTGTTGTCTGTAATAGTTTCTTTTAGTGACCTCAGAAAGTGATTTTCCTGACATTGAAGCAATTCTTTTTCTTTACTAATCCTCTCCTTAAGCTGTTGAATGTTCATCTTTATGCACTACATATATCTCCCGGTTTCTGAGGTGTTGTGGGTATAGCAAATGAATCCTAACACTCATCTCAGTGCTTTTGTCTAATCAGCCTGACACTGGCCAGTCTGTTAGGCAGAAAAGCTGTTTTTTAGTTGCAACTGGTAGCTC
>VXBA01000400.1:0-29527 GCA_013399895.1 Serilophus lunatus
TGAGATTCAACACATCCAAGTGCCAGGTCTTACAATTTGGTCACATAACCCCATGCACAGCGATAAACTGGAGTCAAAGCGGCTGGAGAGTGGGCAGACAGAGAGAGACTTGGGAGTGCTGGTGGATGGGAGACTTGACATGAGTCAGCAGTGTGCCCAGGCGGCCAAGAAGGCCAATGGCATCCTGGCCTGCATCANTGGTTGAGGGAGCTGGGATTGTTCAGCCTGGAGAAGAGGAGACTCAGGGCTGACCTTATTTCTGTCTATAACTACCTGAAAGGAGGTTGTAGTCAGGCGGGGGTCGGTCGCTTCTCTCAGGTAACTGGCAACAGAACAAGAGGACACAGTCTCAAGTTCCATCAGGGGAGGTTTAGACTTGATATTAGGAAGAAATTCTTCACTGAAAGGGTGATTCGCCATTGGAATGGGCTGCCCAGGGAGATGGTGGAGGCACCAACCCTGGAGGTGTTCAAGAGTAGGCTGGATGAGGTGCTTCATGCCATAATTTGGTTGATGGGCTGTTAGATTATGGGTTGGACTTGATGATCTTTAAGGTCTCTTCCAACCTTGTTGATACTGTGATACTGTAACTGCATAGATGACTTATAAGCACAGTTTCAGTCACTGGAATTCAAAAAAGAAAAATTATTTTACTGTTCTTTTTTGTGCCTTTCCCAAAAATGTTTTTTTTTTTCACTGACACCTCTTATTTAAAATCACTCAAGCAATATACAACAGCCTTTTATTATAGTGGAGAGGCAGCTCCTAGTGGTCTCATTCAATTAGGGCAAACTTAAAACACTGTCTCAATCTCTCTGCTTCCTTCTACTCCCTTCTTCACCATCACTTTCAATGGTAGTGACTAGAAAGGCTTTTAAACACAGTGAGAGAGTTGTAATATTTCCAATAATAACTGTGAGATTCCTTCCCTATACCCCTTCTCAAAAATAAAAGTTACACGATGGGATTCTTAGGTCCTTACCACTTAAAATGCCTCTTTAGCCACCAAATTCAGACAGATTCTGGAAACCCCGCTCCATTTTCAAGGGATGATAGTCATTAGCAATTAATTCTTGGCATCAAACATTCAATCGCAAACAGGATCTGAACTTTCACAAGAGAGATGTTATTTCCTTCATACAATTTTCTCCATACCTTGCAGGATCGGACTGTCAAATCTTTGCCAAACACCAACATTGTAAAGACGAAAGGTTCACTTAAGGAAATTTCCCATAAAGAAAAACGTGCTTTAGACACCTTTATGCTTGATTACAAGCTGACATTTATTTAACAAATTAAGGTGCAACCTACCATTTTAAACTTGTGGCAAATGTTTATTTTGTCCCTTACCTATCAGTGCCAATAGATTTGAATTAATGTAATACATACATTTCAGGCAAATGAATTGAAAGATATATCTGCAATCTTTGCCTTTGCTTGTAGCTATCAGACTTTGCAGGACGCCATACATTTTCTTTGGTTGTCTCTAAAATGAGACCTTCACCATCTCCCTCTACAGCTATTCATCTAAAAGATTCCTGAAGTATTACTTAAAAAGGGAAACAAAGCAATATTTATTTCACCTTTTTTGACCAAGGCTAAAGAAATATTAACTGGATTAGTTAATGAATTTTATTTATATATTTGCTTTCCATTCAGTTTTGGTTACATCAAAAGCAGTGGAATCAACACTTGTGAAAAGGTCTTGCCCATGCACAAGTTGCATAATGCACTTTAAGATACAGAAGCCGTAGGGAAATAAAAGACCTGTAGAAATGATCAAAAACATCAAGAGCTGCAGGCAGCAGATCAGAGACTGAAAAAAAAAGCAAGTAAATCTGGGTTTGCAAGGTGAAAACACACTTGACATTGATCTTCTGCCAAAACACTGACGTGGCATGGGATCAGCAGCAAACAAGGTCACGAAGCAACTTGAAGTTTATTGACATGAATCTTAACCAGACAAGGACAACAGGTCTCTTTCATATGAATCATAAGTGACTTTGAAAAATGCATTAATAAATAGCTCAGGAGGATGACAAAGGAACATTTAATCTTTTAATTGCTGATTGGAGTCTACACAAGAGGTCAAATGCTACTATCATCAGAAATCTCTAGGAAGTCCATTTGTGATTTATTTTGGTGATCTTAATCCAGACCTGCTGGATACATTTTCATAGCTTGAAAGTTAGTTATCAAATTATCAAAGCAGCCAACATTTACTCTGAGTATTTATTCATTCCCGAAGAATTTCTACAGAGGTTCATACTGTGTCTTTCATTGTTTGTTCTGCGTACTAATAATCTTGGTGATTGTTTGGATAAGACATAGCTGCATGTGTAAACTGATGATACTGTAAACTATTGCCATGAAATAGCAGGCCTGTGAATCCCCTTTGCGACTTGAGGGTGGGGTTAAAAAAAAAACTCCATGAAAGAAAAGCCTTATGCACATTTTTTCTTTAAATTCTTTTCTGTAGTTGCAAGTAAGAGGTTCATAATTGTAAAGATTGCATGCCAGTCTCCTAAATATCATCCCTCAAGCAGCACCCATTTGACTTCTGCAGGTAAGGTTATATTAGTGGGACAAAAAGTTTCTAATGTTTCATTTGTGTTACTAAAGAGATGCCATTAATTAATGGGTATAAGGATTTCAAAGGGTTAGTCACACAAAGTACAAATACCTTTAAAAGCAATTCAGATTTATGAGCACCAGCAACATAGACAATCCAATGATCCAGCACTAAATTAGCATAAAATCATAATTAAACCAACATAAAGGATTTTTTTTTCAAATATTAAATAAATCTTCTTTATCAGTCAAAGACTCTTGACAAGCTTCAAAAAGGCCTATTTTCAAACATTAATTCTGTAGTTATGTCACTGATGATGGAAAGGCAGATGATCAGTCTGCTAATTATGTTTATTTTTACAATGTTACTACATATTAGAGTTCTGTGTTGTGTGAAATTTGAAAGCATTAGAGGAATTACCATAGGGAAAAAAAAGAAAAGATGTTTTGAGCCAATTAAATTTCTTCATGCAAGAGAATTTAGTCTCAACAGCTCATTTTACAGAATTGAGAGATCACAGGAACCAGTGATGTTTCTCTGATATCCAAACACACTGTTACGTTATTGATTTCTTTGACAACAAAGAAACCTAATGGCTTATAAGGTCACTTACACCACCTTGCTTTTTGCAGAGATAACTATTTTCTTCCTTCTTGAAAGCATCTGTAAGATCCTAAAATGTTACAGGAAATAAGCTGCCCATTACACTTAAAAGCCTGTGGTCTCACAGAAATTCTCAAAATAAGGTTGAGGGGGAAATGCTATGTTGCATATATTCTTTCCTTTGTCATTACCACGGCTTTAAACTTGCCTGCCCAAGGAAAATTTTCTTCATTATTAGTGCAGATAGCTAGAGGTTGTGTAGTTTGATTTGCTTTCTAATCCAATTTTTAATTAAAAGAAAATCTTTGACGAGTGATCTTCTATGTTTGCTTTAATCCTGGAATCTTATGTTTTGGAATAGACAAGGAATCACATATGCTACCAGCTTTTTGTTCTTTTATGGGGAGTTTTTTTGCCCTTGTGCACTAAAGAATTCTGTCTCAGGGAAAATATATGAAATACTTATTTTTAAATTAGTTTCCTGATTATGATTTATATACATAAATACGGATTTCTTCAGGTTTGTACCTTAGCACCTTCAGCTGTTTTAGTATGACAATGTTCCTTTTTTCCACTCTCAAAAATATCTATTTTAATCTAAATATATAGTAATTTCCCTTTCCATCATTCCCTTTACATTTCTCTTTCCTTCACAGAAATCTTTGGCAAGACAAATTAATTTGTTTTTTTGGAGGTTTTTGTTTGTTTTCTTTTAATGATTACATTACTTGGAGAGCTATTGAATTATGTCATGTGCTACATCAGGTCAAGAGACTCTTGTCCTTTTCTCAGCAGTGTATGCTCCACATTCCCAAATTTGCTGGGAAAGTCTCCTTTTGTTGTGGCCTGTTGTTGTTGTTCAATATTTACACCTTTCCAGTGGTATCAGGCTGTAGGGAGCTAGAAAAAGAACTAGAGTCTTAAGTAACAAGCGGTTTTCACATCAAGCATTGTAATTATGGACAGTAAACCTGCCTGTCTATTTCCTACTGAGGAATACACTCTTAAGATGAGTGTATGTTAAAGGGAGGATGCCTGATGTCTGGCACTGCTGAAGCCTAGTTGAATGCCAAGAGAGATATTTTAGGATTAAAAGCAGTTAGAGTTGTTAACAATATTGTATTCACTCACTCTAGAGAGATTTCATGCAGGTGAAAGAAGAAATCCTGCAGTAGCAATGAAAGCACAAGGAAAACTGCTACAGTGATCAGTGACCCTAACTTGTTGGATCTACTACCTATTATTTTTTAAGTATTCATTTACTAATGTCCGTGTTTTATTGACCTGATGTCAGCTGAAAAACACCAACTAGCACTTTTGGTTATTTCAGTGGAGAAGAGAATGCTCTTAAAATATGGATAAAAACATGACAAGCTCTACAGATAACATGAATAAAAGATGTACTGGTTCCTGTTCTGGGGTGAAAGAATCTTTAAAGAAATATTTTTCTTGTGAGAAAAACAGCTTTTTCTGAGCAATAAAACGTTCAAAAGAATCCCGTCTTTTTGATTACTTACAGCATTTTGAAGACAGTGTTCTTACCCTTGTTAATCTATGTGATTGACAAGGTCTGCATTTGACTGCATTTTTACTTCATTAGACAGCTCTACTTTTCATTTTAAATAGTGAAACAAATCCACTGCCACATAAGTGTTTCAATGTTGTCACTAAGCCTGTGCTGCAGAAATTTAAAACTTCAGAAATACATGTGTGAATGAATCCCATTCTGCTTAAAAAGGGCAGAGATTTAAAAACTCTCATAAAATTTAACCCTAAAAGGACACTGTTGTACACATAAATTACTCTGGCGAAGAGAGCAGAACAGTGAATCAGTAACTACTTGGTTTGGTATAGTTTGCTATTATTTAAAAGTTATCTGGAGAATTAATAAAATAGCAGTCATTGAGCCATAGAACAGTTTGGGTTGGAAAGGACCTTAAAGATCATCTAGTTCCATGGTTAGAGATACCTTTCACTAGATCAGGTTGCTCAGAGCCTCATCCAACCTGGCCTTGCTCACATCCAGGGATGGGGAATACACAACTGCTCTGAGCATCCTGATCCACTGCCTCACCTTCACAGAAAAGAATTTCTTCTTAAAATGTAATCTAAACCTACTCTCAATTGAAAGCCATTCCTCCATGTCTTATCATTACATGACCTTTTAAATAGTCCTTCTCCATCTTTCTAGTAGGCTCCCTTCAGTTACTGGAAGGCCGCAATAAGGTCATCCCAAAGCCTCCTCTTTTCTGAGGAGGGCTGAATAATCCCAATTTTCTTCTGCCTTTGTATTTCTTTTCTCAGTCAGTTTTATTCCTTCCTGTTATTTCTGAGATATCTCTTAGAAGCTTGGAGCCTGCCAAAGGTGTAGTCCACCAGTGATTGGACCAGTGTACTGCTGAGAAGCTCCAAGATACCTTCCCTGATGTGCCAGGTACCGCTCAAAATGTGTCCACCCAAGCTAAGGTTACAGCCACAGTGTGTAGTTTCTCAGCAGACACAGGGAATCTCTGCATATACAGAGCAGATGCCATCTCATCCTGTTCAAACTGCAGGCTGGCTTGAGCAGCTAGAAGGGCACTGAGCCTGCCTTTTGAAGCTCAGCAGTAAGGTAACACAAGCACATAGCTTTCTGCCTTCCCAGAGCACCAGCAGAGCGAGCTCTGCAGAGCAAAAAGCAGTGTAGACATAACCTTGAGCCTGGAGTAAATTCTGAGTCAGAATAGTGCTCAAAACTGCCCTTGCGGTACGTGGGCTGTTCACGCTGAATCCCTTTTCTTCCCCTTTCAAATCCTTCCATGTCTCCAAGCAGCAGCTTCACTCACTAGTTTTTTGGCCCGTGCAAGGCAGATCACTTTCATGACAGCATTTGCTCACCCTTAATTCAACATGCTCTATTTATTCTTTGGACAACAATCTCCCATGGCAAGACTATACTTCCTAATTCTGTACAGAATGGGGATTTTAATGATGGAGAACAAAATCGACCCCTAAAGAGCTGTTAGCCATAATGTCCTTTTGGAAGTGGTTATTTGTCATTCACAGTCACAGGTCTGCACAATTAGCATGTGATCATAATGCATTTAAAAATAAAGGGAGGGGACACTCTCGCCCTGAATGAAATTGCTCCCACTTTGTAGAGTTTATTGTTTTCTTGATTGCAGAGAGGTTACAGGCTGCAGCAAAGCTCCCGATGAATAACCCCTATTATGTATTACATGCTGCATGATTTATGCTGAACATGGCACCTTATGATCTGTATTTCCACAATCCTTTCATAATGCTTTTGTGACTTAGCTCAGCTTGTCCTCTCTTTAACCTTTGTATTCAAAACATATTTACAAATATGCATATTTTACACATGCATATGACATTCTGCCCTGTTGCCTTCTGACTCCACCTTGAAACACTGCTGGAAGCCCCACAGGTTTTAATGCATTCCTGCTTTTAGTTTTACTTTCAGTATGGACCAAGGATTAAGATGGAAAAAATTCCCCAAAACTATCATAGCATTGTTCTTCATGAATTGTGTTCATACAAAAGCTGAGGGGGGGGGGGGGGGNAAGCAAACTCATTGTCATTACAGTTTAAAGCAAAATAATCTCCAATAGTCCTCCCATAATTATAGTGGGAGGAAAGGCTAATGTATATTAAAACAGAATGCATCTTGCAGACAGGTTCATTTAGCAGTACTGATAGACAAAAGGAGATATAGTAAAGTGGGAACAATTCCTTCAGCCGTAGTTGTTTACATATGTTGTTCAATAGGAGTGCACTTTGGTGAATGCCAACAAAACCAGAATGTGATTTTTACATTGAAAACTGTATAGTTAGAGCTTAAAGAAGATATTTTTGTGAGTTAACTTTAAATGTTTCTTAGCTTTCTAAATCATCTAACTGTTTCAGATCTTTCTAAATCCTTTTGTAAGATACTTGGAGTTAGACTGATGAAAAGTGTTACAGACAAGGCAGGTATTGGTATTAGAAGTAGTAGTTTTGTAGCATTCAGCTGACAATTTTCTTTTTTAACCTGAATGTCTCCCAGAGAACACTATACTATTATCATCTTGATACATTTGCAGTGCTGTGTCCAGAAGTGCCTTGGGTAAGATAACCAAGTACAGTAAATATATATGTAAGTCTCTGCAAAGCCCACTTGCTTTTAAGCCTGTTTCTGCCTTAATGGGATTCGTTGCTTCCCTAAGCAGCCCTTGTAATTTTCAGCAAGGTCCTTTAACTCATTTAATGTGCAACATTTGTTCATGCCTAATTTGTCTGAGCCAAGCCATGTTTGTGTTTTCCTTGAGTTGCAGAAAGGTTGATTGTGAGGGTGGAACTGCCTGCCTCTAGTGAATATATTTCTTTCTGAATTACAGTAATTACTGCAGGTTTCATTTGGTTGGTGCTCCCCTCTATACCCCTCCTTGACAAGGTTAACAAGCAGAAGGTAACTGAACATCAAAAGATAAGTGCTGGATCACACGGGCAATTGTTGACAGTACCATTTCTCTGGTGATGGTGATAACATTCTCTACTGGATTCTTCTGCAAATGCACGTAGGAATTAAGTTTGCAACCCTAGAGATAACCGTAGATGTCAATAGATCTACACTACACCCAGCTTGAATCCCTAAGAATATGCTGTGTCTGCTGAACAAAGACAACAGAGAAAATTGGAGGTTTGGGATTTTTCCCCGTAATTCTGGCCCAAATCACTCTGACTTATTTTTAAAAAAATATTTATTGTAGACGACCTTTAATGAAAGGTAATAAATTCCATTAAAATCTTTGTATTGACTCAGAACAGCAGAATAGAATCTTTCTTGGCTTCCTTTTTGCCTCTCTGAATATTTATCCATGTACAAACATATATGCATCTGTGTATTTAAATATAGGTGACACCAGGAATATATACATCATTATGTCTACATATACCTGTACATGATATAGCTCTCCCCCTTTCTATATTTGTATATGTATATACAAAAGAGAAAGGTAAGACCTTGATTTGCCTTAAGAAATAGAAAACTGCACTAGAAATCTGATTTGTGCTGAAATAATCTAAAATTAGTTCACTCATAAAGTACTTAGAGCCATCACTGGCCACAAGCTGCAGTTGGTGGCCTCAAAGTCTTAAATGTAAAATTATGAAGGAAAATGTACCTTTCAGTGATTTTCTCCTGGTGACAACTGCATAATAAGGTAACAGATATTTTAGGTTTAGCATAATTTTTCTTTGAAGTATTTCTCTCCTAAAATTTCTCTTACAACACCTTATATCAACAAGCCATTCAGTGCTTAATTAACTGGAAGACTTAATATCAAAACATGTCTTCTAACAAGAAAAAAAATTGGATTTAAAACTTTTATAAACATCAGGGATCTCAGAATTCCCTATTAATTACCTCAAGGATTCAAACTAACTGGTTCTGTGTAATTGGCTGAATTTATCCTGTTTTTTCCAAGGATGATGTCACCTCTTAGTCATAATCATAGTAAGTTAAGTCATACTTTTAGAACTATTCATATTCATATATGTGTATCGTTTCTGAAACTGTGTGACTGAATGTTTCTTATGAGTTATATGGTAAAAGTTCTCTGACATGGAACTGGTGTATTTGTAATTCTCCTATGATGAAACTAAAACACATAGAAGTTTATCAATAACTTAGAAACTGGTTTTTAATCTGATCTTATTTATACATATTTTACAGAAAGCAAACTCCAGTGACTTCCAGAAAGTGACATTTGACTTACCTTAGTGTGAGAGGCATAGGAGATTCCTTGGTTTAAAAAGATACTTACCTTAAGAGCATTTTAAAAGCCTGTAGTTGGATATGCAATATACTATCAGATATTCTAGGAAATAATTATTATCTTGGAATTTTTATTAGAGGTCATAAAAAAGAAACCTCACACATAAGAGAATTGCATTTTTCACATCTTACAAAAAGTAAGAGAATGAACCTCCTTTTCTATGAGAAAAGGTTAGAGGAATTTGGTTTCTTTCAGATTAGCTCAATGTCTATATAAATACAGGTGCTCCTCCTTGAGCTGGCACAGTTAAGGGGGAAAAAAGGTAGGCTCAGTGGTTCTCATAGATTAAATAAGAAAAAGTGTTGATTTGAGCGAAAGTCGAAACAGCAGACCACAATTTAAAGGGGAAGGGATCTTTTTGTGCTTAGCCAAAACACTATGACTTCAGAGTGAACACTTACCAAACAATTTTGTACCCGTTTAAGAATATCGGCAGACTCGAACAAAGATTTTCCTGCCTCAAGAAGTAAGGAGAAAGAAAGGAAAAAAGAACCTCTCAGATTTTTTAAATGTTTTCATAAGCAAAGGTTAATTTGTTTATGAAGGATTGTAGGTCTAGGTAGCACCATTGATTCTTCATATGATAGGTGAGAGGTGGATTTGATATGACAGGCTTATGCACATGGTGCAGATCTCTGTACCACAAATAACTCTCCTGGTCTCTTCTGTCCTTTTGTGCACGGAGTCCAAACTCAGCAGAAGGAAAATCTGATGCACTTTGAATGACTGTGATGTGTGGCGTAACAATTGTATGAAGAGCCGCAAGAGATGAGTGGTAACAGATTGCTGGTTGAATGGTGTGTAGCTTCACTAAGGATGAATATCATTCTGTAAGGATGTTAATTAACTCATTTGGGAGGAATGGACATTCAAAACATTTGCCTGAGAAAATTAATGCAGCCTCCAGTCAAAGGACCAAAGGTAAAAGCCAAAGCTCCTTTTTATAGTCTGTGGAATGAGGTCAACACAACAAGGAAGGTGATTCAGAGAAGCTGAAGATGCCTAATTTATATGCCTGAAGCAGACAATTGTGGACATCCCCTGTGGTGAGTAACAAGAATGTGTCAATGCTATTCCACAGTAAAAGGATTGTTAACTGCAGAGCTGGAATGTAAAGAAAAAAATGACTTCATAAAAAAAATTCCCTACTGAAAAAATCGAAAATTGCTTTTTTCTATCAACAGGTAAATTGTTCTTTTTTAATCACGTAGTACCTATACTGGAAGAAACTAATATAGTGTACAACTGAGTCAAACTCACAAATTTAAGACGTAAAACTTGTCCTCTGTCTTTTAAAATTTAAAAGAAACCCAGGCAAGTTTCATGTTAAAAGTCCAAACCTGTTTGTGTTTTGATAAAGAGACAAAATTAGAGCAAAGCAACAAATTGTGGAGCATGTGCTGCAAAAAGAACAAATTTTTCAATAGCAACAACCTTTACACAGGGAAACAGAAGAGTATATTCTTGTGGGAGGTGAGAATATTTATTTTAAATCACAATATTCTGTTTAAAATCACTACTTGGGAAGATGGAGGGTGGGGGAGAGCAACTCTAGTGAGATGTGTTGGTTGTAGGTCTCTGTGGCACATTCTCTTGGAGTCAGACTCCCATTTTCCAGTGAGCATTTGTACTGCCAAAAAATATATATACAATTTTATCAATATGTATTTATTCCTACATCTTTTGGTTCAAGACAGTCCTCTTCATATAATATAGTGTCATTGACTCACAGAAGGCTTTTTAGGTCATGGAACTTCCATTGATTTACATGTAGATAACTAGTCAGAACTACACATGCTGCCAAGCTCATTTGGTTCCAGATGAAGGAGAATATTTATCAGACTTTACTGGAAACTTCAATGTGTTTTCAATTTTGTAAGAGGTCAGGTTTGATACTACCTTCTGCTTATATTTAAAAATCAGCTAGAGCTTTTCACAGAGTCTCCTAACTTCCCAAAGAAAGGGTCCTGAATGTATGGACTACAAAATTTTAGAACAACTAATGCTTTTTACCTTTGCTTTGGGCCAATTGAATTGGTTCCAGAGAAGATTCAGCTGGCTGAAATAAACAGAAAACTAGACTGTTTCCTGGAAATATTAAATAATTTATTACTTCTCTCTGTGCTACTGTGTGATTCCCTTTAATGAGCATTTCACTGACAGTATTAGGGAAACCTTGATGGCATTCTCACTTCATTTCAGACTATACTCCAGTTGAGTTCCATTTTGTCTGGAACATTCTGCATACAATGACCTACTTTTTCACATGTCACAAAATCTCTGAGATTTTCTGGATTATCTGCCCTGCACCTTGCAAAATACTCAGCTGTTTCATTCACAGTAATTCCTTGTGGTTTTATCTCCACTTTTACAAGTGTATGCCTGTAGAAGAGGAGCATTAAATAAAGCAGTCCTAAGAAAAAGACTACCCATGTTGTTTACCTTGTAACTGAATATTCAAATCAATAAACCTACATATCCTTCCCTGCTTTTCCCTTTCCCCACCTCTGCCTTGGCTACTATCTTTGCACAAAATTAAAAGTCTAGTTCATTTTGTTTCAAGTCTCTCTGTGTTTGTGCCTAACAAGACTCAGAGATGTGTAATACCACTTCATGGCTCCTCAAAACAAAACATGAGGCTTGACCCTGCAAGCTACCTGTCTCCCAACACAGCACTGCATACCTTCAAGTGTTTATTCTGTGAGATGACATCCATGAATGCCACATACGACCTATCCTCTATGTCTGGAGTGATTTCACCACCCAGAGTGGAAAGACATGATCTGTTGATGGTCTGTTGAAGGGGTCTGGATTATGTGCTCAAACACATTTAGAGAGAGATGTAAAGGCATTGCAGCAGCAGACTCAGCAGCCAAGTCCAAGTGACCCATTAAGTGTAAAAAGATTTTTGTCTGAAGAGTTCAGGGGTCTCACTGCATGAACTGTTGAGCAGTTGCATGCAGCAGGTGGCCTTGCTTGTCTTTAGTGAGCATCCAAAAAAATTCTAGAGGGAAAAAAGCCCATTTAAACACCTGAAATATGATAATGGTCACATGTGTGGAAGAAATCTATGTGCATATGTTACTGCCTGGCTCTATTACCTGCAGAAATAGGCTCCACTAGAGATGACATATAGAAAAGAGCATATTTATCTTATAAATTATCCCTTCCTTTCTATTTCTGCACATTTGATTGGATGCATTAAATATACAGCAGATAAAGAAGAGCTCTATAAACAGTGGAAGTTGCTCTCTCTCTGTTTCTGGCTTTGCCTGTGTTCTGGAAGTGCAGGACTAGCTCCATTGAATAGCTTTCTGCCTATTGACTTTGAACAGTTTCTAAAAGAATGGAAAAGGAACCACTTAAAAACAAATACGTTAAAAACTGCAAACAGTAAGCTTTAAGATTGCAGAATTGTTGCTGGTATTAACACATGTACCATCTGAATTTTCGAGATCCCGATCTGCTTATGTAAGCATACATCTATATCAGTGACAAAATTAAATATATTTCAGTACATATGCATAACATATATGCTGGTGAATCAAAATGATATGCACAGGGAGATGCAAACCCCCACAAATATAAGTACAAGCACATAAAATAGGCAGAAAAAAAAATAAATCCAGATAAACTCATTGTATCTTCACTGTGGAATTGTGCTATCCTAAAGGAAATTCAAGGGCAAGTGGCAGTAGGAAAACATTGAATTGATTAGTTGCAAACCTGGTCCCAGCAGCTCTAGCAGCATGGCATGACAGACCAGACAGGAAGGGCAGAGGATCTCAGCAGCACCTATAGTCTTAGAGCCACCTTCCTCTGTGTTAGTAACATTGATCTCTCTAGTCTCAGGACAATATAGACAGACTTCATAGTACACCGGCTGCTTTCTGCTTAATAAAATCATAGACTAAAAAGACCTTAACTTAAGCGAAGTGATATGTTATTGCATTCTTTGTTTTAACAAAGCATTATAAATCTGAATAGCAACTTAGTTTTCCATGAAACAACGTAGCAGTCTTAGAGCTGTAGTCATCTGTGGTGAAGCTGTAAGAGTTTTTGCAATATTTTCAAAAAGGGACATAGTTTGGATGTTTTATCTCATTATAAAAATCCACCTGTTGTGCTGGTGAAGAGACAGTCATAGTTTTAATTAAGTGGTTGAAAGTTCAGAAGACACAGAAACCATTAGTTACTTTCTTCATGAATTTGAGGGAAATAAGTCATGATGGGGCAATGGAGGTTCACGTTATTTAGGACTAGTGTTAACTCTCTTCCCATACTAGGAAAATATGTTTATGTCAGCATGAGTAGTCTTCCCAAAAAACTATAAGCAAATATGTTGATGTTATTATGGACCATCTCCCTTTTTAATGATTCTATCTGAGAGCCTCTGAGCTACTGCTTGCTTGCCTTCCCCGTCTTCAGTTACGCGAGAAGGTTTGAAGGATGCAAAATAAGTTGTAGTCATTGTTTTGTCCTGACTTTAGCATGCCCTCAGTGTAAATCTGCAAAGTTTGGATTATTTTCGGAAACAAGCCAATACTGCTTTCAATTTTCTGAAATACTATGCAAATAGTTCCTTCTGATCTTGGAGTGGCAGGCCAGTGTGTATTTGTTTATTTTCAGGGGTCTGTACTAAGTAAATCTGGCTTATACTTCATTACTGTTTGCTGTCCTTTCTGTTGCTGTTTACCCTCACATTTGAAAGGAACCTGACAACGGAAAGTTGAATTTGCAAATGGATTAATGCTGTGTCCCACAAAGATAACTGAGGAAATCAATGACAGTTGGACCTTCCCCTGAGAGTTACATTATATGCTTCAGAAGGGCTGCTTTACAAGATTTATCTGTGCATCATCTATAACTATGCTCTGCTGGTTATTTCTTCATGCACTGGCTTGAGGTATAGAATTTCACACATGCAGAAGTTTTTGATTTTAAATTAAATAAAAAAATAAGGCAGTGAAATATCTTTAATTTAGAGATTAAGCAAACTTCTGTACATTATAAGCAATAAATTACACAACCTGAGAACCATAAAATGTGTTCTTGGTTTTTGGAATCAGTACCAAATGATGGACTACAGATGTCATTATAACTTTGAGGAAAAAATCATCATTTTATTGCTTACTTTTCATACATGACAGTAGGAAATAAAATATGATAGGAAGACTTTTTTGGGACTCTTACAAGCACCAAGCAAGGATTGTTTGAAATTGGTTTTAACGAGTTCAGATGTGTTATATTTTATCAAATACTTTTCCTTATTTGGTAGCATTTCACCTGACAATCTGTATTCAGTGAAACAATTAAAATACACTCACATCAGTGGTGAAAACAAAAGTGTATAGAAAAATACGGGTCTTTGAACATGCTTTGTGATAATTCACTATCTGTTGAAAAGGGCAATATGTAAGGTCTTCTTCAGACATTTACAAAAAACACGTCTGCAAACCTCCCTTACTTCTTCTCAGGAGGAGAAATAGAGAGATCAAGTGAACACCAGCACTAGTGGAGAATTTCTAGCTGAAACTGTCTAGTAAATAACAAGTGTTATGTGTCTAGGCAGATGCAATCACTGCTATTGCATGCCCTGGAGTACTTATACAATGCAGAGCAAGGATGAGTTAAATCTTGGTCATCAAGCCAATTCTGTGTTTCACTGATCTTTGTGATTCTTTATTGTGTTCAGCATAAGCATGTGCACAGATCCTGCATCTATGTTTATGTGTGGATGTTTCAAAATAAAAAATTCTGATTCAAAGGTGTTTGGAGAGGCAGGTATACATGCAGATATGTTAAAAAAAAAATAAAAAATGTGACGGTGGGCAGATACAACTGCTGCAGGCAATCACAAAAGCTTAAAAAATTCCCTCCAAAGCTTAAAATGATCATTCTGACCTTACTTACTCTAATACTAAAGAGAGTAGCATGTAAATACTTTAATGATTGGGCTTTTAGGAAGAAAATTAATTCAAAATACTGTTCAACAGCTGTTGTTTGACCCCAGAGAAAGGATATGGGACAGAATTAATCAAATCGAACCCCTGGACAGAGAACTTCTCACTCAGGCTTTGTTCTTTATTTGATTATTGGTGCTATTACTTTGAAATGTCACTAATATTTGAGTTATGTTAATGTTTGTAGTCAAACTCAGTAGTCAGACTAATGGTCAGAATCCAAGGACTGATACACATAACCAAAAATTAGGCTGTACCCAGAAGAATATAGAACAGTACTAATCAGCAAGAAAAAAAAATAAAAAACTTAATGCAAAATTCTCCTCCTTTCCCAAAACTCATGTTCACACAGAAAATAAAGGAAAAATCATATATGAAGGATAAAGAAGACACCAAATCACGCGGGACTTCCAGGACATAAAAGCCGTGGACACAGAAGTCCCGCCCCTCTTCTCGGCTGTCTCTTGAGCTGAGAGGGTCGCGGCTCCCCCTCTCCCAGCTCCCGGACTGTGCAGCTCGCTTCCATTCGCTGTCCTCCATCGGGACAGGCAGCAGCACGAGGCCATCAGAGCCAAGCCAGCCAAACTGCAAGTCATAGCTTCCCCGTGGGTGTCCCTGGCGGGGGGGGTTTCACCATTTTTTCCTTGCAGGAGGCTCCGAGAGCTGGGAGTGTATCATCAAGGAGGCGGCTTCCCTCTTCCTTCCCCTGCTTCTTGGCCAGCTCGCTGGCTTTGAGGAGCAGTTTGTTTTTTTGTTTTCATGTGACATTGTTGGGTGTTCAGGTGTTGTATTGTGTATTTTGTTTAAAGTCTAGGGATCCCATAAGGTGTTTCTGGTCAAGCCGTAGGCAATAAAACTGTCACTTGCTGTTGGATCCGTTCAGTCTTTTGTCGCAGTTGTGCCCCCTAGTGAAATAGTGGTTCAAACCACCACAATCATTCAGCCAATGGTCATTCTCAAGAAGAAAAAAAATCTCATTTATGCTCTTTCATACTCCATTACAATATGGACTTAATTTTAACCACTTAACTTTAGGCTTTTATCAATTTCCTTTTCTGTATAATTGAAGTAATGTCTGTTTTTCAAGCACAAAATCTTCTTAAGCCCCACATGCAGAAATATTTCTATTTTCTCAAATACTAATTACTGGTAAATAATTCTAAGACTGCTCTCCTTCACCATCTCACCCCACAGTAGATGGGCATGTGTGTGGTAGTTGTACTAACAATATACAAAACCTGAAGGAAAGCAGATTCTCATCTTGATCCAATGGATTTCATTGTCAATCATTAATAAAGAGGATACTGAAGTAATTTTCACTAATTTTTATTCAGGATAGCAGTTTAGAGAATAAAAAATTATATTTGTTATCTCATTTTTGTGAATAGTCTGCCAGAGGCTCTAGATCCAAATTTTCTAAACTTGGCAGCCCTCTATTCTATTAATCTAATAGATCTAATTGATCTATTTAACAAATTGCTAGTCCATGAAAAATCAGGACATCCATTGCATATCATTTCTTAGCCCCAAAATGCCACAGATGGCACACTTTTTTTTAATAATGCATAGAAAAATAAGTGTGCCCATGTCCAAATTATAGCAGGATTGAGCAGACTGCTTTCAAAACCTTATGGCGGGTTTAGTTGTATATCTACAAATTTGAGGCATTCTTCCACACTGCAATGAATGATCTCAACAAAAGTAGTCTCATAGCTGACTGCTTATCTAAAAGAGTATTTATTGAAATTCCATTGGGAATTTACATCTATATCTTGGTTCTGATTGTCTTGCTGAGGAATAACATTGCATTACACTAATTAAACAATCACCTAAATATAATATTGTATCATAGACTATCATACTACTTCTCCCAAGTGCTTGTATACTATTTAATATCACTGGCTAGGGACTCTTCAAGAAATTGTTAGTTTGAGAAAGTGTGTTAATATTCATAGTGATGTATTACGCTGTACTGAACCTTAATCCTCCAGGTTCAATGCTGTATCTGCCACTTTTTTTGTATATACTGTACATAATCCTTGAACTAGGTTATGCAAAGATGTAAAGTCTGCTTGCCCTACCGTTTGTCTATCTTGCAGTGATTACTTTGTGAACATATTAGCAGACCATGACTGTGTGCCCTTTCAAAAGTTTGCCAGCTGAGCTGGAGAGTGGGTAAGGCTGTAGCCACTTGGCTCTCAAGGACAGCCTTCCATATGGCTGCTGCATTTAGAGCTTCGATGTGTTGAGGAGGATAGGGCCATTTTGTCCCTCAGCCTTGATTCATAACCTTCTGCCCTCATCCACAGAAGGATTATCATAGAATTATAGAATATCCTGAGTTAGAAGGGATCCACAAGAATCAACTCCTGGCCCTGCATATGCCGACTTCAAGAATCATAATATGTAGCACCATTTTGAATAGTACCATACTCAGTATAAAACCTCTGCTACAGGTTTCTTCAGCATGCAGGGTGTTTTGCACACAAGCTGAAAGAAGAAAGCTCCGGTACTGGCAAAAAAAGGGTTTTATAGTCATGATATGTCACTGAGCCTTATCCCAACAGTGGAACCTTCTATCTTCTTGATGTTGTCCTTTAATTTTCCCTGTATGTCTCTTTTTCCCCTCTTCTTCAGAGCCTAGTAATGTTTTGGACAAAGATTATTCTGGGAGGTATTGAAAAACACCTGAAAGACATTGTGGACATTAGTCACAGCCAGCACAGCTTCTTGAAGGGAAAGTCCTGCCTGTCAAGCTTAATTTCTTTTTATCAGCAAGTAACCCACCTAGCTGACCAAGGAAAGTCAGTCATTTTTTTGGATTTCAGTAAAGCTTTTGATACTGTCTCTCACAGTACCCTTCTGGACAAAACGTCCAACAACAAAATGGATAAACACATCATGTTGCAGGTGAGCAACTGGTGAAGGGAGTGACATCAGGCAGGTGACCTGTCACTAGTGGGGTTCCATAGGGCTCCATCTTAGGCCTTGTTCTCTTCAACATCTTCATAAATTACTTCAGTGTAAGACTGGAAGGGATACTAAGCAAGTTTGCAGACAATATAAACTGGGAGGAGCTGTTGACTCCCTCAAAGACAGGGAGGCCCTGCAGAGAGATCTCGACAAATTAGAGGACTGAGAAATCACCAACCACATGAAGTTCAACAGGGGAAAGTGCTGAATTCTGCATCTGGGATGGTGAAATTCTGGATGTTCATACAGACTGGAGAATGAGATGCTGGAAAGCAGTGCCATAGGAAGTGACCTGGGACTCCTGGTTGACAGCAAGTTGAATATGAGTCAGCAATGCCCTGGCAGCTAGGAGGGCCAACCATGTTCTGGAGGCATCAGGCAGGGCATCAGCAACTGGTCAGGGGAGGTGATTGTCCTGCTCTGCTCTGCATTGGTGTGACCACTTTGAACATTGTGTGCAGTTTTGGGCACTACCATATAAGAAAGACATTAAGCCATTAAAGACCATTTAAAGGACTGCAACAAAGATAGTGAATGGCCTTGACAGGGAGATGTATGAGGAGTAGCTAAGACCACTTATTCTGTTCAGCCTGGAGAAGAGTAGACTAATGGGAAACCTCACTGCAGTCTGCAACTTCCTCATGAGGGACAGAAGAGGGACAGACACTGATCCCTTCTCTGTGGTGACCAGTGATAGGACCTGAGGGTCCTGAAGCTGTGTCAGAGGAAGTTTAGGTTGAATATTAGCAAAAAGTTAAAGAACATCCACCCAGAGGGTGGATGGGCACTAAAACAGGCTCCTCGGGGAAGTGGACGCAGCACCAAGCCAGACAGAGTTCAAGAAGCATTAGGGCAATATTGTTGGACAATTGGTGTGGCTCTTGGGGATGGTCTTCTGCAGGGCTGGAAGTTGGTCTTGATGATCCTTGTGGGTCCCTTCCAACTCAGCATGTTCTGTGATTCTCTGCAAAAACAATATTTCCAAGTTGTGGCCATTACACATATCTAGAAATCTGACTATTCAGTTCATGTCATAGAAAAATGCCACTGTGCTGAATTGAGTGATAGAACCAGCCTGATTTATTTTTCATCTCCAGTGCAACATATTCTGTCTGTCTTGGCTTCTCTCTTTGTCTTTCTTTGTCACTTGCTTCTGATCAAGCATGGAATTGAATTTTTTTCAAGTTCTTACTTCTTGCATACAAAGCTGTATCTGACCAATTCCACAAACACGTTGTATCTCCATATAAAGCTCTGCATGTCAGCCTGAGATTGAATCATATTGGTTTGATAAGTATTGCTATATCAATCATCTGATTTCAAAGTGACATAACACTGTGTTGCAGAATATTCTGCAAGGAAATATGTGTGATGCTTGAATGTTTTGATCCTTCTCTGAAAAAAAGGGAAGCAGAAACACATTATTTACTGAATATTATTCTATTTGCTTGATATTATTCAATTTAATTTGCTTTTAAAACAGCATCCAGCATATTGCATAGCCGGTAAGAAAATATAACATCAAATCAAACAGCAATGATTTTTTCAAAAACTGCTTAGAAGTTCACCAAGAATTAGATTGTCTTTGTCATTGCTCAGCAGTACAACAAGCAAGATTCAGCCTGTGTATCAACAAAGAGGAAAAGCAAACACTGAGATTAAGTAAATGGGAGGTAGAAAATAGCAAAGATCATCAGACACTATAGCCCTATTCTTCTGCTTTTTCTCTTCAAGGTGGCTGGAACAGAGTCATGGGCTTTGCAAAAAGTAAGAGCAGTGAAGAGAAAGAGGGCATGAGGTACATTTTGATTTTTTTTGCTCGGTTCCTAGGGTACAGGAACTGGACTTCAATCTTTTGATCATTTTACAGAAGAAAAAGAATCCAAAAAAGATTGTTTAATGATTCTTTTTAATGCCATTTAGAGAGACATGATGTTCTAAATCAGGCCTAAATGTGCAAATTGTGTTACGAAAATCAAAGTGATCCCAGAGCACAAAGACTGTAAGTATATACACAGAACAAGGTTGGAGATGACTGTAGAGATCATCAAGTCCAACCTTTACCCAGCTTAACAACTTATCCAACACCAGTCTAACATCTAAACAATCTAAACCATAGGACATAGGACATACATAGGACATAAAGTACCTGTGAGGATGGCCGTGATGCAGGAAAATATAATTCAAAACTTTTTGGTATTCAAGGAGTGACTCTTTCAAAAGGTTATGTATGTAGATTCTGAGTAAGACTTATAATTTTCAATAAGACCTCTCTAATGTACCTTATCGACAAACAATTTTGTGAAATAATTTCATATATGTATAGTTACACAAAAACAATATTTATATTGCCAGCTGAAGTTGCCTCAAACTAAATAAATTATTTTTAAAGAGGATAAGACTTTCTCAAGTCGGAAAATAAAAGGAAGAAAAGCACCCTTTTTCCACTCTATAACAATTGAAGTAACAAACTTATGACTATCAGAGGACTAAAAAGATTCAGTGGAAAAGGCAACTAATCAGTTAAAAGGACTCTAAGTAAAGATGAATTGCCAGGAAGACCTCTATGCACCACTCAGGCATATTCACAGTGTGGTGCCATATCTGCCATCTTCATTATCTTTATTTTTTGTGACTCTTCATATATATTTCACGATTTAAACTGAAGTTTGAGCTGCCAATCAAGAGGCAGAGGTTAATAGACACTGAAATGTTAGAAAATATGAGAATTGTATGCTTAAAAGTTAACTAGTCTTCAGAGAGCGAACGAAGCTGAAGTCAGGAAAAAGGAATTCTGTTTAATCAGCAAAAGAACAACTAAATTGACATTACATGGAAAAAATTCTAATTATTACTTTCAGAGATGAAAAGGAGAACTAAATATAAAATGTTCTATACCTATATCATACAAGTCAGTGCTAAAATCAAAATGGGATTATGGAATAAATAAGAAAAAATTAGGCAGATTGTGTTTGCCCAATTAAGGGAAAAATAGAACAGGTGAGGCAATACAAGTGGAAAAAACCTTTCTGTTGCACAGACCACAAGAAATCATGTTCAGGAAAAATATTTGTGAAGATCAGAAATTCCAATAACTATAAAAAGAATTGAGGAGAAAATTAGTATCTTACTGATATCAATTTAAATTAAAGAAGAGTATAATAAGGCCTGTGTTCTTATATGTAATTGATAGAAAATATGTGATAAAACAAATTTTATCCTTCTATGCAACTCTTGAAGGTAGCTAATGTTCTCCATAAAATGTAGAATATGTCACATTTAAGCATGTGTATTGAGTCTGTCTGTGATGGAGCCCATTTCCTCATAGCAGTGCTCTCAGTGCTGTGCTTTGCATTGACAGTAGAAGGGTGTTGATAACACACCAGTGTTTTGACTACTTCTGAGCACAGTACAGGGACTGTAATGTTCCTTCCCCAAGCAAGAGCAAGATTCTGGGAGGGGACACAAGTAGGCTAGCTGACCCAAATTGACCAAAGAGATATTCCATACCACATGACATCAGCTCAGATATAAAAGCTAAGGAAAGGAGCAGGAAGGGGGGCATTCATTTCGTCCAAAGGCAGCCCACTGAGAAACTACTACATGTGTTGAAGCCCTGCTTCCCAGTACGGTGGCCCATCATTGCTGCTGATGGAAAGTAGAGATTAAATTTCTGCTTCATTTTTGCACATGTAAGCTTTGCTTTTGCTTCTAGTAAACTGGCTTATCCCAACCCACGAGTTGTTTGCCATCTCATTCTTTTCCCTCTGCCTGTTTGGGAGGGGGAGAGGAGGGTTAGAGCAACTGTGGGCACCTAGTGTCCAGCCAAGGTGAAGCTGTTACAGTATGAAAAGTGGTTATGCTCAGACTAAATACTAAAACTGTCATTTTTTACTACAAGCTATAATTGCTTGAATTCGGACAGAAGCAGTTGCCAGTATTTTTTCAAATGTCACAAACACATTTGTTTTGCTATTATTTCTCCAGCAATTTTTCTCCTTTTTTACACTTGGGCAGACTAGTTTCTTCTTGGAAGAGGTATTTTTACAAAGGAACAACAGGAGTACTTCTGCATTGGAAATATTCAGTGCTCAACTGTGAGATCATGAAATGAAAGAGTGAATTTTGACTGGAGAACCAGAAGATTATCTGTGGCCTTGACAAGCAAAGAGGAAGGAAGAGGAAGAGAGAATGAAGAACCAGGAAAACAATTACAAGGAAAAATTGCTTACCCTCACTTTCCAAAAATTATGCTACCTTAACAGCAAGGCAGCTTGTTGCAGCAGCAACGAAGAAGGCCTGAGGTCAACTCTTAGTTTACAATCAGAGCATCTTCCTCTCCTACCCTTCTTCAAGTCCAGTGCTATTTCCCACTCCTGATCAAATGCTCTGTCTTGCACTAGTGAGAAGCCTTAATTTTATGCATTTTGTACATTTATATTATTCTCTGCATATTGCCCAAGATGAGCATAGGGTATCCATCTTCTTTTTTTCACCAACTCCCAGCAAATTACTGCACAGAAACAGCAGAGGGTTTAACACACAGAAACGGGTTAGGGATCTTCTCAGACTTTTCACCTAAAAGGCTGAGGAGATGTGAGCCACTTGGGAAATGAGTAATCTCCTGATCTTGCAGAAACTTAAAATAACCTAAATGCAGCAAACATGTCCTGTGATAGAAGAGATGTGGGTTATCCAAACTCTTTCAGCTTTGCACAGCTTTGTACATTGATATTGGAAAGTCAGAGGACTGCTACAGCAGTAAATAGACAGCCCAAGAGAGTAGCAGACAAGAAGTCCTGTACTCATGCATTTCCTTATCCTGAAATAAAGCTTAGGTAACCATGAAAGTGCTATGAATGAAACTATACAAAGTGAAAATACATTTCATTTATTTTTTGAAGGTAAGAAAGGAAAAGAAAGACACAAGATTTATGAGATATGCATGTTTGCTGTTGGTAGATTTCTTGGCCAAAACAGCCTCAACATCTCTATAGAAGTAATGCCAGACTTGAAATTCTGCATATATGTATACTCACAAATCACTTTACTTCTAGACACATGTAAAACTGGAGATGAGGTAATTATAATATTATGGATCAAATTTTTAAATGTTAACCTCCAAAAAAACCAAGATTAAATACTTTTTTCTTAAACTCAAATATTTTGATAATTCTTTAAAGAAGTTAATTTAACATGCATATGCATGGTAAAGTACAAGAGATTTTTTCTTGTTTGTGATTTTTGCATTTTTCAGCATTTCCTACTGACATTTACAAAACACAATAGATCTGTATTTCACTTTACTTTTAAAGTGCTTCTGCTTCTCCCTATCTTCAGCCTGAATTATGAAGGTCAGCCTACTGGGTTCACTCATCAAAACTGCAAAAATTTCTCAAGTACCAAATAAATGGGGTTGTCTAATGTTTTTTTCCCTGTGAGCCACATTGAATAATACAGATTTCCATTTGCAGGTTTAACATATTTAAAACTCATTATTCTCTTCAGTGCCACTATGAAGAGCGTGTTTTCATGGCAAGGATCATTCTTGTAATGTGATGAAATCGTAATATTATATAAATTCAGTTATAGAAATATGTTAAATACCGAATAACAACGACCTTGTTTACAAGCTGATGGGAAGGGTCAGAGTAACTTAGGCAAGCTACTTTCTCTAGGTGAGTGTGCCTGTACAATTCATTAGTTTGAGAAGCAAACCGGTCTTTAATTTTTTCTGCTTCTACTATTTGCAGATAGAGAGGTCTTTAAACTAGAATCTGAAGACTGTAGTAGAAATTCTTGCCTGGGTTATAATCATAACACACGCCTCTAAAGTAAACCTACATTAACACAATTCAATGTGGTAATTAAGATAGAAAAAGGCAGTACTAAGCTGCATGGCCTATCAGATTCCTTGGGGAGAAAAAAAATGACTGACGTGACTTGAAATGTGTCCAAAGGGTTTAGTTAGCCTCCAATTAGCTGCAAACTTCCTCTATTAAAATGCATAACAAATACCAGCCTCTATGTCCCTGAACCCTTCATTATTTAAGTCCTAATTTCAGATGGTTCTTTTATTATAGCATATATCCCAAAAGCTAGCATTGACTTTTAATTACACTATACAATCATTGCTGTCAGGTGATAAGTTGGAAGGACAGAAAACTCCAGGGCACATTGGGGTGGAACACAAGAGCTCAGCTCTTAACCAAAAGCAAACAGAACAAAGGCAAACATTTTAAGAACAATCTACAATAAAATGAAGGCCAAATGGTCATTTCTCCTTAACCTTGCATTTTACACTTGCCATGAAACTGAGAGTTTATTCAAGCAGCCAGGCAGAAATATAGGGACCAAGAATGTGAAGTGGAAGAGAATACAAATTGTACTAAACTTACACTCCCTCAAGTTCAAAAAAGACGAATACATCTCTTTTTTCCCACATTATTGTTATTGATCTCTTATTAGAAAGGTCATGTTGGGGGTTGGTTGCTGAAGACTTCCATACTGTGCCAATATAATTAATATATTGGTAGGGAGTGGTGCATCAGACAGATTTTAGCTTTGGTTTTTCTGTACATTTTAATACAGTTTAGTATCTCCTGGCCACTGTCCAGTGTAATTGTGTCTGTGTTAGACTTGGAAGGTGGGTAGAAACAGTTGATTAGATTTTTAAATTAAGAGGGGCTCATACGTCCTTGGGATTCCTCAGTGACGGTGACTGCTGATTGCAAATAAGAAGGACATAAAACAACTGTCAGTGAAAAAGCCATGGGCAAAAGTGCACAGAGCAAACAGAAAGATTGTTTTGAGTGTCACTCTGTTAAAAGTGAGAGGCCTACAATAAAGAAAAACATAGTTGGAAGACTTACATGAATATTATAACTAGATCAGCATACATTGAGTATCATATTTTATTTGTTTATTCTCTACTCTTGTGAGGAAAAAGCCACTTAGATTGGATAAGCTTGTTTAGCTTATTTTGAGTTTGTTTTCTTGCATGGGGAAAACTTGATGTACAGCCATTCAACCACAGAATCATGGAATCATAGATTCATGGAATGGTTGGGTTCAAAAGGACCCTAAAGGTCAACTAATTCCAAATCCATCCTGCTATAGGCAGGGGCACCTTTCACTAGACCTGATTGGTCAAACTCCCCATTCAACTCATCCTTGCACACTTCCAGGGGTGGGCATCCTCGGCTTCTCCAGGCAACATGTTCCACTGCCTCACTAATCTCACAATAAAAAGTTTCTTCCTAATATCTAATCTGAACCTATTCTCTTTCAGTTTAAGGCGATCTGCCCTCGTTCTGTCATTACATACCCTTGCAAAAAGTCTCTCTCCATCTTTCTTGTAGGCACGCTTCAGCTGCTGAAGGCCACAACTAGATCACCCCAAGGCCTTCTCTTTTCCAGGCTGAACAATCCCAATTCCCTCAACCTTTCCTTGAAGAAGAGGTACTTCATCTATTTAATCATCTTGGTGGATCTTGTCTGGAGTCACTCTAATAGGACAATGTCCGTATCCAAACAAGAGTATATTGCTCACAAATGTATTCTGCCTGCTGTGCACCCTTTTTCCCCTTTCACAATAGGAATCTGGAGTGCTTAATATTCAGAAAAAGTGTGTGATATGAAATAACCCTTTTTTTTTCCTTCTTGTCTCACAGTGTAACTAGGATGTCTCCACTGCATGAGTAACTCCCACATATAGGGATTGTACTGAAAACAGAGACTTTTTATTACAATTATACATATTTTGAGTATTTTTGCAGAATTATCTTGTTAGTTATACATAAGTATCTTCTCAAAATCAGGTATTTCTTGCTTAGAGGAAAAGCACAAAAACATGCAAATCCCCTCACTTTCTTTCCTTAAAGGTTTTCAAAATAAATCCACATTTTCTAGCAAAACTTAATATTGTTATGATTCTCTTTCTTTAACACAGCTACAGTTGTGAAGTTTAGAATCAAGATTGGTGCAGCCTCCAAAGAATTTTTTTCCCCCCAGTTTGCTTAATAATTTCCTGGGAAATTTAATTGTGTGAGGATTCAGTTATGAAGAACAAACACATTTTCAAAGGTTTCATAGTAAACACTAACTTACCTAAGGTGAAAGAAGCCTGAAAATATAATAAGCAACAGTCAGTACAATGATAGGTCAAAGGGTGCTGAAATCTCAATTCAGTACTGCTACAGCTAAGCATAGGCTTTATTCCTGTGATGAATTTGGCCATGAACTATATAATAAAAATAAAAGAAGAGTCAAAGGAAGCTGTAAAGTAATGATGTTAGATCATTCAAAGCTTATGCAGCCATTTGGACTTCCTGGTTTGAAATGTCTAACCCTCTGAAATTACTACCATTTGGGGCATTTTTTGAATACCCAGAGGTAAGGAAATGTCAGATGTAAGCTTAAAAAAAAAGGTGCCTAGTTAAGGTGCAGGAAATTATAAGGCAGTGAAGAGTTGAATAAAGAGTTTTGATACTATGCTTTACTGAAACACAATTACATGTATTTTTAAAGGTTAATATTCTCCTTTCTAAATAAACTGAACAGGAATGAGTTGAACGTAAGCCTAAGGTAAAAGTCAGTCACTGAATAATACTGCTTTTCTGATAGTGGAAATTCAGTGTGAAATGTTTATTAATCATGGCATTAACCCACAGCAGACAGGTACAAATCAACAAAATGCATACAGTAGTGCCTTCTGTTTACCAGTGAGGTACAATCCCAATTAATAAGCCCATTGTGATACATTATCAGAGACAAAAGTATTTTTTTTATAAAACTGCTTAAACCAATGTATTTAGGTCAAGCTTTGGAAGGCAGGCATTAATCATAAATATGAAGAGAGTGATCTGTAAAAACACTGCAGAACCAGCATTCCCACAAACAAATTGGCTATGGCTATGTAGCCAGGCAAAGTACTTCTGGCTGCACTTTCCCCCAAAACCATATGGTCTTCTGTTAATAGTGCTGGTGATTAAATTAATCTGAAGCTCATGGTAAGAATTTTTGTCTTAAATAATTCTGAGCACAAAATACCAACAGAGCAGTTGGATGAGTTGCTAGCCTGCCTTGGCTAGATAAAGTCAGACTGCATTGACAGAACAATGGACCAGAATTAACAGCTTCAAGAGTTAAATCTATAAATCAAGATAACCATGTATTCAGTTGCAAAGAATACAAGTGATTGGTGAATCTGATTGAAAAATAGGTTTGGCTTTTCATCTAACTGACTGTAGCCTCTGCCTTTGAAAGGAAATGATTATGTATAATTAAGAATTAATTAACAGCCTTGAATTCAGTCTAACAGGAGTGTTCTTACACAGTACTGTTCTTTTCTTATTTTTTTCATCATTCAAATCTATCCTGTGCCTCATAACTGATGGTAGCATTCTTTGTATAACTGATCATACGGAAGAAATGAAAATAAAGAAGAAAAAAAAAAAAGAGAGAGAGAAAGAAAAGGGGTTCTGAAAGCTTAGGTTCCTAGAGTTCCCTAATCTTTCATCAAAATGTAGGACTCTTGATAAAAAAAAAAAGTATGAGGAGCTACAACGGGTTATTTTGCACATGTCATTACTGGTATTCCACTAAACTAATGATTCACTGGACATTTCCTAATGACATCCTTCCTTTTCTCCAGACTAAGCAACCCCAGCTCCCTTAGCCACTCCTCATAAGACTTGTGCTCCAGACCCTTCACTAGCTTTGTTATCCTTCTCTGGACATGCTCCAGCACCGCAGTGCCTTTCTTGTAGTGAGGAGCCCAAAACTAAACACAGAATTCAAGATGCAGCCTCATCAGTGCTGAGTTCAGGAGCACAATCACTGCCCAAGTCCTGCTGGCCACACTATTTCTGATACAAGTCAGAATGCCACTGGCTTTCTTGGCCACCTGGAGGCATTGTTAGCCCACGTTCATCCGACTGTCAACCGACTCTCCCTGAACTGATCCTATTCAATGATTTCTTCCTTTTTGACAATGAACCTTTGATAGATACAATTTTAAGTGCAGTTTAGCCCTACCCAATAGTACTTCTATCAAAAACATATTTCCCCGAATTTATTTTTAGAATGGATCATGCTGCAAAAGGTCATGATACACAACACTTCCTGATTTCAACATTATCTTTGTTATGCAGAATTTACAGCAAAATATTCATAGAATCATAGAGCATCCTGAGTAGGAAGGGACCTACTAAGATCATCCAAGTCCTGTTCCTGACCTTTCAGAGGAAAGGACCAAGAATCACATCATGTGTTGAAAGCATTGCCCAAACTCTTCTTGAACTCTGTCAGGCTTGGTGTTGTGACCACTTCTCTGCGGAGCCTGCACCAGTGCCCAACCACCCTCTGGGTGAAGAAATACGTCTAATAACCATCCTAAACCTCCCCTGCTATAGCTTCATACCATTCCATCAGGTCCTGTCATTGATCACCAAAGAGGTCAGTGCCAACCTCTCGTCTTCTTGTACCCCAAACCTGCACCCAGCACTCAAGGTGAGTCTGTACAAGTGCAGAGTACAGCAATAAAATCACCTCCCTCAACCAGCTGGCAAGGTTTTTTTGATGCCTCCAGAGTATGGTTGGCCCTGCTAGCTGCCAGGACACAGTGCTGATATCTCTTCAATTTGCTGTCAACCACAGCCTCTCATTCCCCAGTCGATACATACATCCAGGATTAATTTGTCTCAGGTGCAGAATCCATCACTCATCTTTGTTAAATTTCATACTGTCAGTGATTACCCAGTCCTCCAATTTGGTGAGGCCTTTCTGCAGGGCTTCCCTGTCTTTGAGGGAGTCAACAGCTCCTTTCAGTTTAGTATTATCTGCAATCTTACATCAAATCCCTTTCAGTCCTGTGTCCAAGTCATTTATGAAGACGTCAAAGAGCACAGGGCCCAAGATGAAGTGTGACAGTCTGGTGCCACCCCATTCCCTGTTACCCTCTGGGCTCAATCCATGAGCCAATGGCTCACACACAACATGATGTGTTTATCCAGCTGTGTGCTTGACATTTTGTCCAGAGAGGATATTGTGAGAGACAGTATCAAAAGCTTTACTGAAATCCAAAAAGATTGCATCAACTGACTTTCCTTGATCATCTAGGTGGGTTACCTTCTGATAAAAAGAAATTAAGCTTGACAAGCAGGCCTTTCACTTCATGAAGCCGTGCTGGCTGTGACTAATGCCTATGTTTTCTTTCAGGTGTTTTTCAATACCCCCCAGAATAATCTTCTCCACAATTTTACCAGTCATGAAGTGAGACCGATAAGCTTGTAATTTTCAGTGTCATCTTTTTGCCCTTCTTAAAAATTGGAACATTTTCCAGCTTACAGTCAACTGGGACATCTCCAGATTTCCAAGATTGTTACAGAAATCATTGACAGAGGCCATGAAATGACATCACCCAGGTCTTTTAGTATTCCCTGATGAATCTCATCCTCTCCCATGGACTTACAGAGACCTTCCTTCCTTCCTTCCTTCCTTCCTTCCTTCCTTCCTTCCTTCCTTCCTTCCTTCCTTCCTTACTTACTTCCAAACTTCCAAACTTCCAAACTTCCAAACTTCCAAACTTCCAAACTTCC
>VXBA01000400.1:29678-63134 GCA_013399895.1 Serilophus lunatus
TTCCTTCCTTCCTTCCTTCCTTCCTTCCTTCCTTCCTTCTTTCCTTCTTTCCTTCTTTCCTTCTTTCCTTCCTTCCTGTCTCAGAACCTGACAACATGTAAGTCTTTTTGACTTAAAACCAAAGGAAATTTTATTGTACTGAGCAGATTTACTGATTGCTTTAGATTGGGTGTTTTTATAGACTGTTTGCTAATACTGTAGTGTAATGCTTTCATTGATACTTTTCACTAAATTTTAAGGGGTTGGTGCTTTAATGTAATACTTTTCCTTGGTTGTATGTTATTCTTGTAAACCCTTTTGCCAAAACACTTACTTTCTCACTAAATTAAAAGGAATTCTCCTAGAGAAAGCATAATAACATTTTCTCCAGATGCATTTTCATAGATAATAATAAACCTAAAGGCTTTAAAATCTTTTAAAGACATAAATAAAAGTAATTTTCCCACTTAAGCTTATATGGCTTTGAAACCAGGTTATTACAGGTAATGCTTAAAAAGTGACCAACACTGATGGATCCCAGCACCTTCAAAAGCATTTAAAGGGGACTTTATTGATTATTTCCCTGAATGGCCTGAAATCTGCTGTCCTCATATCCAGGGTTGATGTTTCACTGGCACTTTCCCCCCCTCTCAACGGAGATTTTAAACTCAATTGCTTTGTGGCTGCTGTGGCCATGATGGCCACCAGTCTCCACTTCACTCATGAGATCCTCTCTTTCAAAAAGCAACAAATCAAGAAGGGCATGTTTCCTAATTGACTCTCTTAGTACTTTTATTACTTTGGCTTGTTTGCTCTGGATTTTTCTGGGGAATTGAAATAATTTGAGTGGTTGTCAATTCTCTGACTTTTCTTTTTTCTAATTCCATGACCACTTCAAAGATTGAGATGAAGTTTGCCTTCTAGCATCCCACAAGTTTTCAAAGATAGTCAGGGATGTTTCTGAGATTTCTTTAGCTGAACAGTAGACCTTAGTGAAATAAAAAATTCTCAAGCATTGGATACTCTGAAAACAAACAGGAAATGGAAAGGAATTTTTTAACTTTAACTGTTATAACTTTCAATAACTAGAGTTATTTGTAAAGTAATTTAAAATGCCAATGGAAAGAGCATTTCACTCTTAGGTGCTTCTCATGGTACAAGGGCATATACATGAAAACTAGAGCTGGAAAACAACTGCTTTGCTTTCATCAAGTTTAAGAACATAGATAGATATAATTACATTTTTAATAAATACATTATACGTTTTTACTCTTTATGGTATACAATCTAGAGACTGTCCATTAGCAGGAGCTGGTTGAAAAACAGAATTTTTACCCTTGACTTGGGAAATTTTTTTACATAATTTTGTTCCTTATATAGTCCTTTGTTACTAATGTTTTTTCTAAATCTCACAAATAAATATGAGAGGTGAACATATTCAAACTTCATTCAACAGTGTGAAACACATTTTAGTGAATTTGCTTAGTTTCAACCACCTAGTATCCCGAGTGCAGCTAATGGTCCTTCAAGACTATTTTGTGTTTTGTTATTAGTCATTTATGCCAACACAACAGGAAAAACTTTCAAGGTGGCTGGATTTTCAAGGTTTAGATTATTGTTGCTGTTGAATACTGGACTCCTTTTATGCATCTCAAGATGGACATGCAACAATTGACTTGACAATTTCCCTTTATGCTATCTGATTTTAAACTGAAAGAGGACAATTGTGAATGCGAATTCTAACCAATGGGGTGCTGACCTCACAAGGGTAGTATGGTTTGTAACTCACACAATTTCTCCCATCTGCATCAGATTTGTGTACCACATAGCAGAAACAGGCTCATCTTGTTGGAAAGCAATTTAAAAGTTTTCTCCACTAGGCAATCATATTACCATATTTATTTGCTTCTGTATTTTCTCTGCCTCATTTGCCCTACTCATATCTATTACAGCTGGTGATGCTGGACAAGAAGGGAGTGGAGGAAGGGAACAAAAGGGGGGGGAGGAGCAAAAAAAAGCACTGCGATATTTTTACTTTCTTTCATCAAACCCTGTATTTTGAAGGCTAAGATATATTTTGCTGAATGAATTTTGGTGTGCTTTGATGCATCTATAATCCCAGCACACTCAGCTGAATAGGTTTTATGGACTAAAAAACTGATTATTTTCTGCTTAGCCAAGTGAACCACAAGAATAAGAAGAATTCTACAACCTTAAAGGCAATGGTCTGAAGAAAAACAAATAGCAGAAAGTAATCATGGAAGGGGCAAAAGGAGATCAGCCATTCTGCTAAGGAGGAAGCAGACTTCAATTAAATATCTATTCATTGGTAATGAATGCCAAATAACATTAAATAAGCATCTAACAGAATATTAATCACATACTTAAGGGCTAATTGCAGTATATTAACAATTAATGGCCCTTTAAGAAAGTAGATATACTATGGCATGAAGTAAGTGTTAATTGAAAGCTATTTCAGGAACTTTATTTTCCTTTTCTTAATTGGACAGTGACACAATATATTGTTGCTGAGCCCTCTTGTCCTTAAGCTTTGAAGTAGTGCAGTTGCTTCTACTCTGCAGAATGCAGGAGCAGATTTCAAACAGTTGTGTTCCAGGAAAAAAAAAATCAAGTGTTTTTTATATATATAGCCTGCCATAATCCTTACTGATAGCACCTGTTTCTTGTCCACTAACTTTAGTTCACTCTACAGGGATTATGGTTTAAGAGAGTTACTCTATATTTAAACCTGTGTTCCAGGAGTTATTCACCAGAGCTGCATCATCCCCCTAAAAATTACTGAAACTGAAATGCACTTGCAATGATTTGCAAGCATAGTTTATTATCAGGAACTCTCAAAGAGGAAAATAAAAGAAAAATGAAAAAAAAATACCAGGGAAAAAAAAAGAACAGTAAAACAGTCTTTAAATAAAAACAGAGGAAAGAATGGAAAAGAAAGTGTAGAGGGAACAAAAGGGGGATCTAGTAAAAGTAAAATGCATGGGGCAAATCTTTAGTTTTCTCTAAGCTAAACCTAAGTTATAAATTTTCCCCTGGCAAGATACAAAATTTTATGTGGAATTTTTGAAAGTCTCTTTCCTCTCAGTCCAGGCTGTCAAATAGACAAACAATTCTCACTGTGACTCCACTCCAGGGGGATAACAAACCAATGCCGCCACCAAAAGAATTTGCTTCCTTTTAACCCTTGACCCCTGGTTCTCATCCTCTTACTGTTCATTCCTGTGCACCAGTTCCATGTTCATTTATAGAAAAAAAAAAAAATCATTGGTATAGCTCCAAATGTTTTCTGACTGTCCTTGATTCTTGTAGCGAAGGAACAGAGCATTTAATGGTCAAAACAAGATACGATTTGTGGCGAGCACACGCTACTCCTCAAGGAGAAGACATAGAAGGAAATAATGTGCATTAATTCTAAGACAATGTATTTTTTAGAGGCTTATCACTGCAGTTGCAAGTTTATTGAGGCCGTTCATTAACCTCTAACAGTAGTATCCCAATGCCAGAACTCAGTGAGGTGCTGTATAGAACATTTTTATGTCTGTTAAGAGCAATTGTGCTGTACAGGAACTTAGGATCTTGCCCATAAGAGTTTTGTTGTTGTTGTTGTTTCTTTGTTTTTATTATGATGGCTGTCACACTTTTACTTCAGTAAAGAAACTACACTAAAAAAAGCCATTGCCACCACTCTCTTGCATATGAATTTGTAAATGAATTACTAAAATAGTAACATTCTAAAGTGGAATTTTATTGCCAGGAGGTATATAATCATGAGGTGGTCATGAGCTTATGTTTTACTTAGAAATGCTGGCTGCCACTTTGGTTCCTGTGCTTCATGAGATTTTAAACAGCTTTCATTAGAGTTGAGTTCTGGCCTTACTTAGTGTTTTAAAATTATTTCAGATATATAGATATAGGTATAATGTATATAGATTCTTTTTCCCAAAGACAAGTTCCTTCTTGGATTAAATATTGAGATGGTATGAACAGGTGCTATTACTGGAATGTCAGGAGCATCATACAGATTTTGACATACTGCAGATATGCTTTTTTATTCTACATAGTGAGTGATTATAAAATCTATAATATCTCAGAAGTACCTGCCCAAGATTTTTAGTCAGTTTCATTAATCTGAATAATGTTTTGCTTTTATAATTTTTAAGTGCTTTTCTGAACTATTACATAAATTATTTCCCCTGGAAAAGACACTGGATAATGCAAATCCATTTAGTGTTTAGGGCTTTTTTTTTTGGAGAGTAATTGTGGTATGCAACACAGGTGTGAAACAAAAAGATCAGCTAAATATAAAAATACATTAAAAAACTGTTCCTAAAACAGCATTTTAATTTGTAGGCCAAAGAAGTGCTTATGTACAAAGTAGTATGCTATATTTGCTATGTATTGTAGCATAAAATATTTATAATCTTATTAATTTACTTATACACTTATTTATCTATAATATCAAATTAAACATCCTGTGGAATTGAAGGAAGCTTCAGGAATCAAGAACTCGAAAATATAAAAAAAGTGCTGAATTTGTGTATGTTGTGAGCCACTTCATGTCTATCCTCTGGCATCAAACACTGAGAGACAAAAAGTATCTCTGCCCACTCAGGGGTTTTTGACTGATCATCACAGCTTATTAATTTGACTTTTATGGTTTTAATTTCTCCTTAGCACATATTCTAAAGTGCATATATTTATATATTCAGTACAAAATAT
The DNA here is from genome assembly GCA_013399895.1 of Serilophus lunatus. Taxonomy (NCBI): domain Eukaryota; kingdom Metazoa; phylum Chordata; class Aves; order Passeriformes; family Eurylaimidae; genus Serilophus; species Serilophus lunatus. Next base: position 34,398 of record VXBA01000400.1, read on the forward strand.
CAGGTACTCTTATGGACAAATGTGAATGACTTTCACATCTGAAAGCCACATTTAAATTGTGGCCCAGTCTATAGAGAATCAAAAATACTCATCAACATACTTATTATTAGCTTATTGATCTAACTTTTTCTGTCACCATCTGTTTGTAATTTTTTTTTTTTAATCCAGTTCCTACTATAATGCAAATTTCTGTACTAACAAGGTATAGGTTGATCTCTATGCCAGGGAGCTCAGAAGAGAGTGAACTAATTGGAAAGTATGTGAGGTAAAACAGTAGTGATGGAGACGACTCAGGGTAGCTTTTCTCTGATTTTGATGGGAAAATGTTTGCAATAAATTAAAGCTGACTTCTTCAAATATTCTCTAGCTGCCTTTTCCTGTACCTACTGATAAAGGATTAAAAAATAATAGTAACAAAGTCATTTTTAAAGGAGTCAGAAATTTACTGTGAGAATTTGCATCTTTCTGAACCAAAAGAGATAGATCCAATCTCAGAATTCAACTATAGGCAGCTACTTTCATTTCCATACAGTACATTTAAGATCTCGGATATCAATCTCTTCCATGTTCCTTCACATTTACAAAACATGTGACCTATCTAGATTCATATCCCCATAAATACCTACTAAAATATGTAAGAATACTTCAGTAATGTTTTTTCTTTATACTTCCGTCCTTTTTATTACAGTCCAAAAGTATTTCTGGTGGAAATGTCCTGCCAATTATGTTTAACTGCATTATAATGGCTCCATACAGCCAGTAGTGGTGAATTATTCCATACAATGAAAAAAACGAGAAGGTTGAGCTGGGCAGCAAATTCATCTGTCATAAATGTCCTCTAGACCAACGTCAATTTTATTCTACTAAATACTGTATGTGGCCCCAAACAGCAGCTTGCCCCACTGCTGGAGCAGTTCTTTGTTGCCTTTTTTTTTAAAAAATGAGCTAGAACGCCTCATCGTTTTCATTCTGAACATCTGCTTTTGCTATGTTCCAATTTTCATACAGGGCAAAACTTTTGCTGTTTACAATAGGAACTACTAATAACTGGTAGGTCTTGGAGATTCCAGCTAATATAATTTCCAAGTAACTTGTATTAAAGTTCTATATCTCCAACACTGGTGAATACTGGTATTGCTTCTTGTGCTGAAAATAAATTTAAGGACAGAAGGCCAGCAAAAATACTGATTTCTAGGGTATGATCTTAAGTACAATTTATTCTGCCAGTCTCATTAAAAATAAAAAAGAAGCTATTTTCCAACATAGAAATAGATAAGCATTAAATTCACCTTGAGGTCCAGACTGAGATTTCTGTATTGCCTTACAAAGAATACCAGCAGTGTCCTCTGGTATTCAGAGATGGTTAGTCCAGCTGTGGACAGTTGGTTCTCACAAATCTACTAAGCTTTTAGCACTGACACAGGCTGCATATACTGAGTGAGGAGCTCCACAACCTATTGCAAGCCAAGCTTTAGCCAGCAGGGCTTCAGCAGTAGCCCCAGTGAGAGAGCAGATGGAGAATGAGGCTTCATTGGAATTACTTAAACCCAAAGATGGCTTTAGACAACTCCATCTGACCTGTCTACCCTTTTCCAAATGAAATCTTCTCATGTGCCTCATGTTTGCTGCCTGATGAAGGATTATCTCTTCTCTCACAGGGACTGTCTGATTCTCTTTTGTCGCCATCTGACTTATGCTCTTCCTTTATTTAATCATTTATTTGTCATCCTCATCTGTACACTTTAGAAAGCAGTGAGGAGGAGAGATCCCAGAGGGAGAACAGCCATGGTTTGGAGTCGCTGAAACAAGTTTGTCAGAATAGCCGATTCCATTCTATGGGATGAAAAGAGATTTTACAATAAACATGTTAAGATATCCTATATTCTCTGTAAGTTTTGAGGGAATGCACCATTTTAAAATTCTTTGGGCACTAAAATATGAAAAACCTTTTCTGTCAAAAATTTCGAACCTGTAATTTTGGAAGCATTTATGTCTTCTTGAATCTGAATAGAGTACACATAGAGACTGCAGAAGGCATATTTGATACATAGGCATTATCCTGTAAAATATGAATAAAAGTCATCCTCCTCAGTTTGTTTTTGAGAACTAGAGTGAAGTTGACTTATTATGGCTGAAGTTTTTCACAGAAAAACAGTATAAAATCTTCTTAACTTATATGTTACACTTCAAACAAAGTACCTGGAATATGACAGTCATGAACAGGTCTTCTGATACCTCCTCAGGAGTGAGTGGTACCACAGTCACCTGATAGTGAGATCTTACACTTCCTATAGAATATCAGGAGACATCTATGAATTGAGGAATGAACACATAATAATAGATGTTAGATGATCATGCTTTAACACGATCAGTTTGCTACTTCACTTGTCTCTTTTACATTTTGCTGCAATATATCACAGGATGGTGTATTAAAAAAGAGTATGAGGACACTGTATTCTCCAAGGAAACTATGCAGCACTTTTAAAGCTTTTGCCTACAAATTTAAATAGTCAAATTCACATAATAATAACAAAAAAGTATTCTTACAGGACTTCTGTTGCTGTTGTTAAATGCTCTATACAGAATTTTAGGATAAAGGGATGTTTTATAAGTGTCCTTGAAAATAAACCTTAAAATTTTACAACCCTCATTAAAAACAACTAGGATTATCAAGCTTAATGCTATCACAAACAAATCAAGAGGATTAATGACTAATCATTAGCATCTTTCATTGTAACCAAACAAAAATCAAACCAAACCAAAAACCAAGGAGTACCTACAGAAGGCATAAGGTCATTTTAGGGTCAAACTCTACTGGGACAGAAAACACGGGTTTCGAACTCCCAGAAACTGTTTATACACAGATATATATAACTTTTTATGTATGGCTTTTATGATTTTGACTGTCCACTGTTTATTACACAGAATTACACAGAATTAATAAGGTTGGAAAAGAACGTAGAGATCATCAGGTCCAACCTTTACCTAGGCTAACAACCTGTCCAACATCAGTCTAACATCTATACCATCTAAACCATCCAAACCATCTAGACCATGCCACTAAGTTCATCATCTAACCTAACCTTAAACACATCCAGAGGCTGTGACTCCACCACCTCCCTGGGGAGCCCATTCCAGTGGGAAATCGCTCTCACTGTGAAGAAGTTTCTCTTGATATCCAACCTAAACTTCCCCCTCAGCCCCCTATCAGCCCTGACTGTATCCTTGACCTTGCACAATATGCAGATATCAAAACCATCCATTCCCTACAGGGTTTGCAATTTGTAAGACAAATATGAATGATAAGACACACTAGGAAACCCAGAGGATATGATCCAGCTAGATAGTGTTTCTTTCTTTGTGTTGTTGATTTTGGGTTTTATTGTGGTTCCTTACACAGAGATAGGAACGACCAAAGATCAGCAGAGTCCTCTAAAAGCAGGTTGCAAAAAATATTAGATATTCCTGTGCCTTGTTTTGACTACAGAAAGTGAAGTTTTCCTGCATCAGTGCTTTTCACAGGAAAGAAAAAAAACTAAAAATGATTCCTGTTTTATTTGTAAGAAGAAATTTTTCTACAATTTCAGTAGTAGTATCAATTTTATTTCCTGGGAAAAAAAGAAAAAATTTTGCAAAATTCTTAAAAACACATTAACAGTTACAGACCAACTGGCACCTAATATCCTATCACCTAGGACTTAAATTGCCACAAAGCGAGATCGAGATTGAGACAGAGAACAAAGATCAAAGTCAGAGTGCCAGGTGATTCCATATAAACTTCAGCAATTATTGCAATAATTTTGCTTACTTCAATTGCTTTTTGCATGAGAAATATTACATACTTTGTTTTGGGGTTTTTTTGTTTTTTTTTCTGATAATTGCTGGAGATTCCATTGTCCACTGATTTTTCCAATGATCAAGTCAAATCACGTGTTACCAATCTATAATTTGCAAAGGCCAATGAAATAGCAAACTAAATTGTCAAAATACCTGATTGTGCACACTCTGGGCATAAATATATTTTTGTCTGTAAATTTTAACTAACTCGATTATCTAGTTCTGTTTTGCCCTCGAAATGAAATCAAGTGGATGCGTCTAATCCACTTAGCTGGAATGTTGTGTACTTTGTCTGAAAATTATAATTTTGAATACCAAGTCTATATGTGGTTTTAGCTACTAAGACGTATTGCAAACCAGTCTTTTTGACCATGATATATTCTCGCTGTTTCCTCTAGAAAAGATGCTTTATTTTTTTCCTTCAGCTCTTTCTCTATTTTTGGAAACTCCATTTGTCAAATGTAACTTCTAAGGAGAAACCTGTGCGAAAATGTGATGGGTCGGAGAGGAAAACGAAAAATGACTTCTTTTCCTCCCCTCGGACCATCAAGGGGGCGGGGTTGAGCCCCCGAGCCGTGGGCTGGAGGTGGGACACTCCTGGTCAGGACTGTGCCACATTTGTTCCCGGGGGAAGAGGGAGTTTTCGGGACAGACATGCCTTGCCTGGCATCTGATGGAGCAGAGGAGCAAAGAGCCCCATTTCAACACCAGAAGATGGCAAAGAAAGTCGTGTCCCCTCCCCAGCTTGGAGCACATCAGGTCGGAAGATGGGGAAACGGTGTGTGGGCGGGGGGTGTGCTTGCATAACCCCCTTTCCCCGGGGCTTAATGAACTGCTCCATTGGAGAGGTGCATGGGAAAAATGACCTGCGGGGGACGTTGCTCCTTTTTTGGAGGAGGCGAGGAGAGACAGAGCTGCCCCGCAGCACTGCCCACCGGGACCCAGCACGGCTCCCGCCGCTCCCGCCTTCATGTACAACCTCCTGAGCTCCCCGGCCACTATCTTTCAGCTCTTGAGATCTCCGAGAGACCCCCGCAGACGCCCTAACCCCCACAAAGATCTGGGTTCGTGTGCTCCCATCTCTTAAGTTTTCCACGTGTTCCAAGGGGTCCCCAGTCCCTCTCGGTGCCTGGGCTCAGCACCTGCCATTTCTCTTCGCACGTGTTTCTTCCCCCGCTCTGGATTCCCTTCTCAGCGACTGGAAGGGAGTCACTGCAGCCTCTGAGCTCCCGAGCGCCCCCCACTGCCCGAAGGAATCACTGCAGCTCCTGCGCCCCCAGCGCATCGGAACTGCCAGAGGGCATAAGGGACAACTGTATTTCCAAGGACATTGATTATTGGTTTTGTGGGTTTTTCTTTGGTTCACCACTTCAATAACAAGTCTTGTCAGTTCATTCATATTCATATCCATACACCTATCCATATTTATACCCCTCATATATGCTGCCTTTCCTATACATTTCTCATTTGTTTGATAACATTTCGCACTGTCCTTCAACCGAGGACAGAAAACAGAGAGAAGTCTAGCCTTATGAAATAAGTAATAGAATGTGTTCAGTGATATAATGTCTTAAGAATATAAACATTAGATATCAAGAAACTCGTGATTCTCTTGTGGCTGTAAGACGTTGGGAGAACTGATCCCTGGATAACATGTGATCATTATTCCTTTTATTCATTGGCTGCATCAAATCAAAACGAATCATGGAGTATAAAAGTAGATAAATTTGCAATGAACTGGAGTCCATTTTTGTCCCTTCACTATTCTCTCGTATATAGTCTTTCTTTCCGAGACTCTCTGGAGCACCATGCAACTCAAGGCCTCTATTTTGTGGCGGCTATGACCCAGAGGGTCCCTATCATTCACTACCAAATTGAAGCCACGTTTTTAGGGGCAAAGAAACACCTGCCACAGAAAAGTAAATCTTTTACTGCAAGATTTTTGTTAAAATGAGAATTTTCCCTAAAGACTGAAGATGAACTATAAATCAGTGGCAATGTAAATTATATCTGTACACATTTGCTAGACCATTTGTCCTTTCCACTAGAAACAAATCTACAGTCAATCAGCATTAGTAATCAGGTGCTAGTCAAAGATACCCACATAAAAACATGCAAATTTCCCAGAGATTTCTTCCTTTTCTATTCTCAAGGGAAGGTAGTAATCTGATGCAAACAGTATGACTGCATAGCTGCAAATGTTGCTTTATGGCAACAGAATCTCAATTTAGAACTTCAAGGCATTTTTCAACCTAGTGTGTTTTCAGTCTACACTGATACACTCTAAATCAACATTTTCTCTCTTGACTCACCACACAGATTCTGCAGGCTTCATTTAAAAGTTGTTACTGAGTCTCAAAGATATTTTTAGAATTTTGCATGTGTGCATAAATGCAAATTTTTGGGCCTGAGACAAATGAAATATCCATTTAAAAAGAAGAAGGGAGAAGAGTAGTCCTTTTATCATAGTGTCTATCCTGCAAGATAAGCTTGTCATTGTTGTACTGGTGAAGATTAAAAATATGAAAGACTTAACCATTTGCAGGTAGCATGCTATGAATAAGTGAATTGGTAAAGTTTTAAACTTTAAGATGTTCTGTTAAGTTTGTCTTCTAAAAATTCACAACATAATGAGTTTCTGTACATATACTGAAGGGCAACAGAGAGATAAACTAGCTTTCACTCAGGTTCTTTCTGGGAGTATGCAAATTGTGCAGGGGAACACTGTGTTTATTGTATAAACTAGAGAAAGTGTGAAGCAACACTTCATATGAGTGAGGACTAGAGAATTCTTGCAGTGTGGTGACATGCCTCTTGGAGATTAAAATTCATGAAAAACAGCCTGAAGAAAATCACTACTCTTACTGTGATTCTACACATAAAATCACAGTTCTGTCTAATTCTTCCCTGACCTTGTAAGTTCTGACCCTTCTTTCCTATTATAGGGGGAACTTCTCAGTCAGAATTTCACCTGATCATTACAGAAGTCACTTGTGAAAAGGCAGACAGCATGGTGGGGAAGTTTCCAACTTCCCATTGCAGTGGGAAAAATGAGGAGTGTACCAGACTTGGCCTTGAAAAGATAAATAGATAGAGATTGTTTTTCCTTTCATGGCTGAAGAAAACAGATGAATTCTTATTTATACAGCCTTTTAGATGTTTTTTGATGATATATTCTATGATTTGGAATATGATGACAGCATACTTCATAGTTACTGAAGGAAGTGTAACAATAAACTGCAAAAAGTACAGGCAGAAATGCACAAGCACAGAGATACATTGAATTTTTGGTGCAATTCCACTCACTTCGGGGGGGCTACACCAGCAGATGAAATTGTCCCTCAGCATTATTTAAGGTTCAAAGAGTGCATTTAAAACACAATAAATGGATAATGACCAACTTGGGCACTTTATAACCAAGTTTTCTTGCTCTCGTGGGGGATGATCTAGAGTCCGCAAAGTGTTATAACCTTTCATTTTTCATTGGTACTAACATATATCAGTACGTACTCAAAGTGCTCTCTATGGGAAAATCAATAAATGGAATGCTCAGTGATAAATGTTTACAATTTACTTCTTTGTTGCAACCATGTCCTAATAAAAACACTACCTTTAAAAAAAGTCGAGGTTACACTTACTAAAAAAGAAAACTGTTTATTCTTTTTAAGTACAAAAATATGCTGTAACAAATATATTTTCTTGTTTTTAAACACTAGAACATGTGGATATTTTGAAAGAACCAAGACTGGCACAAAGAAAGGATGACTAAACTTCAAATTTTTCATTTCCTTTTGAAAGGTGTTAGGCTGAGGATTGTGTTCTTAAAACAGAGAGAAAAAGTTGGCTTGGACTTCATTTTCCCTTTGAACCTGTGATTTATATATGCAACAAAGCAAGTAAATGCAAATTAATTTAATTGGTTATTCTCTCTGTCTCAAAAAACCTCTCTTATTGATGAAATATCTCAAAAGCTAAATAACCCAGTGTCACCACATTTTATATGGAATGGCAGCAGAGAGTTCTATGTTTCATTTGAAAGGCAAGAGAACATGATATGTATTTACAATGTCAGAATTCTTCTGACTTATGTATATGTTCTTTTTCCACTTGCACAATCAATTCACCATTGTACAGTCAGGTGATATGCCACTCCAGAAAGAAGGAAGTAATTTATCTCTTTTCCCAGGTGATTTATTTTAGTTCATATATTTGTTGCAATAGCTGTAAATATCTCGGTAACTGTGCAGCATTTTTTTTAAGTGAAGTGTAAGAAAAGGGCAAAAAATGTAGTTTGATTCTATGAAAATTAAAGTTCTTGTAGGTACAACTTTTTATCCCATAATTTGTACATGATAAAATATTCATCATCCCACTTAAGAACCTGTAATTATAACTTTCTTCACAATAATTCTATCTTTAACACTGGTACTTTTTCCTGAAAAATAATTTATCTCATTGTAAAAAAGAGACAAGGTTAATCCCTGCATTCCCATCCTGACATTGAAGTACACCTTTATCCAGGTACTCGTTAATGGAGTGGGAGAGTACAGGACTTGTTTTAGGCCTTGGAGGCACTCTGAAATCATCTTGTAAAGAAAAAAGTGACTAGGATAAGGCTGCTGCTTCCTCCTCTGAAGGTCTTCTTTTTACAGTAAAGGCTTATGATTTTTTTTCATCTTCCCCTATTTTATAGAAATATTGCCATAAATTGTGCCACCTTTCTCAAACTGGAAGGTTGATTTAGTTAAGGTCAAAGACAAATGTTGCATTTTAAAATTTGACATATTGCAGAATTGTGTCCCATTGCCAAAAAAAAGTCATTCAATTTTCCCTCTCACTCCAATCCACTGAAACATGCTGGCATGCAAGAGGCTGAGACATTGAAAGCTATCAGAATTTTAAGGTGGTCATACATAAGGAAACTCTGGTCTTTGTTCATTGTTTTGTCATTTTGCTCCAATATAGGGCACTTCAGAAATGATGATTCCCTCAGAATAAATCATTTCATTTAGCAAATTTTGAAGCCTCACCAAGTTAAAATGAAAAGGTAGATTGAAATCATGTCTTTAAATTGCTCTGTAATTGTCACTGAATTTGAGAATATCATCAAAAGAATCTGAAAGAAAAATATATTGAATCTCTTAGCTCAAAATGACAAGTAAATATTTTGCTTACAACAGAAAATCAATAAGTATACTGTATTTAAAATACAAGTGCTTTGGACAAAAAGACAGCAAAATTTGAACCTCACTATCTGTGCAAATTAGATAGAGAAATGTACAAAATATCAAGTTAAATGAATTAAGAATTATTTCACTCATAGATTACAAAAGTTATTGTAAATGAGAAATACTCATCCATGAAGGATTTTTGCCCTTAGCGATGTCTTGTATTGATTCTTGGCTTTGTGAAGTAAATGTCTTCAGCAATCTTTATAACGAAATTTGAAAGTTTTCTGGATGCTGGCAAAAATTTTGAATGATGTGAAAATATTTGGAATGTTAGATAATGATGAGACAAACTCTTGGTCTAAAATGTGGGTTCCGTTGAATAACTGAAGCTTTAGTGCGACAAGGTACAAGCTCAGACACCAGGAAATAAAAATGTAGGTCATATATGTGAGACAAGTTGCATTCTGGATTGCAGTGACATTGAGGGGGATTTAAGGGTGAAAAGTGATAATGAAATGAAGAGTGAAATAATGTAACCAAAAGGGTGAGCATAATCCTGGGATATTGAAGCAAAGAAATATCAAATAAAAGAGTCTCTTTCAATTATAGCATGCACTGAAATACACTGTTACTGAAGTCCTTCTGTGTTGTTGTGGTGTTTTTTCTTTAAAGGAAAGCTCAAAGTGTTGGCAAAAGTTTTACATGATAGCCATGAAAGAATATTACACAAACAAACCACACAAACTTATTTTATGCCACTCCAGTGAATTTCCAATTGGTATAATTCATTAATTAGTCAATCAATGTGACTCAGTCCTGGTCTACAGAAAGATTTGTGAGGAAGTAAATTAGACTTAATAGACAATACAAGAAAAAATATGATCTTGTGGTTGAAGTCTGAAATGAGAAATATGATACAACGATATGGTTAATTGCTAGAAAAAGATACCTCGAGGTAGGCTGAAAATCCTTAGTTGATAAAAATTTCAAAGATGCTCGCATATGCTTCTGAAGACCAGGTTTGACGAGGCCTGGAGCAACCTGGTTTAGTGGAAGGTGTCCCTGTCCATGGCAGGAGTATTGGAACTGGGTAATATTTAAGGTCTCTGCCAGCCCAATACATTTTATGATTCTATGATTCTAGAATGTATGTTTTAGACATATAGTGTAGAGGCTTGACAGAGTTTGACGTTTGGTTCTACAGAGTGGAAGTTATGTTAATGAGATAAAGTAGTCTGCATTGGCCCTAAAAAGATTTATGAGGAGATTGTGCTTGAGCCTCCGGGATGGAGTCTAAGATTTTTTCCTCCAAGAGTGTGAAAAGTATACCAAGAAACAAGCTTATTCTTCTAGGAGATCACAGCAGATGGGTAATGTTTTCATGGAAATTTAAAGAAGCAGAACTAAAGTGTCTCATAATCTTTGATCTACACCAAAGTAACAACTACGAGTTTCTGGTAGAGAAACACGCTTGACTGATTAGAAAGGAAGATCACAGGGAATTGTTGTTGGGCTTTTGAAGATAACTGCTCTTTTTCTACACTTAAAAAAGTTGTATCCTACATCTGCCATATCACTCTATTTCTGATCATGAAATGTTTCCAGCCTACCACAGACTGTTTTCTACAGTTAATTTAGATTGATTGTTGAAATTTCAAAGTAGTTTAAACAGAGCTTTGTGTGCCAGATTTTCATGAGAACTCCCACTATAGGTTGAAATATCCTACGTATTTTTAGTAGAATCAACAAAATGCTCTGATCAATTTTACCTTTGGTTTGTTTTTTTTTAACGGAAAAAAAAATGTGTTTAAAAAAAAAAGTGTTTAAAAAAAAGTGTTTAAAAATGAGATTGTTATTTTTATTATGACATTTGTCTCCTGGAGGAGCCACAGGAACCACATTTATCCTCCATGAGCAACTCCTGATTAGGGTTGTACTATTTCACCCACTGAAAATCAGGTGCTATATAGTTAATATTCATATAATTTATGACTTCTCAGAGAACCTGCGGTTTGCAAAAATTGCTAATTTTCCTCCAGTCTTTCATGCAAACCCTTAGTCTTTTTTTCTGTCACTCTCCTGGTTTCTCTCTCTTTTCCCATTCAGTAGTGAGCATGCTAGGACAGAATTTTTCCTTCCCGTTCCTTTCCATTTCAATATTCTAGATTGCTCTCCAAGTTCCTTTTTAGTAATGAACTAAAGCTGCAGCATTCAAGAGCAAATGTGTAATTTCTGGGGCACCTGAAATCCAACAGAAACTTTTTTGCCTCTTCCATTTGGAGAGGAAATAACCAAAGCCAACATCATCACTCAATGCACATCCAATGATTGGGTGCTCACATATATATTGAGATAGTCAACAGACTTTAGCTGCAACTACTTTGTGAAAAGATACACTGGGCCACTGGGCTACAGTGCTGAGAAAAAGAGGATGTGGTAGCTTTTCCTGCAAGACTGTATCCTTTGGGTCAACGGTCCAAATCTGTTTATGATTTAGAACACGTAATTATAAATTATCTTCCGTGCTTAAAAATCAAACCTGGCCCACTACAGAATGAAGTCTTTAAAACTTAATGACAGGATGTGAAAGAATATTCTTTTATATAACAGAAGATAATACTTACGAACAGTCACTGCCTTTCTAAGTCTATAAAACCTGTAACTAATATGCTAAAAATAGCTCTGTTGTGCAATATTATGCATGTAGCAATTATCATGAAGTAAATTTATTATATTCATTCATATTAATGGAGCAGTTTTCATTTATAGGTTTGTAAACATTTCAAACTCTATTACCTAGCAGCATTATTTCCTTCTGTTGACAGAATATATTATCTTTTGTTTTATAGCCATAATGGAGTGCGGAAATAAAAGAGGCCCATAGCAGACAAAAATTCAGTCTTAATTATAAAACTGAACTTCAGCACTAGCACTCTAGAATCAGATTCTCCTAAAAGGTCAATGCAATGGATCCAAAATATGCTTGTCATGCTCAACCATCATCTGAATCCATCCGTCTTAGAATGCTAGGAATTCATCACCATAGAAACAACTTATCAAATTGGAAAAGTTAAGAACTGAATTGTCTATTTGGAGAATTTATTTAATTGCAAATGGAGACCTTTAAAAACCTAGCACACTACTGGAGATACAGAAAATCTCCTGTGGATACTCAAAAATGTGAAAGTATTTTGTAGGAATAATACAGTATAACTGTAAACTGTAACTGAGAAGGATGAAGAGGGGAATGGGAGGTCATTTTTCACAAAGGGTCAAAAAGGAAGTTTATTTAAGTTCTACAGTGGATTGAATTCTAGGACATCAGCAAAAAGTGCAAAAGTGTCGCAGAATTTCTCAGGTCTGTTTAGATCCTTGCTGTGGAAGCACAGCTGCAGCAAAATTAATCTTGTTACAGCATTTCCTGACTTGTAGTAAAGTTTCACAATGTATTTATGAACACTTAGTTGATAATGATTTTCTGTTACCAATTTTTTGTCCAATAAATCTGTTGTAGTGAAAAAAAAAATTAGAGGAAAGAAACTAAACTCAGAACTGTATTAGACCTGGAAATACTGTTGTGTCAGACTGTCCCAGGTTAGAACAGTATCTTCCAGGGAAGATGGGAACATTCATGGAGTAGAAAGAAAAACTCTTCTCCACTTTACTATATCCTTCAAATCAAGATGCTTTCAGTCAAAAAATGTAGAAAAGAGATGCAACAATTATTTACTTTTATATATATGTGCGTGTAATAAAAAAGGAACAAACAGTAACACAACAGTAACAAGAAAAATCACCCCAACAAACCCCACTCCTCTTGGCTTTTCCTCAGTATGGTCACAACTGTGGGGTAAACAGGCAGGTTCTGCAGGCTCACCATATGCACACAAGAGGATTCCCCCAGTTTTGCTGCTGAGATGGGCAAACATCACTTGTCCAATACAGTAACAGTGGAGAAGCAGACAGGCTGGCTCCAAGCTGGGGCCTCTCTCTCTCCGGGGGCTGCTGCAGGGTCCACCTGGAGACGGAAGCTGGACGAGGCAACGCAGGGACAGCAGCAGAGGCGATCTAGTTATGGAAAAGCAGTCAGGAATTCACTGTTTGCCGAGGCAAGAGCAAAAGCACCGGGAGCAAACAGCACCAGTGAGGCAGCACTGGGCCCTCTCCCTGGAACTGCAGCTGAAAACCAGTGAGCTCGTCTAGTGCCTCAAAGAGGGGTTTTGTGTATCAAGAAAAAGAGGAGTGTAAAGGCAGGCATACTCCACCCCTCCCTTGCACAGTAGCTAGGGCATGAATCTGGCTGCTATCAAGGGCCATGAGCTCTCAGGCTGAAAGATAATGAAGTCTTCCACCCTACCCCTGCTGAGGAATTCCGTTCTTAGCTTAGCTTTCCTCAGTTTGTCAGAAACATGGTGGTATTGGAAAATTTTATTAAAAAGGAATCTAACCCGTAACACAGACCCCAGTGTTTTCATGGCATAGAAGATGTCTGGTAGCTTCAATAATAGCTAAATGAAAGCTTATAATTTTATATAACTTGAGTTTATGTGGCTCCTGGGGATATGGTCTAGAGGTGAACACAACAGTGCTAGATTAATGGTTGGACTGAATGATCTTAGAGGTCTTTTGCAACCTAAATGGGTCTGTGATTCTATTGCAGTCTTGGAAGTCCAATGATGTATACCAGGGAATCAGGAAAACGGAGTGCCTTTGGAAACCTGGAATTCTGGTTGTCAGTTCTGCTTCCTAGAAAAAGATAGCCATAATTTTAGTTATTGTATATTTAATTCTATTTTTATTCAACATTCCCATGGAAAGAGAAGATACTGACTTTCACCTGTTTGTCTATGGCTTATTCTAAAACGATTCAAAATTACTACATTCATAACTCTATTAGGATAATAACTCTGGTAAAAAATAGTGTTTCAATAAACATAAACCCTTCATATTTTACAAAATCTTCATAACTAATCTTATGTATTATGACTCATCATCAATCAGTTTTTTAATAAAACATTTTGATGAGTGCACAGCATTTGGTGAGTTGCCCTTCAATTATTTCTGATTTGTATCTAAAATTTGGTCTTCTATTCCAGCTCTCTAATTTGGTGGCTTAAATTTTCAAGCACAGCAGAGAGAGACAGTTCTTGCAAAGACCTCTATCTTCACACAAATACCTTTAAAATAAAATTTATAGATGGTTGTTTGTTTTGTTTACTTTCTTTGACTGAAGCTGGTAAAATAAATCTTTTTTTACCACAATGTATGATAAAAAGAAACTTTAAACAAGTTTGTTGGACATAATTAATCAAATATCAGTGAAAAGCTATTCTCTTCCCCTCCCTGTCCACCTCTTGCCTATTTTTTACTGTCACTTGTTAAATATATGAAGAGAAAAATTATATTGACAGTTGCACATGCATTGAACCATCATTTTAGCTAAAGGATTTTAGGTATTGGATTTCAGATGTTAAACATTTCTTAAGATAGTTGGTACCAAATAACCATCTTTTTTCACAACTATCATCCTACTTTCTCTTTTAGGTTTAGCACTTACTCCATATTCAATCTTGTGTATATTTTTAATGAAATGTAGTAATTTTTAATTGAACAATACCTTAGCCACTTGACTTTAGCTTTCTTATTAACCAGGTTTGTATTTAACTGTTGAAAAAGTAAAATCAATGGAGGCTTTCGTCTTCTGTGGAAAAGTAAGCAAAATCTTGTCATCTTAGAGTGCTACTCATATAATAGATAAAATAAAAATTGTTATTTGTTGACCATCAATCCAACAGAAGCATGGAAGACTAAAAGAGACTAAAAGAGCAGTGCCACTGGATGGTTTATTCAGCTGTTTAAGAAGGTCCTTAATTTAAATATTTATATTTATTATTAATGTAGAATATTAGGGATGAAGTAATTTTTTCTATTCCTGTAACTTGTCAAGGTTTCAATCCCTGCCTCAATTCCTGCAACAAATTTTCTCTGTAGTTAAGACTTTCTGAAAAAGCTCAGAAAATCTGAATTGTGTGGTCTGGATTGTGTTTTCAGACGTGTGATAATTCTGCAATATTGTTTTAAGTATTTTTTTAGTATGATTTCAGCATCTTCTAAAGGATACTCAGATGTTTTTATTATAGTGTCATATAAATCTGAAGGTTCCAAAATCAGATTGATACAAGCAACTGGTTTGATGTTGGTGCTGGATACAGTTCACTGAAATCAATAGATAGAAGTAGAATCACCTGTAGGAGGAACCTGACATATACCGCCAGTTAAGTAAGTAAGAGCAGAAAAAACCAAAGAATTATGCATGGATAGACAATACCAGATGCTCAAGAGAGAGTAAGAAAATGACCCATACTTCAGATCACAGGAATGAGATAGAAGCCAAGATGGAAATGAAGGGGTGCTGCTGATGGAAGAGACGGAAGAATGGAATAGGCAGTACAATTGTGTCTACCACATACAAGTGCCAATCTCTCAATAGTGCTTCAAATATATGACAAAAGCTCTTCAAAAGGGATCAGCCTCCTAGCCAGGCAGCAGGTGCATTCTTCTACTGAAAGAAAACATTTAACAATAGAGGCATCAGATTGCTCTAGAGACACTTGCATGACATTGCTTGTTTAGATAAGCAGCTGCTCTTGGTGTTAAGAGAGCTCTTTTATGACGTCAGTTGACAGGAAAGGTGAGGCCATTAAACAGACTGGTAAGATGAGGTCCCTGAGGAAAAAACTAGAGAATCTTCCTGTTCATATAAAGCAGTATGTTTACTATATCAATCTTTGATTGTCATATATAGACAGAAAGAGAGCTCCGGTTTTTTTCCCTGGAACCTTTATATTTGTCTTAGATGATTTATCCAGTGTTAATTGTGCAGATCTTCCATTTGTATAGATGAAGCCATACAGGTCTGCATCCACAGGAAACTACCACTGTATAGAAAATAAGCCTTTTGTAGAGAAGGGGAAACAGTTAATGTTCCTTCTGGGACATGCCTGCCATTTCCCAGGACCTAAGGAAAATTCCATCCTACGTGGGGTGAGGGTGATGGAAAGGTCTAAAAACATGCATAGCCCCACCATTTACCAGTATGTCTAGAGTTAAGTAACAAAGGCAGTATATTGCCGAGCTAAGTATTCCTTCTTCCAATATACAAATCCTATGACCCTCCTTCCTAGTAGCTGTATTTCTAAGGAGCAGAGAAGGAAGGGTTTGTTGGCTTGCCTCTGGCCAGTAGCAGAGCATTCACCCTATCATCACTCTTTCCTCTCTCCTGGGGTAGAGACAAAAAGAAGAAGGAATACATGAAGACTTGTGCATTGAGATGAAGAGAGTTAAATAGGTGAATGAAAGTTTCTGTGCACAAGCAAAGTGAAATGAAGAATTTATTCACTACTTCCCACCAGTAGGCTGGCAACCAGACAGTTCTTGAAAAGCAGGGCCTCAGCAAGCATAATGATTACTTGGGAAAAATGTGCCATGGCCATGAATAATCTCCCTTCCTTCTCCTTTCCCCCAAAGGGGTCAGAGTGGGTAAAACCAAAGGCCTTGGTGCTGTGCAAGCACTGTTCAGCAATAGCCAAAACACCAGTGTGCTAACAAGATTGTTTTAGCCTCAAGTGCAAAGCACACCACTGCTTCCCATATGAACTTCTGTGAAAGAAAATAATTCCATCCTAGATACACCCAGTACTGAAGGCAAAGATAAAGAACACTGTAAAGACGTAGCATTCTTAATATCTCCTGTCATATGCCTGGCATCCTGCCATTTACTATACCGGGTGTCCTCACAGGGGACTTCCATTCTGTACAACGTAGAAACCCTCTCCCCATTCTGCTAAAACAGCTGTGTAGTGCGTTCCTAATGAAGAAAGCCAGAGATTTTTTGTCCCTTAACCTTTGAGATACTCTCTCCAGTGGCAGGAGAAACTCTGAGGAGTTTCCTATGCCCTTGAGAAGACAGAAAGGTGGGGTGAGGAGCAGTTCATCATTGCTTGAATTAAAAAGGGTCATTTCTTAATAGCTAAATGTTATATCTATATATCTAGATGGGATTTTTTTTTTTAAACTGGACCCTTTTCTAATAGAAACATTTATATCCCTTCAAATGTCACTCAACAAAAGTAAACTAAATAGCTTTTTATTTTTCTCGTGCTGCCTTCTAACCTGGTCCTTAATTATCTGCAAATCACTGAAGTCACTTGAGTCTGTATACAGAGCTTTCATTAACTTTTTTAAGTTTGTCAGTGTTTGACAATTGATCCGCAAACAATTACACTGGCTTTCAGTGTAATTACCACTTTCAGTTTGTTCTTACAGATACTTAGTATACCACTTAAATCTCCCAGGTGCATGGTTTTTTGAGTTATTCAGAAGGTCATTACTTAAGTTCACATTTAATCATCCAATTATTTGTTCCTAAAAGAAGAGTAGTCGGGATCAGTAAGTACAGCATGTGAACATAATCCCTACTGAGTTTGTATTTTTCTACGTTTTGAGTATTTATTAGTAGCTTTTTCTTTAAGCCAGAAATTAACATTATAATTTTGATTGATAGAAAAAAATGTCTCTGGTGAATTTTGAAGCATTTCTTCTTACTTTTCCTTCCAGAATAATTCAGGCCAAAGTGGTGGACAGTAGAAATATATTTTTATTTTTATAAATAATATAATATTATATTAATATAATATTATATTAATATAATATTGTATATTAAATTTATTTTTATTGTTGTTACTGTTTTCCTCCACAAAGGGCATGAAATCAATCATTTTTGTCTGAGTGAGAAGTCACTGAGTCAGTATGGAGTCCATGAATTGAAGTCTTCAACCTGTCCGGTAGAAACTGGATGTTACTTAAACCAGTTTTCTACTAAACCACATGACTTAGTTGCAAAAAGTAACAGCAGATATAAATAAAAACAAAGGGGGGATGGGGAAAGGATTTCAACTGAATTCTACAGGAACATCTTTTGTTTTCCCAGAATGACAGCCACTGGGTAATAATTCCAAAGGCATCTTAAGGCAGCTTCCCTATACAGTTCTCTTATTAATCTTAGAGGTCTGTTATTCATCTCTGTAGTTGTTCTTTTGATCTGAGACATTCCTAGGACTATTTTTGTCCTGGCATCTTTTCTTAACAACCCTTAGGTTATGAAGTAGTTCATCTTGAGCCATTCTTTTAATTCCATCCCCTTTGTTTTACATCTTGCTATCTATCCTTTAAGTTAAAACTACTTTATATTGCAAGTCTAGTTACTATGAAACAGGCAAAATTCATTACTGCTGAGAAGTTCTAATTGACTCACATTCAAAGGTCGGACCTACACAAATCCTCTCCTTTTTCTCCAAATAATTGAGTGCTACTTTCTGTAATCATCCTGTTTTCTCATGCTTGAACTGTGCCATACAGTATCTATTACATTTCAGTTCACATATGTCTATTCTGTGTTCTACACACAATTGCTGAGGGGGCTGGCATATGTCATTGCAGACCATACTGAATAATATTGCAATAATCATTGTAATTGGAAGAGGTGCCTGAGGACTGAAAGAAAGTAAATTATACCTCTTCAAGAAGGACAAGAAGGATGATCCATGTTACTTCATGCTGATCTCCCTTCTCTCAATCCTTGGAAAGGAGATGGACCAGATGTTCTTGAAAATCTTTTCCAGCTACATGAAGGACAAGAAAATCCTAGGTAGGAGTCAGCAGAGATTCAGCAAAGGGAAGTAATGCTTGACCAACCTGAAAACCTCCTACAATAAAACAGCTGGCTTGGTTAATGAGAAGATAGAATTGTAGTAGTAAATATATTTGTACACCTAGACTTCAAGAAGGCATTTGACAGTGTCTCACTTAAGACCTTTACAGAGAAACAAATAAAATGTGAGCTTGATGAGTGGACAGACCATAAGGTTTGTTGAAAACAGGCTGAATGTCAGGCCCAGAGGATGTTGTTCAGTGGTTTGGATGCTAGCTAGAGACCACTAACTAGTGATGTGCCCCAGAGGTCAGTGCTCTGACTAATCCTATTCAAGATCTTTATTAATGAGCCTCATCATTGGACAGAGTGTACTCAAGTCCTGGGGGTCCTGGTGGATACTTCCAACTTGAACACGAACCAGTGCTGTTGAATTTCTGCAAAGGAGATGATTGGTGTACTGGGCTGCATAAGGCAAAGTATTACCAGCAGGTTATCCAGGGAGGTGATCCTCTCCTTCTGCTTAGCTCTGGTGAGGCTCAGTCATGCTCAGTAGCAGGAAAGAGGCAGTGGAATCTTTCCTGTGAGATCTTGCCTCCAGGAGGATAGAAGCCTTCCTTTTTTGATAATTTCTATTTGTGTCTATGTGTGTCAAAAATCCATCACTGTCTCTTCCCAGTTGATTTTGTCAGGTAGGGTAAGTAATGAGTAAGTAATAAACAAAAACTAGTACATCAGAGATGTACTCAGAGATAGAAGCTGGTAATAAATAACTGATTTTTTTTTTCCCTTAAGGAGGTAAAGAGTCCTTACAGTGGAGATGACTTACATTAGTTTTGTTGTCTAAGAAAGTAAAAGCATGCAAAAACATGATTGTTGCATAGGTTAAAAAATTATCTTTGCAGAAGCATCCAGGATTCATCGAAATACAACATGACTCTCTTATTTCTGTCAACAAACTTACACTGAGGCTGTGGCTTACAACTGAAGTACAGGGTGTTTGGGGATTTGCTTGGGTTTTTTTTAATTTTAAATGTGTTTAAATAGGAAAAGCTCATCTATCCACTGATAAATTATGCATTGGATGTCTTACACTTCTCACATACTATCAGATGTTAGTGTCCTACAAAGATATTCTAGATAAAGCATTTCTTGACAATATTTATATCTCATAATTTCATATACTAATGTTCTTCATTGCAAAAACTAATCTACCTGCAAAATCATACTCAGCTAGTTGTGATTGAAGATATCTCCCACATTCATTTGTACTAAATTAAAGGATTTATAAAGTAATTTTATGGATTAACCAAGCTGATATTTGAAATTCTTAGAAAAATATTGTTCGATGATTCTCATGTTTATCTGACTTGTGCAAAAAAGTGTTGTGTGAGAGCATGTCAGTCCAGGAAATAAAGAAGGAAGATAAGTAAAGAATTTTGAATAGTGAAGCCAGAAATCTCCATTCCTTTGATCTAAACATAGGATTTATGTATTTCTTTAGAGGGATTAGAACATTGAATTCGTATGTGAACTTGAAGATCAGCCCTGAATAGTGTAACCAAGTTGTGCAAATAAAGAAGTAAAAACCAAGACTCCCTTTTTTCTCTCAGATACCTAATCTTTCCAGTTTTCCCATTTAAGACTGTTTCAGAAGAGCCTAAAAGTAAATAATTTAATTGTAGCAAAGTAACTTTTCAATGTGCCTATATTTTCATAGCAGCATCATAACTGCAGCCGTACATCACTTTGTCCTTTCTGTTTAGCTTCTCCAACACTTTTTGTCTTATTTTATAAAGGTCTCCTCATGTTAGCCAGATGAATATGACTGAAGAAAAGAGAATTATTGTTCATGGTAGCATGTAAACTAAGGAAGACTGTTGCCTAAAATAATTCATGTATTTCTTGCAATTTTGCAAATTAGATGCATACAGTATATAGAGAAGAGATAGATAGTAGTCCTCCATAGATCTACTTCCCAAAAATAAGTTACCTTTCTGTAGCTGCATAAAAAATATGCTTTAGATTTATTTTTTTTGGGGGGGGGGGGGGGGGGAGGTGAGCTATTTTTTTTTCTTGTCTACTTAGTTATACAGGTATAGGTTCTTTGGAGAAATTCTAGATTTCCTAGCAATACGTAATGCTCTCTCTTTTCTGTCATCCCGCACCTCAGCTGCATATGTATATACATTATAATGACAGCATGTCTTTCTAGTGCCAGGAGATGCCATTACCATTGAGAAACTATCTGAAGTATCATCAGGAGCCAGCAGACATATCCCCACTGAGCTCAAGCTGGCTTTGATACCCAGAAGTATTTCACTGGCTTCTCTTTTACCAGTATCCTATCTGTCACATTTTTCCATTATAAATGCACTTTGAGGATGAAATACATATCTTAGATTTGAATGTAGAGAAATCAAACTGTACAATCATTGCACCCAGTTCACTTGCAAGTGAGACTGGGACTTAACATAAAACTGTAAGTCATCCTCTTGAAGTTGAGCAGAAATGTCCAGCAAAAGTAATGAGAGTAGACTGCATCAATAGATATTTCCCTAAGAATTGACTTTGAAAAGAAAAGAGGATTGCCTTTCCCGTTCGCTTTCTTTTAAAAAGCTTTCCTGAGAGCAGTGGCAAGAAAGTGTCACAGAAAGGAACAAGCAAGGACACAAGTTACTGCTGCAGCTGCTGCAAGGGTATCAAGATCACCAGTTTCAGATGGAGTGACAGAATGAGATCTGGTAGACAAAAGAGGCAAGTGCTGGCCGTTGAATTCTCAGCAAGGTTATGCAGCTTGTATCTTCTGTAAAGATGTTTATAAATATTTTCTTCCTTTTAGATCTGAGTTTGCCCGCAAAGCTCTAAATCTTAGGAGGATTTAACAATGATTACAGCAGGAATAACCATCTTCGAGACAAAACGTAAACCAAGCAATTTGCAGCTTAAACAACATTCTACTCTTTACCTACAGTTAAATAATTTATTTAAACTAGGAATTTTTAACAGATTTAAATTAATTTTGATATAGTCTATAAATTTATTAACCATAGAATAATTTGCATTCAGGAAGAAGACTTTAAATAACAAGCTGAGACAATTAGCTGAAGTGGAGTATTAAAGAAAATCACTAAATTAAGTATGTCAAGATATTGGGAATGAAAACAACATGCAGAAATACTCTAATTGAAAAAAATAGTTAGGCATGTCTTTAACTGAGACAACAGTGGACACAAATAAGGCTGACTGAGGAAGAAATGCTGAAAAAAATATTTTAATGAGATATTTTACTCTTGAGTTTATAACATGATCCACAATAGCTCAGCAGTAGATTTCGCCTAATGAACATACATCTAATTACTCACTAGACTTTCCCACCTCTTATATCAGAAACTCTGTCTCTGATTGCTTTTAAATGAATACAGAAAGATAGCTAAATCTAGACCTTAAAGGTGTAGCACCGGAAAAAAATTGTACGCGTATTGTGGATTTTTTTTTTATGGTTTATAGTACTAAAGAAATGTCTGACATATAAATAATCAACATGGCTGATTGGCAGACAGAACTCCCTGTAGTATGGCAGAAACATATTTGTTGTCCCTGTGATCTAAGATTGTGCAGTGTTTAGATTTCTGATTTAGCAGAAAGAGGCATAACATTTCAATACTGCTTAAATCACAAACCAAATAGACTGTGCATATCAAAAGGCTTGTGGGAATACTGTTTACTTGGCTTTGCTTCTCACCAAACAAGGACTAAGTTGCAATCAAAATATCCATTGTATAAGAAACTGGTAAAGGAAAAGTAAAAACATTTTTATATCACAAGGATGGTGCTCAAAGAGTAATGTGATGTGCATGTACAAGAAGCCCTAATTTTCCTCAGTAGGGTTATTACTCAAGGCTGTGAAGTCTTCATGTTGGTCTTCAAATCCCACTTAGAAACAACTTGAACTTGGTCTTGGTGCTTACCATGAATGTTTGTAAGAAGTTTTATACAACTGTAAAACTCGCAAGTGTTCTCTAAATCCCCATGTTCCAAAAAAAAATAATTATAATGATGATTGAGGGTTTTTAGCTTTTATTATTGAATTACCTTTTTTTAACAATATATTGCCTATCAGAAGAAATCTGTTGATGTTATAAAGCTTGCAACATTCTCTTTTGCCCTTGTCTTCCAAAAAAAAGCTTCACATAATCTGTGCAGAAATAACCACGTCGTGACATAACAGTAAAAACTACTCCAGCTCCAGGTGGAGCATGGAGCAGCTCAGGCAAGGTAAGTCATCTCAGAAAGAGTTTAGCAAAATTCATTAATTTCAATGTCCAATTAGTATTAAAAATCACAGATTAAAAAACTTCCTCACTATAAAAATGGCATGTCAGTTTGTGAGATTCTGTAAGAAGCAAACCTTTAAGGTTTTTGTGATTCTGTATTGCAATCCTAAGAGGAACGGAAACCTATATTTTTGACATAACGTATTTCTGAAGAACAAAAGATTTCAATATTATGCAAAATATTTTCACAAAGTAAGAAAAAGTCATATTTTGCTTTGTGCTCATGTTAGAAAGCCCTTCAACAAAATATTATGAGCCTTCCTCCGGGAAGGGAAAACACTAATGGTAATGTTTAACTGTCCTGTTCCTTTCATCCTAATCCTGCTGCCTTTTAAGCCATAGATATGTTTTGAACTTTTACTGAATTTCCCTTCTAGCTATCACAATATTATTCTGCATATCCCAGCACCAAATCCTATATTTCATTAATTCTCTGTCTGTAATGCATATAAATCAAATTTGGCCCTTTTAGCTCTTCATACCACTTTGTTTAATCTGAAATGCACAATTGGATACAAAGAATGATAAGAGGAATTTTTAAAAAGTCTGATTAGAAGTGTTTTCAATTAGAACTTAAACAAAATCATAGTGGATGCGTAAAACAATTTAAAGAGATTTGAAATAGACATTCTTTACCTTTATTTTGCAGGAGTTTGTTTTTTTCTGTGATAGCTTTATTTGACTTAAGTTTTTAAAATTGTTCTTGTCAAAATGTACATGCACATGCACATGCTAAAATTCCATTCCAGATTTACTTTAAAACAACATTCTTCAAAAAAAAATTTTAGAATGTTGGGTTCCTTCTCCCCTTTTTTGTCGAATTGGAAAAGTTACTTACCGTATCACTGAACTGAGAACTTACATTTATTCTGGGAAGAGTCAGATTGCCAAGAAACTAAAAAAACTCAAACTCAACAAAGGTAAATAATTTGTTATGTAAATATTCATTATTTCCTTTCATCCTTTACTGAAAGGGCATGATAAGCAATCCAGGTTAACATAGTAATCATACTGAAAACCATATACTACCTATCTTGATTATTGACATTATCATTACCATTAATTTTAAGTTCGGCTGATGTGTCTAGAGCAGATTTATCTCCAAATATGATTCGCTAGCTTAACTCTTTTTTTCACTTTCATTTTTCCCTCCTCATATATACAGGGGTGCTGCAAGTCTGAATGCCTGCTTAGTAAGTTAATAGTATGTGAGAAAAAGCCTGTGAAGGAATGACATGGTGGGACCAGTTATGCTGTACTAAAAATATGAGTATTTCACTTCAAAATGCTGACATACTGGTGATAAGTTTTCCAAGACCTAGTTTGATTCTTTAAGCACAATTCAAGATCAAATTCAGGAATCCTAGCCTGATAGTATGTCTTGAAAATATGAGCTTTGTAATAGCATAGATGTCCAATAATAAGCATTCAAGTTCATGGCATATAGAATGCAATTGTATGAAATATGTAAGTGATGCTATCCATTTTGACTTGATTAGACGTTCTGTGATCTGACTGCAATTTACACAGGAAGGTTGAAAATTTTTCTACTGTACATGCCACTGATGCTGGCTGAAGAGAGCAGACTTCATGGTGACGGATATATCCAGCTCATTATTACCTTTTTTCTGCAAGGAAAATTGAATTCTTGATAGCCAATGTGAATACATGTTCTTCAGTATATTAACTGTTTCAGGACATGTGAAAAAAAAAAAGCCAAAAGTTGAAAGTTCCTCACTGGGAAACACAAACATATTGAAGTAGATTTGATTTCTGAAATAAATAGAATCAGAATTATTTAGGTTGGAAAAGACCTCTGATCATCATCTGACTGTCAGGTCCAACCTTTTACCAATCCCCACCTTGTCAAGTAAACCATAGCACTAAATACCTACAGCCTTTCCTGAACACCTCAGGGGAAAATGACTCCATCACCTCCCAGGTCAATTCATTTCAATGTTTAACAACCCTTTCCATGAAGAAATTCCTTACAACTTGAACAGCCCTTGGCACAGCTGGAGGCTATGTCCTCTCACCGTGTCACTAGTTGCCTAGGAGAAGAGGCCCTTGCTATTATCTCTTTTAAGGTAGTTGTAGAGAGTGATAAGGTGTGTTCCCTTCCCTCTCCCCCCCGAGTCTCTTCTAGGCTAAACAACCCCAGCTCCCTCAGCTGCTCCTTGTGTGACTTACCCTCCAGACCCTTCACAAGCTTCACTGCCCTTCTCTGGACATGCTCTAGCACCTCAATGTCTTATAGTCAAGGGCCCAGACCTGACCAGACTACTAGAGGTGCAGCCTCAACAGTGGAAATAGGCATTGTAGTTATAGCTGTTTCAAACACAGTAGCAGAAATGAGCATAAATACTACATATTGTAGAAAAAGTGCATTCAGAATTGTATTGAAAGCTGGAAATGTTTTTACTTATTCAGTGGCTTTAGAAGAATTCATTGATCAGTCTACTCTTTTCTCCCAGGAGAACAAAGCCAAAACCTACTACTGCGGAAGTGTCTTCAAGAAAGCTTTTCTCAAAGGAGTTAGTAGAATTCACTTTTCTCTTAGAAAAATGATTATGCCCCATTTTTTAAAAACCCAGCACAAAAATGAGGAAGATGACTGAAATTTCAATGGAATTTTAAAGAAAAAAATTTCACTGTGGACATTCATTTTTTGCCTGGCCAAATTTAAGAGATCCAAGCACATGTTTAATGTATTTTTATTGAATTAATTTTTTAACATGAATAGAGTATTTGTGCTTGCAAATAGAAATAAATTAAAAGAAAAAAAAGTTTCCTAATCTTTTCTCTCAGACTTGTTCAAAGGCCTGAATTAGGAAAGCATTGAAATGTGTTTCTATGTTCTCTACAGCACCAAAGCCAAAGGCAGCAACAAATACAAATCAAATAGAAGTCCTTGAAAATATGTCCTTTATTGCTCACCAGAAATTGATTGCTTAGAAGCTATATATTACAAGGTGGTAGCTACAAATGTATTTAGATATGATTATTTGTGGAGCCTATAAAGAATAGGACAACTGTCACAGGATTGAGCCAGTTCAAAACAAATTTCAGCAGCAAAATGCAATAAATCCAAGACAGACGTAGCATTTCACAATTCTTCAGGATTAGCAGTTTTATTTGAAGGTCTCATACATTTGCAACATGATTTGTGGACTATTTATGTATACTTTAAATATATATCCAAAAACTGCACACATACAATATTGGCTATATCTAAAACTGTCTTTCAGTCTCATTAATTACTTTTTCTTTCATATTTCTACATACTGTACTAAAGTAAATAATAAGATTTGGTATGTCTGCCTGCACAAAATTTCAAAGGATGCAAGGTCCAGTACCCCTACGAATTATTCTGATAGGAAAAATGTATGATTGTTGACTTAGGTAAAATTGCAAGTAATTTTCACTGGTGTCTCTGATACTAAAATCTTAAAATCTATCTGTAAAAAAAGTATTATTTGGCTGTGCCAGCTATGCTGTCAGGGCCACAAAGTATATTTTTCCTCTGAGAAAACTTATAATTACTGGTATTTTTCTGCAATTAATTAAAATCATAAGTTTAATTTAATATATACTTTAGTATTTTCAGTATGTACAGAGCTACGAATGTATATTAACTTCTGGGAAAACAGACTTTTTTTGATATATCACATGTTGTTCTTCTAATTAATGTTAATTAACAAAACTACTTATGAACTTTTAATTTATACTTTTATAAGGTCAACTTGTTTAGAGACAAAAAATGTACATGTTTTCTTATTCTAGTCCTGCATCATTTGATTTTGTTGGGGTTTTTTATTTTTTTAATATTGTTTTCAGCACCATACCACTATGGAAAACATATTAAAAACAGTTATCCTTAGAATTCTTAGAATATTCTTTGAATAAAAATAAATAAATAAATAAAATTACTTGTTAAACTAGGTAAAATATGATTATTATTGCTGTGAAAGTTAACCAGCTTTTAGCCTTTTGAAATAGTGCAATTTTATATTTTGAATTTTGTTTTTTTAATGCTGAAGCGTGTGAGTGAGCAAAAGACAGAAAACATTTTGAAGTAGAAAAGCAATAACTGAAATATCTTCACAACAGAAGATATTCCTGAATTAAAAAAAAGTCAAATGACATTTTTAATACTAATGCCTTATTAGAGAGTACATGTCAAAGAATATAATTAATCATATCAACCTTCTCAAAGAGAAAGTTGCCTTTCTACATATCAACTTGCGTGATTACTTCAAGAAGAAACTACCTTCCTTACTACAGTAAGCGACATTAACAGCATAATATTATTTTCTTTGAGGAAGCGTAAAAAATATTAAATATTCAACCACCTTTAAAAATTTATATCCTTCTGGGTATACTCAAAACAATTCTTCATTTGCAGAGTCCAGCCTATTTCTACATTCAGTGAAAGCATGGTGCTAGCATAGAAATGAATTTATGTCCTACTGATAAAATTTCTGTTGCAAAAAAAGAATAGCTTGCAGTGTGGAGTGAAAATTAATTTGCACCTCAACAGATGTAAGTGAAGATAAAATTACCCATCTGCCAAGTAAGAAATTGCTTTAAAACAGATCTTTAAAACAGAATGAAAAGTGTTAGCTTTCCCTAAAACTGAATTTACACCTTACTTTTGTGGGGGAGTGAAGGCAATGAGGTCATTCAGTCTATATTTTAAGGACCCCTACACAAATCTTCATCATCCTACCATACATGCAATAAACAGAGTTCATAATTAGTTTATTTACATGTACATCTACGCACAGCATAGATACAGATGCTATTTCCTTTTGTTTATAGAATGCTTCTTCACTACAAATTGTCTACAATTTTGATAATTCTGTCATACTATTTAGTATGCATGGGCACTGATCATTCAAAGGAATCTTGTAAAAAGGGAAAATTCCAGGTCTTGCCTTTTTGTAATTTTATTGTCTGAAAGATTATTAAGTGTCATGAAATAACTATAACAAAAGCTTCAATCAACTTAAGTGCTTATCTCCATGCTCTGTGTCTACAAGCTCAGAAATACTGTATTTCAAAAATTAAGCATAACCTTTAAGCATTTACATGAATTTCAGTGACCTGTAAAGTACTTCCATTAGCTTGAAAATTATGATGGAAGCAGCTAACTTCAATACATCTCTTTTCCCCCTCAAGGCAGATATACCTAATACCAAGGATATGTCTATCTTTTTAGTTACTCTCCTGTCTAAATCAGTAGTCAGTAGGGTTTTTTTGTGGCCAGATTTTGGCAGCAGCAGGAGGGTTGAAGGGGAGGCTTCTTTGAAAAGCTGCTGGAAATTTCTCCCATGTTCAGCAGAGCCAATGCGATCTGGCTCCAGGCAAGGCTCACCGCTGACTAAGACCAGGCCAATCAGCAGTTGAAATAAAGTTTCTGTGATAACATATCACAGAATCACAGAATCACTAGGTTGGAAGAGACCTCTAAGATCATTGAGTCCAACCCTTGCCCTAACACCTCGACTAGAATATGTCACCAAGTGCCACATCCAGCCTTTTTTTAAACACATCCAGGGATGGTGACTCCACCACCTCCCCAGGCAGACTATTCCAATACTTTATTATTCTTTCTGTGAAAAACTTCTTTCTAGTGTCTAACCTATACCGTCCTTGGCGCAGCTTGTGACTGTGTCCTCTC
>VXBA01000402.1:9339-84888 GCA_013399895.1 Serilophus lunatus
TTAAATATGTTATCACAAAGGCATTCTTTTAACTAGTGATTAGCCTGGCTTTAGTCAGCAGCAGGCCCAGCCTGGACATGGAGGAGAAAAACTTCCAGCAGCTTCTCGAAGAAGCCTCTCCCTCAGCACCCCCCACTGCTACTAAAACCTGGCCACAAAAAAACCAATACACTACCAAAACCTGGCCATAGAGAACTGAATACATACCTCCAGGTCCCTTTCCACTTGGCTGCTCTCCTACCACTCTGTCTCCAGCCTGTAGTGCTGCATGGAGTTGTTGTGGCCAAAGTGCAGGACCCGGAACTTGGTCTCATTGAACCTCATGCCACTGAATCAGGCCCATCTCCCCAGCCTGTCCAGGTGCCTCTGCAGAGCCCTCCTACTCTCCAGCAGATCAAAACTCTTCCCTGAAGTTGGTGTCATCTGCAAATTTGCTAATGGCAGACTTGACCTCCTCATCCAGATCACAAATAAAGACATTAAACAGAATTGGGCTGAACACTGATCCCTAAGGGACATCACTAGTGACCAGATGCCAACTGGATGCAGCACCATTCACCACCACTCTCTGGAACCGGTCATCCAACCAGTTCTTAACCCAGCAGAGAGTGCACCGTCCAAGCCGTGGGCTGCCAATTTCTGGAGGGGTATGCTATGGGATACGGTGTCCAAGGCTTTGCTGATGTCCAGGTAGACTACATCCACAACCTTCCCCTCATCCAGTAGGCAGATCACCTTATCATAAAAGAAGATAAAGTTGGTCAAGCAGGATCTGTCCTTCCTAAATCCATGCTGGCTGAGTCTGATTCCCCAGCCATCCTGTATTTGACACAGCATCACACTTAGGATGATCTGTTCCACGATCCTGCTGGACACCAAGATCAGGCTGACAAGTCTGTAGTTTCCCAGATCTTCTTTTCAGCCCTTCTTATGGATGGGAATCACATTGGCCAACTTCCAGTCATCTGGGGCCTTCCCAGTAAGCCAGGACTGGAAATAAATGACAGAGAGGGGTTTGGTGGGCTCTTCCGCAAGCTCCCTCATTACGTTGGGATGCATTCCACCTGGTCCCATAGACTTGTGAAGATCTAAGTGGCTCAGCAGGTCTGCTTCCTCCTGGATTACAGGAGGGCTATTCAGCTCCCCATCCCTATCTACTAGCTCAGGAAACCAGTTGCTCTGAGGGTGACCTCTCTTACTGTTGAAAACTGAAGCAAAGGTGTTAAGTACATCAGCTTTTTACTCATCTTTGGTATATTGGTATATTCCCCTTCATGTCCAATAAAGAATGGAGGTTTTTCTTTCCCCTCTTCTTGTTATTGATGTATTTATAAAAACGCTTTTTATTATCCTTTACAGAAGTGGCCAGATGAAGTTCAAAGTGTGCTTTTGCCTCGCTAATTTTCTTTCTGCATGCCCTTACAACATCCTTAAACACTTTCTGAGTTGCCTGTCCTTTTTTTCAAAGGCAATAAACCCTCTTTTTTTTCCCTGGGTTCCCACAAAAGTTCCCTGACCCATCAGGCCAGTCCTCTTTCCCACATGCTAATCTTTCAGCACATCAGGACAGCTTCCTCTCACACCTTCAAGATTTCTTTATTGAGATATGTCCATCCTTCCTGGACCCCTTTGTTTTTAAGGGCTGTTTCCCAAGGTATTCTGAAACAACAGTCCGAATAGGCAGAAGTCTGCCCTTCACAGATCCACAGTACAGTGATCACTGTACTCCAGACAACCTCCAACCACCACATCTCTCACTAGCCCCTCTCTATTTGTGAACAGCAGGTCCAGCAGAGCTTCACCCCTGATAGGCTCACACACCAGCTGTGACAAGAAGCTGTCCTCCATACACTCCAAGAATCTCTTAGATTGTCTTTTTTCTACTATGTTGAGTTCCCAGCAGACATCCAGCAGGTTAGAGTCTCCTAAAGAGAACAAGGGCTGGTGATCTTGAAACATCCTTCAGCTGCTTATAGAATAATTCATCCACCTCTTCATCCCAATTGGGTGGTCTATAACAGACTCCCACCAGAATGTCGGCCCTGTTGGTCTTCCCCTTGATTCTTAACCTTCCTTAGGCACTGAACCATATCATCACTAATCTCAAGTTCCATAGAATCAAGAGACTCTCAATCATACAGAGCCACCCCTCCATCTCTCCTATCTAGCCTGTCTCTTCTGAAGAGCTTGTAGTCATCCATTGCAGTGCTCCAGTCGTGCAAGTCATCCCACCACGTTTCCATGATAGCAAATACATCATAGCTTTCCTGGTGTACCATAGCTTCCAGCTCCTTTTGGAGCGTTCATTAGTGTATATGCACTCAGCATCTCTCAGATTGGAGGAGTGTAATCACTCTCCCTAATACTCCTTAGCCTTTCTACTTCTTCCTGAAACTCTGCCACTAAACAGAGCAGATCATTCACCAGATCACATCATACACAGGTGTCTTTTGTTAGTGTCCTTTGACACTAAACTCCAGACTTACACACTTCCTGCTGCTTGTGACCAGGATGGCTGCATCTGGGATAGCACACTTCTGCTGACAGCAGCAGCAATGCCTTTCATTCACCTGTAACCCATTGCTGGAATTAGTCAAGTTGGAAGGGGGCAGTGGGAAAAAAAAAAAAACAATAAAAATTCAGAGGGAAAAAACCAATAAAAATTCATAAATCACCACCCACAGCTATCATACAACCCACTAGCAAGAGCCAGGATGGTGGTTGTGCCCTTGTTCCTCACCCTGCCCATGCAAACTGCCATGTAAACTCCCATGCCATGCCCTCACTGCCATTCCACGCCCACAGTGCCATGCCACACCCTCAGTGCCTGCCACACTCCTGTTTGCCTGCTCCTGTTCTCTACACTCCCTGGAGCTGTCTAAGTCACCCACAAATGGTCTTGCCAACAATCCTTGCTCCCAAGAGCTGCCAAGTCTGGGCCAAAAAAATAAATAGAGAGATTTGCGGCAGTGGTACGTCACGAAGCTTCACACTGACCAAACCTTAGAACCAACTCATTGGAAAAGGAAACTCCACCTCACCTGCCTAACAACAGCCTGTGCTGTTCTATCTGTGATCTTACAAGAAAATTCCATACAACTTCCTCTCTTCTAATCAAGGTCTCACATAAGATTTGTCCCATGATATAACCAAAGGGTTAGACAGGGCTGAAATATACCTGCTTACGGGTTAAAACATTAGCGTGTGTCTAGAGTTTGACTTTAGAAAATAATTTTCACAGAATAGATGGATAAATGCCATCTGTATGCCACCTTATAAAAGCCTACCATGTGCAGCTTTTGTGCTAAAACCTGTCAATTTTTATCAAAACTTCTGATGCAAAATCAGCAGTCCAGGCTTTTCCAGGAAAGCCCATGAGGCTCTTCAGTCTCTCTCTCCATCTGCAGTGAATTTCAGCCTTGTCAGGAAAACCAATTTTACACAATCTAGGCATAGACTTTTTCCACAAGTCTCAAATTCACTTTTCACAGGCCTATCTACAAGTCTTAAAAACAAGTTTTCCCATCAGTCACATAAGTGAACAGAAT
The DNA here is from genome assembly GCA_013399895.1 of Serilophus lunatus. Classification (NCBI taxonomy): domain Eukaryota; kingdom Metazoa; phylum Chordata; class Aves; order Passeriformes; family Eurylaimidae; genus Serilophus; species Serilophus lunatus. The sequence goes on from VXBA01000402.1 coordinate 12,888, forward strand.
TCTGTAGAAATTCCGGGAAAAATAAAACAAACAAACAAATCAACAAACCAGTTAAGAGTAGTAATACTTTCAAAAAGGATCTAAATATTTAGCGAACATCAAGTAACTACAACTCTCTGTTATTGTTGCCAAACTTTTGATGTGTCTTCTTTTACTATACTGATCTGCATTTTGCATTCAGCATCATGTCCACTAGTGTTCTTTTGGGCTCTCTCAGCTTTACATATACACAAGTGAAAGTACAGAGTGGAATACTAGAACTGAATTAATTGTATTTTTATATATGTTACTGTTTGTAAACCATTAAACATTATACAATATGTTTTCTTGTATTCTCAGATCACAGGGAGAGGTCCTACTGGCGATAAAGATTCAGTGACAATTGGCTAAATCTTGTATGACTAGGCATTTAGGCACCTGACTTACTAATAATCAAAAAGACACTTTGGAAAGTAGTTATTTCAGATCAAGCATTCAGACTTTGTGACAGTTTTCTGAGCAGCGCTGGCATAGTACTCCATGTTACAAAAGAGTGCACCCCCCTGGAACAATTGTTAACGGCTCAGAATTAAAGAAAAATAGTGGGTTAGTACAGAACAAAGTTGTCAAAGAAGGGCTATAATTTAACTCCTGGAGCTCTGTGAAGATAGTAGAAGATGTGTCAAGTGTTTAATAACTGTTCATCTTACTTCTCTAAAAACTGCTGTCAGACCTCAAATTCTATTTCTTCAGTTATTTGTCTACAGATTTAGTCTCCATTAAAGTAGTTGATAATGACAGCCTTGAGAAAAACATGCTCACAGAACGTTTTGAAGTCACTAACATCTGTAATTGCTAGGTGGTGTTATTATTCTATAAATCATGATAAGCTTTGACATTTCAGGCATGGGCTAGAAATCCTTTTCTCTTCTAACACTTAAAACAATTCTCAGTCCTCCTCTTTTTATCATTTAAACATTACACAGAAGGTTGCTCAGAGAGGTCAGGGTAACTGAGACCGCTGCAAGTTTCAGAAAAAGAACACAGGGGAATTGAGAAATAACTACTTCCTTTCTTACCTCCGCCTGCTTCATGTGACTGCTTAAAGCTGTTGTTAGCCCTCTGTAACCTGGGCAAAAGAATCACTATGACATGAACTAAATTAAAGAAAAACAAAGGCAGAAGAGAGGGGCAAATCCTCCAAAACATGTTCTGATGGCCTTATCTATCAGAAGGAGCTTTCCTTTGGCTGTAATATATTTTAAAAAGCAAACCAATATAAAGCAACAGTAATGTAAACATTGAGAAATGAGAAACATGAAGAATGGAGAGAAACAACTGCAAAGTGAGCTTAGCACGAAGACCACCAAGTCTGGCACCACAGCTGGACCTCCTGCAGAGCTTCTGCCATAAGGGCTCAACATACAGCTCAGCATAGTGTGACTGCTTTGGCCTTGCATTCCAAAAAACCCAAAAGGTTAATGGACAGGGACCTGTCTCAAAACATCTAGGCAATGTGTATAGCATGGTTCATCATGGAACAAACTGAAAAGACTCTGTTGTATCCACAGCACTGGTGGTGTTCAGTTTATTACCATGAAGCAGCATACTTATGATTGAAAAAAAGGAAACTGATCTCTCTATTCTTGTGCATGGTCTGCCTGTTAAACAAAATAACAATGAAGGTCAGGCAGCAAGCTCTTCCAGCAGCAGAGGGCAGGCATGAGGAGTGAAATAGGAGGAAAATGTAAACTGAGTGGTTCATGGAATCATCTATGTTTGCAATATATTAGTTCTCTTCCAGTATATCCAAAGAGTTTTGAGAGAAGATTAGGTTTAGTGAATTAATTTCCTTCACTCATTAAATCCTTTATAATTTCTGTCATATGATCTATTTCCTTTGTAGTCCTCATTGATTTACAATTTGTTTGCTGTATGGTGTGGTTTAACTCCAGCCAGCAACTAAGTAACACACAGCTACTTGCTCACTTCCCTGCCCCTTGTGAGACTGGCAGAGAATTGAAAAAAAGGCAAACCCCATGGATTGAAACAAGTACCATTTAATAATTGAAATAAACTAAAATATAATAATAATATGAACAATAAAAGGAAAAAGAAAAAGAGAGAGGAATAAGAGAAGAATAAAACCCAAACTCCACAAGTGATACACAGTGCAACATATCACAATCCACTGACTGATGCTCAGCCTATTTCCAAGCAGGATCAGTCTCTTATGGCTAACTTCCCCAGTTTACATACCAAACTTGGCATACTGTGGTAGGGAATATCCCTTTGGCCAGTTCAGGTCACCTGTCAAAGCTATGCTCCCTCCAGACAGATTCTTGTGCTTCTCCTCAGTGGTGGGCCATGGGAGATTGAAAAGTCCTTGACATAGGGTAAACACCATTCAGCAATAACCAAAACTTTACTGTGTTATCAACATTATTCTCATACGAAGTCCAAAACACAGCACTGTACCAGCTACTAAGAAGAAAACTAACTCTAACCCAGGTGAAACCAGAACAATTACATATGGTATTTCTGGACCATAGAGCTAACCAGAGCCATACTAAAAGACCTAATGCTTCAAACCTAAACAAAGAGGCAATAATTCTCTAGCAAACTGAGCTTGTGCTTAGTGTTGTATCAATATCTTGACAGAGCCATATATGCTTTTTTCATTTTATCCCTATTAAGTGATATTGGACCCAAGGACTTCTGGATTGTTGATTTCAGTTCCCTGTTCATGGCCAAACTCCCATCATAAGCAATCAGTTTATATAATCACTCATATATACGATCATATGTAACACAAATTTTTCATATACAAAACAAGGTCCACATGAAAATCAGTTGCTTTTTCCTCTGCTACTTGCCATTCAAAAATTGTTTCAGAAATTCTGTGTTTGACGACCAAGACATATTTCTAACTTAGTTTTTTATTGTTGTTTAATTGGCTTTCCTTTTCCAAAAAAAGAAACAATTTTTGCCCCAAAATCTTTGCTTAGCTGCTGCTAGTCTAATGATTTTGTAGCTAACTAGCATGTTGTTTACTAGACTTCAGAAAAGTAACTGCAACATCTGTGATTTACTGCATCCCATTTAAGAAATACCCAATACAGATTGCACAGGATTGAGGGAGTTGGCTGATGTAGTTGCAAAGACACTGTCCATGATATTTGAAAAGTCATGGCAATCAGATGAGGTCCCAGGTGAAGGGGAAGCACTGTACCCATCTTTAAAAGAGGTAGAAAGGAGTACCCTGGGAACCACTGACCTGGTAGCCTCACCTCTGTCTTCTAAGGCACATGGAGAACAGGGAGGTGGTATGGGACAGCCAGCACAGCTTCAGCAACGGCAGGTCTTGCCTGACCGACTTAATAGCCTTCAACAATGGAGTGACTACATCAGTAGATAAGGGAAGGGTTACAGACTTCATTTATTTGGACTTCTGTAAAGCCTTTGTCATGGTACCCCTCAATATCCTTCTCTCTAAATTGGAGAGAGATGGATTCAATGGGTGGACTGTTAGATGGACAAGGAATTGGTGGGACAGTCACATCCAGAGGGCAGTGACAATTGGTGCCACTCAGGCTCCATATTGGTACCAGTGTTATTTAATGCCTTTGTTAATGACATAGATAAAGAGACTGAATATACCCTCAGCTAATTTGCAGATCATACCAACATGAGTGGTGTGGTTGACACGTCTGAATGTTAGGATGCCATCAAGTGGGACCTGGACCAGCTCACAAAGTGGGTCAATGAGAGTCTCATGAGGTCTAATAAAACCAAGAGCAAGGTGTTGTACCCCGGAATCAATACAGGCTGAGGCACGAACAGATGGAGAGCAACCCTGCCAAGAAGTGGTGATGAGGGTGGATGAGGGGCTGGACATGAGCTAGCAATGGGCATTTGCAAACCACAAAGCCAGTTGTATCCTGGGTTTCAAAAGCAGCACAGGCAGCAGGTCGAGAGTGGTGATTCTGCCCTTCTACTCTGGCCTTTGGTGAGATCCCATATGGAGTACTCTGTAGCGCTGTGTGTTATTTCTGATTGAAGATGACAATTGACACTGCTATTACAGAGGTAGTGCATTACTTACCAACTCATTACAAAGCAATTTCATTACCTGTGGTTCCTTATTGTGTTGGCTAGGATCCTTTTCATAACTCTCCGCATAGATCCGGAGAGTAGCTCTCACATGACTAGAAGCACTCATTCTAAAGATGAGCCTGGAAGCATCTGAAAAAATTATCCGCAGCCCCTATGAACGAAGAAGGAACAGCATATACTTAAGATGGCAGTACCTTTACAAATCGCCATTCACTGCTTTGAAATAAAAAGTGAAAGGAAGAGTTATTTGGATGCAATTCCTCTTTCCTTGTAACTTTGGACAATTCATTTATTACTCTTTTTTCCCTGCTAAAGACTAGAAATTACGTTGTACTTTCCCTCCCACTCCTCATAACAAAAATTCTCTTACGGCTGTTTTTATTTTCTTGACCAGATTTGTTCTTGTTCTATGCATCAGAGCACAAAATCAATGGCCTGAGAAACAGGTAAAAGATCACCTAGAATGAGCGGCCTAAAAAATGGTTACAGAATCCCAGGATCAAAAAACCAAAGTGAATACAGAAGGCAGGATCAGATAACAACTCTCAAAGACCATGCATCAATATGTGATTGCAAGAATTTCAATAAGTTTGTAGTACAACTTGAAAAACGTAGGATGTTAATTTCAAGTATACTAATTAATGTGCATTAACTGTGTGTATAATAAAAAGGATTCATTAATTTATTAATTAACTGTGAATTTGCTCTTTGCTCCCTTCTTCACCTCCTTTTTTTATTTCCTCCTTCCCCAGTACTTTCATACTGCATATATGAACCACAGACCATATGCTTGGATCCACAGTTTCTCTGCAAGAAGGTCATTAAGTCAGAGAACCAAAGTGCACACATAAATACTTGTACCATTGCAATATTTTTCCAGTTCTGCGCTAATATATAGTCTAGTTCCCTTTCTGTAAATGATACTTAGACTGTCACCTCTGCTATGCCACTGAACTTTATCTCCCCTTCGTCCTGCTGTTGTCAAAGGCCTAATGCAGATACTTGGTACGTTAGTTTAAAGGGCAGTAGACCATTACAAAATGAGAGAAGAGAATTGAAAGAGATGCATGTTATTCTTTCAGTTTTACCAGCAGCTTGAGAAGACACTGAAGTTGGAAACACAGTGCTCAAATACTCTAAAGTATGAATAAAATCATTATTTCTTCAGGTATATGTGAAAACACCTTCAGAACGATATAAAGCAGTGTTTGGCTGATAACCACAGTTTCAGTTGGAAGGGACCTTAAGGGTCATCCAGTCCAATCTCCCAGCAAAGAACAGGAGCATTTTCCACTAGATCTGCTTGCTCTGAGATCCATGCATCCTGATCTTTAATGGACTTTTTCCAGGGATGAGGCATCCACCACCAATCTGGGCAATTTGTTCCAGTGTTTCATCACCCACACTGAAAAAAATGTCATCCTTATACGTACTCTGCATCTAGTCTTTTAGTTTAAAGCCATTACCACTTGTCCTTACAAGCCCCTTTTAAGTATTGAAAGGCCACAATAAGATCTCACTGGAGGTTTCTGTCTTTCAGTGTCATGGGCAACTTGTTTCTCTCGTTTTGTTTCACACAAAAATCCATTCATTTTTTTGGCTTCATTCTTGGTTTGCTGGATCCTCAGGAGAACCACTGTTAGGTGTTCATGTGTGCAAAAGATAGCACAATAGGACTTATTATAAAAACTAAAAACAGTCTTCAAGAACAGCAGAATGTTTAATTTAATTTTATGCCTTACTATTGCACCACGATAAACAATATTCATGGTTTTCAATGGACAAAATTAATTAGAAGCTACAGCCTGAGTGTATTATTGCTGCCTATTTTCTTGTTGCTCTGTTTATTTTGTGAATATGCTCTTTATATACACTGATTAATTCTCATGTAGCCAGCTTTTCATTCATGAGACACTGCAGTTGCACTGAATATAAATCTCTCTCCTTCCCACTGAGGAACAAAACTCAGAACAGGTTCCTGAATACATAGCTGGAAAATCCGTATGAAGCTTATCATAGTCTGAAAGAGGCATCTGGATTTAGCTGATGAGCAAGCTACATGACCAAAAAGGCAGCAGTGAATTATTGTTTCATTTGCATGGATCAATGTTCGCTCCTATTTTACTGTGCTTGGAGAGTCCCCCTGAGATGCAGACACATGTAGCTAGGAACATGTCCTTGCTGAAAAACAAATTGGTTGAACTGTACTCTGAAGAATTAAAAGCCTTCTCTATGAAAAGACATGCTTTCTGTATTATGGCCTCCCTTTCAGAGTCCATCTGAAAACAGCCAATTTTTGTTTCACTGTTTGTGTTACATGGTGTTACGATTAGCAATTATATTCCAATATAGTTAGTTGAGGTTAGAGCAAGGGCTTTGAATGAAAACTAAGGGAAAGAAAAGTCAAATGAAAATCCACAAGCTGTTTTTTTAAAATACAAGGTCACAAGTCTGCCATGATTGTAATTTTCTACTGGACTTGGATACAACAATATCTTCATGTCTTGTTTCAGTAGTAATATGCACAAGGAAAATAGCTAAGTGGCAGATGGGCTGCTTATATTTTCTGAATGCCATGATGAATGAAAACTATAAAGACCCTAAGAAGAATGGTATGACAATAGTTTTAATGGCTTGCAATATCATTTGCTAGGGTCTGGTGAGGTCAGGTAATTTAAAACCAAGAGAAACCAGGACAAAAATTAAATACAAAGATCATAAAAATAGGACAACTTTTAATATGAGTCGTAGCACATATTCTAGATATTTGAACATACATTTACACCTGGCAAAAGTACATCATTACTCTTGAGCACATCATGAATTTCAAAACACTGAAGGCTCAGGTTGAACTGCAATTCTTGATAACTAAGGAATCTCAGTACAGAGCCCAAAAGGAACTCATAATTTGGACTACAGAAGTCAATTGTGCCCACTACCAGGGTACAATCTGCTAATCTACAATCTACTTCTGCGTGCTATTGGCTACAAAAGAAACTGTGCCCTAATTATGGGTCATTAAGAGCAAAAAAAATTTAAACGTTTTTTGTAATGTATGCATAGCAAGTGAAGATTTCAGACAGAAAACAGAGAAATAAAAGGTCTTCTTTTTATATTACATTTTCCATTGTTGCAGAAAGGATATCCTTCCTATACGTGCATTGCTGTGAGCAGGGACTTCATCCCATTCCACATTCACTGTGACACTACTGTCTCCAATTATGTACAGCAAGTGCAACCTAAACCAGTGATGGATTGTCTTATCCAGACCAAGATAATCTTAAGTAGGAAATGCAGTATATATCAAAGCAAAGAAAACACCATCTTATAAATATGTGGACAGTCTTGCCAGCTAAACTTTACAAACAACACTGTTAGAGACAGCATGACAGCTGCAAAACTTTGCTACTCCATCATTACAGACATACCTGTCTTTTGGTCACAGTGCCATCCACAGGATCTATGTACTCAAAGCTGTCTGTTCTTTCCACACTGTAGATATTGTTACCCACAGCAAACTGCTGATGGCTGAATGATTTGTCAGTGATCAAAGCTTCCAGGTCTCTCATTATGAAATATGCTGTTCTGGGTTCCAGTGCTTCATAATCAAACCTTGCATATATATATTAAAAAAAAAAAAGTAAGGACCAAGACATAGGTGCTCAGACCTTCAGAGAAAACAGTTCTGCTTTCACAGAACTCTATATACTCACAATCAGCAAAAATCAGAGGTGGACCACTGAAGCACTGACTGCAAATTAAACCAGCACACACATGCAGGTTCTGTGCAATTTGACCTTTACATGTATGCGCCACAGTTCTTACGCCAGCCACCTGGCTTTGAGTTGACAGAAGTCATTTAGAAAATGCTCAGTTTCTAAAATAGCAGAAAAAATGTCACCGATATGCATATGGCTTTCCAAAATTAAGGACACAATGCAGTGCTCAACACACAAGTGAAATAGAGAAAACTTTGCTACAAGTTTTGAGGAACAGCTGTGTTCAGAAGACCTTACAAATTGCAAACTCCACTGGATTAAGTCTGGATTAAGAGAGGGGCAGAAGTTAAAATGTCAGTGACAGCTAGAATTCACCATTTTGAGACCTTAACAAAAATAACTAAATGTTTGGATCTTTGGAGGAATTATCCTGAAGTAAAAGTAAGCATATTTTCAGATCTCCCTATAGAAGCACTTGCAAAAAAAAAAAGGAGGAGTAAATGTTGCTTCTCATTCTTTTTCAATTTCATGGAACAAGCTACAGCTACATATTCCACAAGTAAACAATTCAAATCTTTCTGCCATTCACCACCAAAAAATTCAATTATATAACACTTATATAGTAGCAGTCACATATACATGCTGCTCCTTCTTCTGCCACTTAGTCATTAGGAAAAAGCTGCCTACAGAACAGTGATGATCTGTGGCAGATTTTCATTCTGTAGACACAGCAAATGCACACCTAAATACATCTAAACAAGCAATGGTTGTAGTAAAATTCTCCTATAAACTGCATAAGTTCCTGTGCCCTTTGCTCATTTTGCTCACCTGCAGTAGTAATGCCGGCCAAATTTTGCCCAGTGATCCCTGACAATCTCCTCCACGCTCTGCTTTCGAGCTGCTAAAATTGAAAGCCAAACTAGCACAGCCCACAGTCCATCTTTTTCTCGAAGGTGATCAGACCCTAAAGAGACAGAAGTAAAGCACATTAATTAGTATACCTGAAATTCGAAAACAAGGTAAAGAACCTGGGCAAATGTCTCATTTAACTTTGTATGTCACATAACAGTAATCAATAGTACTAATGTCAGCATCTCTGACACTTCTCATTCAGACAACCAGAAGTGAAGTTTAAAATACGATTTATTTATATATGACAAAGTCCATACTTCTAAGGTTAAATGAAAATAGTAGGAAGAAAAAATTTTTTGTCATGATTCCTGCTCATTGACATACAGGATGTTTTCACCTCTCCTTTTGCTTTCCAGAACTGTGCTAGATATAAAAACCTAGTCATGAACCAGAGTGTTCTCTCTGTTTTGAAAGTCAAGTTCAACAGCACCTCCTTATTTATGCAGATGTTCATCTGTCAAGCCGCCAAGAATTTCCAGAAGGTTCATGATTTCCCATCAGGACAAAATCCAGAGCTTGAAAAGATTTTCCTGGGAGAAAAAAAAAATCCAAGCAAACCAAAGAATGGCACTTTTCCCCCTTTCTACATTTCTCCATACCTCTCAGAGGTAAAGATATTTGGGTGCTCAGGTTTAAATTCCTTCCTGGGTTTATATTTATGAAGAGAGAAATTGTTTCAAAAATTAAGACTAGGAACAATTTTGGAATACCCTATAGGATTTAACAAATTTCTCATGTCCAAGTAAGATCTAAGACCCTTGACACTCAGTAGGTACTGAATACAGTTATACAGGGTAGTAAACTCAGGAAACTTGAGGAGATATAAAATATGTGGCCATTGTTCTAGCATACTAATAATATGTTGCCATTGCTTTGACATAGTAATACTAGATTTAATTGAAGTTTGTTAGTTGCAACTTTATGCTTTTTTGTCTAGTCACATATTATTGAAACCCTGAATACAAAGCAAGTGTAGTTATTCAGAAGTTTTGTTTTGTCCATGAATTACCTACTGATTATGAAGGCAACCAGTTGAACTGTCTGCGTTCTTAGAAGACACTCAGCAAAATCCTCCAGAGAAGAATCTAAAAGATTTTAGGTTGAAAACCTGCTTTCTGAAGTATCCCCCCTCCTCAAATAGAGAAATCCTGTTGCAGCAAGACTGCTTTACAGTGCTGTGGTTTTACATAACAGCCTGCAAGGTCCACACTGTCATCTGTCAAAACAGCTGTGTTTTGCTACTGGCAGAAGACACAGTTCCCTTAATATAAATAGATGCACTGAAGCTGTTAAACCTGTGAAAACCTGTTAACACAGTAAAGTTATACAAGGAAAATAACAAGATGTGCAGAGAGCCACAGGGTGATTCCTAGCCTTCCAGTCAATGCTGATGCCTTGAACTTGTAGTCCCTTGGGAGAGAGCAACAATCAGCCTCTACTCATATGGATTTGCTAAGAGCTCATTGTCCTAGGTCTGCCACAGCTCTGCCTGGTACTTATGAGTCTTGTGTTACATTCAACCTCAACAGCTTGAATCTAGCATTAACTACTTAAATACATGCAAATTGCTATTTAGTACAATATCCAAGTTCTATAGGAATGATTACTGAACACTGGTAATGAGGAAAAAGCCTTGCATGAAGATCCATATGTTAGGTATTACAGAAAACTAAGACATCACTGTAGATGGATTTAAGAGCTGAGACGGTAACATTCTTTCGCATTTGCAAAGTAGCTGTTGTGACAGTAAGAACCCATCTTTTCTGCTACTTTTTGTTTGTCTTGATCTGTAATCTGGGAGCTCTCTGCAACAGCAGTCTCCTACTGCAGTAGCCAGAGCTTAGTGCTGGTCCTTGAGGAGATGTTGTAGGAGGATGCACAGCTTACTCTTTTCCTTGCTCCACAGTCTTGGATGCTGTGAAAGCATGGCATGACAATCAATCAGAAGAAAAAAAAGCAGGGTTATTTATTAGCTCCAAGAATTTTGCAAATAGCTTCAGAACAGAAAGGAAAATAAATTTCCCTCTACAGAAAGTCAGTCCTTCAGACAATCAGGTCATAGAATCATAGAATTCTTTGAGTTGGAAGGGACTTTAAAGGTCATCTTTCACCTTTTATATTCTCTCCTTGCAGCAACACACTAGATCATCCTAAGGATACCTTCTACAGGAACACTAGCAGTATGTCCTATGAATAATAAAGTCATCTTACTTGTGGGCAAAGCAGTCAGCACAGTCACAGTCATTGGTACCATAGCCAAGAGTCTATTCCCAGATAATGGTACAGGTTTCTGTCCTTGCCACCAAAAGAGAAATCTAGAACAGAGCTATTCTCTTCTCCCAGCATATATTGTTCCTCTGGTTACAGCAGGAAAACATCAGGTCATCACAGGGGCTGGGGATGCTCAGGGATCTGGGAGCACTGAGGCCAGCAGGGCAGGAGCAGCCAGGGCCCATCCCACTGCCCCAGGAGCAGGGCAGCCAAGCACACCACGACATCTCCGGCCTCGGGCATCAGGCTGCTCCCTGAGGATGGGGATAAGGCAAGGCCAGGCCAGAATGCAGGATCATGGGCAGGCCTGGACTGGGGTGCCCCACAGCCAGGCATGGCAAGGCTGTGGGGAGCTGGAGACAGGCCCTGTTGCAGCATTGCTGGGACTGGGACTGAAAGTCCATGGTGCTGCTCCTGGGCAGAGTGGGGGAGTCCCAGGGGGCCAGGCAGAGCACTGGTAATAGCTACCTCACTCCACGATGCCTGTTCTTTTCCTTCTTAACCTGCCCACCTCTCCTTTCAGCCATCCATCCTTAGCACAGAAAAATTCCATTTCACCCCAAAAATCATCTCTGTTGCTGATATCATCAGCCCCTTAAATGGCTTTAGAGTCCCAACAGACACCAGCAAAAAGTGGAGACAGGGCACTGACTTAACCCCTCAGCAATTTGTTCCAATGTAAATGGTGTTTATTCTCTTGTTGTGTAACACTTTGCAGCCAGTGAAAGATCCAGCAAAATGGAAAATGTTCTATACATCACAACAGATTAACATGCTGAGCTGAGCACCAAAGAAAAGATATGTTTTAACAAACACTTTAAGAACATTTATGCACTTAAACATACCAGTGGAGTTATCTGTGTCTCCACTTAATCTCTCTTATTCCTATTGTCCAGCTCACACTGTAGAAACTCTAGGGAGGAAGCTCAATCTGCTGCCTCAGTTCAGCAAGCACCATTCCTTGCTTTATAGATCCAGAGGATCTGCAGAGGCAGATGTGCCCTGTGCAAAGGGAACAAGGATAAGGTGTCTCACAACTATGTATTCCTGGAATTGCAAGACTACTACCAGCTTGCTGATGGCTCTCAGTAATCTCAGAATGATTCTCAGTGCTATTTTTAATTGAAATATCTACAAAATTACTGAATTCTGGATTCCATTTAATGAGCTTAAGTAAAAAGAGACAACAGAACAGAGAAGTCAACAAGTATTTTTTCTGATTTAACTATAATATTTAATTTGCCATTGATAAGGGAAATTATAAAAACTGCGTTTCAACAACTTATTTTTAAGTTGTTTTTCCCTCACGTAACAAAAGTAGCAAAAGTTATTTTTTACTACTGCAACAGACAATTGCTATGTCCAGACTCAGAGTAAACAACCCGGTAAAAACTCTCAGAGCATGTTCCCATTCATAACAAAGTATTCAGCTCACACAGGCTTAAACTGAAGAAAAGTCTTCAGAGGCAGTAGCTTGAGAAACAAAGTAAGATCATGCAAATATGTTCATATTATGATTTTTCTGGTATATGAAATCTGCTGGCTTTTACATGTCTAATTTATTCTCTATCTGCAACACTGAATTCTGATAGGGACAGTAAGCCTTGAGGGTCATATGCAACTGCTTTTCTCTAACTTCGTTATCCCTGTCTAGCATATTGCATTCTGTAAACGTGATTTTTTAAAAAACAAAACTAAACAAAGAAAACAAACAAGAAAAAAAAAACAAAAACAAAAATGAAAAAATCACAAGTACACAAAATGCAAAAGCATAGTAAAAAATCTTTTTGGCACACACTTTGAGTCTTACAAATTTATCATCCTGCAATCTGAAACTTGATAATATTTTAGGCAAATGAAGATTTAGAGGCATTCTGATCTATCCTCTTATTCAAGTTAATGACACCATTTTAAATTCATGGTGCTGTAACAGACACCAGTAAACAGGTCTTTTGAGGCTTTCATTCATTTCAGAAACAGCAGGTTATTATATTCTTCACTAGCTTTTTTTCCACACCATCCTTCAGGTGAAGGTGGCTGATGCTAATAGAGTACGGAAAGGAAATTTATGAAAGTTGTAGCAATTCCTGAAGTGGCTTAAACTGCAGAGAGATAAATCAACCACACAGCTCTGCTAATCCTGATTAATAGTTTTCTTAAGAAATTTATAACCTAATTGCCACTGCTGACACCCTCCTCTGAACTGTGTGCTGGGAATTACTCATAGAACAAGAAAGCTACTAACTTCATCTGACAAGCTCCACACACTGCTACAAAAATGGAAGAAGTTTTTAAAACATTGGTTGGGCTCCAAGATCTGCTGCCAGAAAACAAGTTTGGGAAAGAGAGCTCTATGTGATGTTTTAAAAATCTTTTGTCCTTTTATAGTAGAAAATTTGCTTTTATTTACTTACCAGAGCAAAATCTCATGTATTATAAAAACAGGGCTCTGTATTACTTGGAAATCCCAGCTGGGCTAAATTACCTAGGTGCACAAGCAATTGTTTTCCAACACAGTTTGATGATAGAATATGGATTTGTAAAACTCCTTCCTCTTGCACAGAGCAGCAAGTCTCCCACTTTGATCACTATATGGTACATTTACATAAATATTCTATGCTGAAAGCTAAAGAAGTGCCAAGTTTCAATTCCCTAAATAGATGTTATCAAGAAAAAGCTATAACATTGATTCAAACATCCAATATTGGCAGAAGCTTGTGGGAGTCACACATCTTAGGACATTACTAAAAGATTTGCAATGAGGTAAATATTTGCTGCTAAAAACAGCTCACATTGCAAAAGTATTGGTCATCTACAAACCAGATTATATTTTACAAATAAACCTGCTGGCATATGAAGACATATTTCAGACAACTGCATTAAGTTGAAAGATGATAAGGAAACTGAGGCAGGGAGAAAAACAAACTTTAAGCATCATAGTCATTGTATAATCGCCCTGTAAGTATCACAGAGTCACAGAATAGGTAAGGTTGTTAAAAGGACTACAGTGCGGCACCTGGTCCAACCTCCCTACCCAAACAGGGTCATCCAGAGCAATTGTGTCCAGTTCTTGAATATCTCCAGTGAGGAAGACTCCACAACCTTTTTAGAAAATCTCTTCCTGTCACTTACGTTTTTTACACAACAACCACACATGCACTGAGGAATTTAAACCCCATTCTCTCTGGAGGCCCATGGAATTGAATCTTGACAGTCTAGATTTGTCTTTAGATGGAATTGGATTAAATTGTAGGTCAAAAGGCTTTCTACACTGAAGTGCTGCAGGGTACAATGAAGTTTGTTTGACCAGAACATACCAGGACGCAGAGATATTGCTGTAGAGAAGCTGTCTATGTTGGCTAGCAATATGTTGTTCAAGTACCCTTAGAATACGCAAGAGACAGGATTTATCAGGTCGCTGAATAATTAATGATAGGATAGGAGAACCAGACTAATTCAGGAACACAGAGAGTACTAGGAATGCAGGGACTGATCTGAGTTCAGGAGACAGGAGCTACAAATTTGGTATAGAAGCTACAGTAAAATATGAAGTTGTTTTAGGGACCCATAGAAAGATACATCAAAGGAAAAAATCAAGGGCAAGAACAGAGAGATGTTAGAGGAATTTTCTTGCCTATTTGGAACAGACAAACCCTAGATGCCCTTCCTTGATCTCCATGAGTGTTCTTCTTCCCAAATTCAGGTAGTCAGGATCATAAAGTTAGGTCAACACAGGTCACAGTGTCCTCACTGTAGATAACTGTAGACCAAGATCTCAACCTCCTTTTTTTGTTTCCACTTTCTATATAACTGATCTACAGGGTCCACCAGTTGGGGCAGACTACTCATCAAGACCTGAACATGTTTTAGCAATGTGAAAGGGAAATTTGATGTTGGTTTGTTTGTTGGTTTTTTTTATAAATGCACCATAACATTTTAATGACAAGGCTCCTCAAAGAAGACATAGCTTCTATTACGCAACCAATGATTCTTCACTTCTCCCTCAGACAAAAAACACCTGAAAGAGTCATACTCAACATCATCAGATTAAGATGGTCTAGAAGACTGACTTCCCAAGCAGAAACAGCCCTGAGGCAGTGGTTTGTCATGGCATATGGCACATAGAGGCCACTTCTGTTTGTTTTACATGCCTCTACAGATAAACCTGCATGCAGCAGGATTTGCTGTACTCTGTGGGCTGAGGTACAGGATTGGCCTGGTGAAAAAGCATCAAAAAGCAGTGAAACTCCCTAATTCAAACCTCTCCTGGTTAAATGGAGACACAGTTCAGCAACACACCACAACAAACAGCAGTACGTTCTGAAAGGTATGAGATATTCCTGCCCTTCTTTCCAAGTAAGAACTAAGATAATGACCTTGCAAAACACCCTGTTGAGAAAGTATCTCTTCAAAAGATACATTCAAGGCAATACAAATCTTTGCCACTCACAGGGATTAGTGAACGCATCCAGATTGTTACTCATGGGACATTGGTTCCCATTCATGATAAAAAACAAATTAACATTCATTATTAATTTCGATTCTCTTATTTTTTACTTATAGACACACGAAGAAATTGAACATAATTTTGCTTCTTCCATCATAGTCCATTCAGATCTATACAGTAAATGATAGGCTAATAAATAGGTAGCATGTCTATGGCCTAAAAGTATTCTCATTTTTTTAAAAAGTAGCATTTTGTTCTAATTGACCTCAACCAACAACCTAAATACATGACTTAATTAAAGCACAATGAAATTTGTAATCAAGTTTCACCACACACATGGTAAATAATTTTCTAGGAAAAACTGCAACACATTCAAAACAAAGAACTCCATGAACTCACACAAAATATAGAATAAACTATTAACCAGTAATATTGTTATTTCAAAAATAACAAAAAAAATGCTTTTAACATACCACACTAATAAACAAAAAGAAGAAAGAATTTCTGTGCCAGACTCCAGGAAAGAAAAAAAAAAAAAGAAACATTCTGAAATTTATTCAATCTTTCTTATAAACTAGAACTATGTTTGTGCAGATTTACAGACCACATATTTTAATTGTTTGCTTTAATGCTTACTATCAGTACTGTATTTCTGATGGCTCAAATTTGTTGTTCAGTCTGCATTCTATTGTTTGACTGGTTCTTGTAACAGATAAGGGAGAAATATCCAGGGAAAACGCAGATGCTAATACGTAACTGAATTTCTTCTAATGATGATTTTACTTGAGGTTTAAGTAATTCTGATATTCCAAAAAAAGTGTACCTGGAATAGGGCTGTTTAGACATATCAATCCTCATACTTTCTACAGCTACATTAGAAATAATCTACATTAGGAAAATCACATGGCTTCCATACAGGCAAAATCTGTTCAAATGCTACTGCAGTCTGTGAAAAGATTGTTGCAGTAGAACCAGTGAGACCTTCCTGCATTATATTCAGGTCAGAAGAGAGTGCAGCCACCTCCAAAAGCTGTCTGGACAATAATAAAATTGCCTGTCACTTCTGAAAATCTGTCCCTCACTTTTCAAACTTTGAGGACACCACAGCTGCAAGGTGACCCTCTGTTCCAGCACAAGACATAGTACATTTCCTGACTCTTTTGGGTTTGACTTGAGGCATCCAGGAAAATCAAAAGTTGTCACTAAAAGTCTGCGGTAATTTTTGATTATGCATTACTTACCAGTGCCAAAACTCTCCTCCCCACAAAGTGAACAACGTCCTGAGTCCATAAGATTGGAAAAATATCTCCATCCTGCTGGTGTTTCATACACAGGAACCTTCATTACTTTTGCCACTCTGGAATAAAATGTCACATGATTAAGTGCTTTCTTTACATACAATCTGAGGTCAGTTGAGGAATATTATAGGAATATTCACTACATCTCCTGACAGCTGGGCTATAAGGAAAAAAACAAGAACAGATCAAAAACACCATTCAGAACTGATCTTTATCTCAGAACCCAACTTCAACCAGAAACCAGGTATGTCTATACACTAAGTGTAGCCTTTTGGAAAAGGTAGGACTGTAGTTCATTAGGATTTACCAGTATCTTTCTCTTCTTACTGAGCAAGAAATAGTTAACTCTAGATTCACGGTTTTGTTATACTAATATTTTTATTTAAAGTACCATGTTGAAGTACCTTCCTTTACAAAATATAGGTGGTCAATGCTTGAAAGATACTTTTACTTCTGTTAATGTGTACAAGGCCAAGACAATACAGGGATGCTTCCATGGTGCAGTATGTCCTTTAAAAAACCTTTGCAGTCTCAACCTGAATCTGGAATGTCTCCTCTGCAGCACGAGATGAACCTTCTCACTATCTGGGTAATGTGCCAGTATCTTTAAGAACCAAAATTAACCACCAGATAAGCTGTATGTGCATTCTCTTCTCCAGGTTGTTAATTGGTAACTATTCCTGTTATAAACTATAATGAAAAAATCCCTTATTGTACTAAAAAACTGGAAAGAAAGAAAACACAACAAATCTAAAAAAGTTATCACCAAGATGGGATTTATGCACAATGAATATTACTAATCTTCCAGTTTCTAATTATACTTGCTGATTTTGATTATGTGCCTAGGATTTTGAGAACCAGCTGTTTTATAATATGAAAAATAAGAATTGAGATACAGTGAAGCAATCTGACCAATTAACAAGGACCTTACAATTACTACAACAGTCATACCTAACAAGCATTTCTTGAAGCAGGGAAATTTACATAATTTTGACTGCAGTCAAGCCCAGGCAAAGCAGATCAATCAGAGATGGACTGAATGCACTTAATGCAACCCACCTAGAAGCTACATGTCAAGGAGAAAGCAGTCACCTCTCTGATTCAACAAAGAGACACCTGTTTTCTGATGGCATGGCACTCTGTCTTAAATTAGGCACATAAAGTAGCTGGAATGAACTGTCCAAATATGCCAGCAGTGACCCTGAAAACCTGGTACATAAATGTACCTAAAGGACAGAATCACAGAATCATCAAGGTTGTAACAGAACTCAAAGATCACTTAGTCCAAACATCAATCTAGAACCATCATAATCATCTCTAAACCATATCCCCAAATGCCACATCCAGATGCCTCTTGAACATTTCCAGAGACAGTTACTCTACAACCTCCATCAACAATTTATTCCAATGTCTAACCATTCTTTCAGGAGAAAAAAAAATCCTGATATCTAATCTGAACCTTCTCTTACAAAATATAAGGCCATTTCGTCTTGTCCTTTCATCAGAAACATGGCAGAAGAAACCAAACTTTACCTCACTATGACCTTCTTTCAGGTAGCTGCAGAAAGCAGTAAGGCTCCCTCTCAGCCTCCTCTTCTCCAAGGTAAACAACCCCAGCTCCCTCAGTTGCTTCTCATACAACTTGTGATCCAGCCCCTTCACCAGCTTTGTTGCCCTTCTCTGGCCACACTTCAGCATGTCAATGTTTTTCTTGGACAGAGAGGCCCAGAATTGGATACAGGATTCGAGGTGCAGCCTCATCAGTGTTGAGTACATAGGGAAGATCACTGTCCCAGTCCTGATGGCCATACTATTGTTGATACAAGCCAGGATGCCATTGGCTTTCTTGGCCACTTGGGCACATTGCTGGCTCATGTTCAGCCACTTTCAATCAGCACCCCCAGGGCCTTTCCTGCCAATCAGCTTTCCAGCCACTTTTCCCTCTGCCCATAGCACTGCCTGGAGTTGTTATGACACAGGTGCAGGACCTGGTACTTCACCTTGTCGAATCTCATGCACTGTCCTCAGCTAATTGATCCAGTTTGTCCAGTTATCTCTGCAGAGCCTTTCTGCCCTCCAGTAGTTCAACACTCCTGCCTGGTGTCATCTATAAACTTACTGAGGGTGTACTCAATCCCCTCATCCAGATCATTTACAAAGATGCTAAACAGGACCAGCCCCAGTGCTGGGTCCTGGGAAACACCATTACTGATCGCCACTCACTGGACTTAGTTCCATTCATCACAGTAAGTGGTGAGATGACAGTTCAGCACTTAAGCATTCTCTCTAAAATCTTTACATTGTTAACAAGCACTGCTACTAAGTTTCAAAAAACCCCACTTTCTTTTATGTTAGAAATATTCACTGCTAGCTAAGTTTCCTCCTCTTCAGCCTAGGTGTTAATTTTTGTACTTAAATATTGCATCTAAAAAGAATGATTTTTAAATGAGATAGTGTAAGAATTGCTGAATGACACTTATTTGAAAAGAGCTAAAGAGGTACATAAAAAAAAAAAGGATTATCAAAGTGTTTAATCCTAAACTCAGCTTTTATATCTGTAGTTTAGAGGTAGAGGTAGGTTTATAACTCAGTTTATACAGCACTATATATATTACTGACCCTTAGAAATGCTGCTGCATAAACTAGGTTTCACAGTGCACAACAGATCAGGTTTCTGTCTGGCTCTGCAAAAAATCAAGAACTTAAAAGGATTTAATCTCTGTGTGACAGTATCTGCAGGCTGGAAACAGGACTGTACTGCCAAAAAATAAAAAACAATAAACCAAAGAACAATAGCTAGCATGCTGGAAGAGCAAAAAAAGAGCAAAACCAATTCTCTTGAGCTAGCCTAACAATACAGCAGGAATATGTTTGCTTGCATAAATGTTCCCATATCCTGGTATGGGTTTAGGAGAAGGAAATCCTTTCCCTTTTACTTTTCTGTATTCTTCTGGTCTGAGGACAAATATCCTAGGGTGAACTTATCCTGATCAGCACCAAAAGCTTCCAGCAACTGTAGCAGTTTTCAAAGATTTCTGAACTATGCTAGCACTGAAAATGCAAATGTTGTTTCTGCTGGCATTTGGGCTCATTTTAAACCAAGCCTCTCAAACAAACATAACATTCATAGAAATATATAAGTAAAAAGTTAATAGTTGTTCATGGATCTTAATACTTTAACTGAGTAGGTAAGTAGAAGCACAGTGAAAATTAAACATACTCCTTTTTATTGACATTTTATTGAAATAAAGAATCACCATTGGAAGTCTTCACAAGTGCAGAATATGCTTTTATGAAAGCTATAGACATTCAAGGGGAATGATCACCCCAGAAAACATGAGAAGGGTTCCTATAGGGAGATGCAAAAATTGTCAAAGCTGAAGACTCAGAAATAATGTGCTGCATCAGACCACACAAATAATCACAAAAAATACAGGAAAACACCCTGAGGGGAAGGAAATTAATATGTGACTGTGAAATTACTAGATCTTCAAAGCTAGGGAAAACAGAGATTAGATGCAGGAAAGGAGAGGGGTTTCAGTGCTCTTACATCTACATCTTTCTAAACAAAAAATATGACTGGTATTACTTCAGTAGAGAGAAATTAAATATATATATATATAAAACCTTAATTTACCAAAACGGGCTTTTTCACTTTATATTTCCCAATCTGCTTTTTTGTAGACAAAATTACTAAATCAGAGCTTTCAGCCATTGCTACACCTCGAATCCAGGTTTTTGTTTACAGAAGTTCCAGCTGAGGCTGGTAGAATACCTATGGACCAAAATGTGGAAATTAGTTTCCATGTCCCACTGAACATTTCCAGCACTATCCAATCCATATGGCTTCAAGATAATCTTGATAGATGTTAGGCAAATAAATGTTTAGGAGGGTTTCAGGAACTTGTAATTCTGTAAAAAATGCAGATGGGTCACAGTAAGGATTTTTATCTACAACAGATCAGAGATCCATTAATTACATTCTGTGATGTTTTTACCAATGTACCTTCACAGGACAGTTCAAACACGACTATGTATGAACAGCTTTTTAAGTTTCTCTTCCTTTTGTATGCTTTCACTGGAATCCCTAAATTTGGGAAGTTAGAAATGGAAAGTCAATTGGTTAAGAAAAAGAGTTTTGTCTATATAAGATCTCTCAATAACACAGGTTACTATTCTTTCAGAAAGTAAGTTTTTGAACTAGTACTGCAAAGGGTTTATATCTTGCAGAGGTCTCACTCAACAGTGCAAATTTCATATGTCCTTATATGTATAATGCATCAAGGTACTGATGGAGCAGTGTATCTGTAAGGGCAATACCTCAGGTTCTGAATTCTTGGGGTGCACATATTAGCTGTCCAATGGCCTGGCTTGATGTATAGAATATACTTCCAGAGTAATTCAAAATAAAAACTGGAAAAAAAAAAAGTACCTTGTGAAAGGGTCTTTCCACATCTGAAGTAAAGGCATGCTATTTACGTCTAACCACACTTTTGATATACCTGTGTTTATATGCTCTATGAACATGAACTATGTAGAAAGAATACAACAGACCACAGACATTCTGGTTCTTGTCATCTCAGACATTTAATGGGACTGACTTCAAACAGTACTCTTCCTTACCTTCTTTCAGTGTAAGTGCTTGCTACATCAATGAGATTATACAATAAAGTTTCTTCAGTCTGTATGTAGCACTAATTAGCTCTTGTTAGACTAAGAAACAGAGTACTTATGCTTGGAACTAAATTGAAAAGTAATAACCTTAATTATTCTGTGTCAGAACTAAGGGCATTTATGTTCCAAGTATGCTGAAATACTAATTAAGGAGAAAAAGATACATCAAAAAAGAGTAGGCTGTACTTTTTGCAACTACACACATTATTTAAAACTGTATTTTGTGAATTCTAAAAAAGCAGAAGCAGATATTTTTAAATGGTTTTAAAAGATAGTGAGTTAAAATAAGAATATAAACTCTAGTTAAATTTATCCTCCTACTGTACACTTTCATTACAATTTTTATTTTGAAAAGCTAGTCCCACACTACTACACTGACCACCCACTTTTTATTCAACGATAAGAAGAATACATACAATGCAATCATGAGATGCAGTCTGAGTTATTTCATCTTGAGAAAACAGAATTATTGGAGAGTTCAGTACCAACACAGAAATGCTAAGCAAATTCTCAAACTCTACAATAAGCCCTACCTAGGCTATGAGCTGGCCAGTTCATAATAACAACTATAATGAACATCATTATAGCCTTTACACTAAAGATCAGGATTATAAACTTCCTGATAGATTAAAAAAAAAAAAATTAACAGCCAGTTCTATCATTACTCTCGAAAGTCCTAACAGACTAATGTGGAAAACTTGCCTGCTCTGAACGAGGCAATTGGACTACTAATTGTGCAGCTGCACATCTGAATATCCCAGGTCTTCTTCATTATACTTCATAGGCATCTACATGTCACCTAACTAGGAAAACAGAGGGATAGGACTCTTCATAGTCCAGATTATTTTCCTTGGAATTACAGTAAAAACAGTAGCTCACTCAAACTGTGTAAAAAGATAACTTTCCATTAAGAAAAAAAGATCATTTATTTAAAAGTGTTAAAGGAATATCCTTTTGATACCTTTCTTTCAGATTTCAGTAGAGACAACAGACTATTTTTCACATATGAGCTAATAAAACAAACTGTCCTTGAGGGTATCTCCTAAGACCATGGTTTTGCATTAACAAAATGCTTCTGACAACAGAAACACCCTGATTTACATTAACAAAAGTCAGAGGGAGTTTTTCTCCAAATAGTCTATATAATGCCACAAAAAAATCTTGATGAATACAAATCATTCAGACACAGTAAATGGCCTGTGGCAAGCTGGCTTTCTTGGGCCCAGCGAAACTCCAGAAATAGATCAGTCAATCAAACAATTATCATGCCAAAGTTGTGATGTCTGTTCACCACAAAGATAAAGGCCATGACGCTGTGGGAAGGGCTTTCTTTGACAGGCCTCATGAACATGTAACAATGTAAATGACTGGCTAGAGTTTTGCAATGAAGGTGAAATGCTGTCTGGGGTGAACTGCAGCATCACATTAATTGGAGGAAGAAACAGATATTGATGGGGGGGTGGGGAAACAAAACCAAAAACATAAACACTAGAGAAGCAGCTATTGCATGTCCTTCTCTCTTATTTACCTGTAGGTGTCAGCTGACATATGAAAGATGCTCAGAGACACCTGGGTGAACAGGCTTCAAAATACAGACTGCTGTTCCATGGAAACATATATTTTCAATCCTATTCCCCTCTGTGGTGCCAGCACTAGGGTAGACAAAGTGCTGTAATTTAAGGAGCAGTGAGCCTTAGTCTGCAGAAGGGCACTGTCAGGCACTAACAATCGGAAATTGAAGGAATGGGACAGATGTAGACCACTGAAGGACAGTACGTGGTAGTTGCACTTCATAAGAGAACAGACCTCTATAATAGTTTCTTTCAGAGTTACTACGGCTACAGAAGAAAAAGGCTTCCCACAGGGTCTTCTAAATCTCTGCTAAGCGTCTGAAGTAGCCTGTGTTATCTCATCTCCAGGTGATAAAAGCCTCATTTGATTTAAGGTCTGATGCATATTTTATTTCAAAGACAAGACTGTGATTTGATTGAAATTAAGAAAAACTGTTTTTCTTTTCACCTCTGTAGTCTTTCTTCACGCAAAGGATTAAGGTCAAGTAAGAACCTGCATCTGATCATTTCTCTAGATGAAAGTAAGTTTTTACACAGTCGAACCTTGGCATGCAAATCTTTGTATTTGGTATTTTACTGCCCAAGTTGCTTAAACTGCTTTTCTAACATTCTGGATACTTCTGAGATCAACACAACTGATTTATATTTGCTGACATCAATTTTTACATCCCTTTATAAAAGATCTTGGTTTGGCCATTTTCTAACTATACAGTACAGATGTTGCCTTGAAGTGTACATGAAACCAGACCCAAAATTTAAAGGGCTCATTCTTTTGGAGTACCCTCTTAAATATTCAAATTTCTTTTGCAAAAAATAAGTATTTTTTATCTTTATTGGCCTCATATTAATTGCTGTTTTAGTCACTGAGTCTCTAGCATATTCTGTATGATGTTTCCAATGTTCTTTTGGTGGTCTCTTCTTCATGATGCTTGAGAGCTCTTTGCCACTTCATTTTTCAGCTTATGAAGCCTAATTCAGCTCATCTTTTGTCAGCTCTCTCTTCATTCTTACTATTTCTCAAGATGTAAGAGTCATGAACTATAGGATCATAACATTGTTTTTTAGTTCCATATGTAAGTCTTCCCCTTTTATCTATGCAACTGCAATAGATTGCGAGAAATTCACAGCAGTAGCAGTGAGAGCAGCAGCACTGGCACCAGCTATAATGTGAAATGGATGTTCTGCTTCTGGATGTTTTTACTCTGTCTGCACCACCTTCCCTTAAAAGGCTTCAACTGCACGCTGCGCAAGGAGCAGAACTAAAACAGTCACCTCCCTTATATGGTCAAGTATTACAGTGTTACTCCTTCCCAGTCTTTAATTTATTAAGCAAAATGCAGTGGAATGCTATGCCCTCGCACACAACACACATAACTAGAACACATCACTAAGATAAGATGTAAGCTGCCATGTCTGGCAGAGATACTGTCAGAAGCCCAAGACAGAAAAAAAAATTGTTAGTAGATAAGTTCCTTTATTTTTTGCTTTCTAGCACCCTACATCTCACCGAGAACAATCACAGTAACAGAAATCAATAAAGAAACAGCATCTGAAGACACTTCAATTACAAAGGATCTAAAAAACTTAGCTTTTTTATTGGTTTGTTTTGCTTCCTTCGAATCTCTGCAGTGTTCTAACTAAAATACTTATGCAGTTGGACTAAAGGTATGCTGAATCAAGCTCTGGTCTTCAGAGGTAATTTCTGTCTTGAAAACGGGTAACTTCAAGTTTGGATAACAATAGTTCTGAGGACAATTATGGATTGCTAATAATTGCAGAAATCATTAAATTCTAATCAGGACTATTTGAATTCACTTTTAATCAGTGGAGCTCCTTGGCACTCATGTAACATAACTGTGGTGCAAAATAACTATCCCAATATTGTCTCCTGTCTCCTGTCCCTCAATCTTAGACTGGTCTTTTTCTAATTCTGAAATCTTTCAACAGAAAAAAATTAAAATTACCCTAACAGAAAGGCAAAGTCATAGAATCAGAGTCATAGAATCACAGGATGCATTGGAAGAGATCTTAAAGATCATCTTGTTCCAACATCCCTGCCATGGACAAGGATGCCACCCACCAGATGACACTGCTCACAGCCCCATCCAGCTTGGTCTTGAACGCTTCCACAGATAGATGAGCCTCACTACCCTCAGAGTGAAGAGTTTCTTCCTAACATCTAATCTAAATCTCTCCTATTTCAGTTTAAAACCACTCCCTCTTGTACTATCACTACCTCACAAAGGCAGAGTAGAGGGGCACTTCCCTTGACCAACTGTGCACCTATTTTTTGATGCAGACTAGGATATGATTGGCTTTCAGGGTTATGAGCACATGGTGCCAGCTCATGTCCAGCTTTTCATTGACAAGAATGAAAAGTCCTTGTCCATGGGGTTGCTCTCAATGAGTTCTTCTCTCAGTGTAGATTTATGTCTGGGATTGCCCTGACCTAGGAACAGGACTTTGTATTTGAATTTGTGGAATCTCATGAGGTCCTTGTGGACGCATTTCTCAAGCTTGTCCGTATCCCTCTTGATAGCATCCCTTCCTTTTGTTAACTGCACCACTCAGCTTCATGTCATGTACAAACTTACTGAGAGGGCACTTGGTCTCACTGTTGATGTCACTGATAAAGATACTGATATCTTGTCTCCTCACCAGCCTCCAACTGGACATAGAGCAATTGACCAAAATTCTTTGGCTGCATCTCTCCAGCAAATTCCTTATCCACTGAATAGTCCATCCATCAAATCCACTGCCTTCAATTTGGACACAATATGCCATGTTGGACCATGTCAGAGGTGTTACAGAAAGCTAAGTGAATGGCATCTCTCGATCTTCTCTTGTCAGCCATTGTAGTCACTCCATCATACAAGGCCACCATATTGGTCAGGCATAATTGGTCCTCAGTAAAGCCATGCTGGCTGCCTTGGTACACTTTCCTGTCTTGCAAATGCCTTAATACTGCTTCCATGAAGATCTGCTCCACAATCTTCCCGGGCACAGAGCTGAGGCTCATAAGACTGTAGTTTCCAATGTCTTCATTTCTTCACTTTTTAAAAATAGGACTGATATTTCCTTTTTTCCAGTCACCAGGGACGCTGCCTGGCCACCATGACTTTTTAAGTATGATGGAGAGTGGCTTGTCTACATCAGCCAATTCCCTCAGGACTCTGGAAAACATTTCATCGGATCCCACGGCCTTGTGCCTATTTAGCTTCATCAAGTGGTCTCATACTTGCTCTTCACTGACAGCAGTGGTAACAAGTCCCATTCCATCTGTGTCTTAGCTCTCCTGACCCCATCCCTTCACAATCATACCACATCACTGTACTCTTCCGAGGTCATCTGTCCCTGCATCCACTGGCTGTGCAGTTCTTTCTTATTTCCCAGTCTGACGAACAGATTCTTTCTCAGCCATGCCAGTTTCTGTTCTGCACTGCTCGATTTCTTTAACACCAGAATGGAGAGCTCTTGTGTGCTAAGAAAAGTGGTCTTACAGAGTTATGAGCTCCAGTCTGCTCCTCTGCTCCTGATGGTTTCCCAGGGGATCACAACCACTAATTTTTTAAACAGCTGGGAGTTTGCTCTTCTAAAATTCAGTATCTGGACTTTGCTCCTTGCCAGGCCCATGTTCCCTGGGATCATTAAGTCAATCCAGGTATGGTTTCTACAGTCTAGGCTGCCTTCAATCTTAGCATCTCTAATGAACTCATCCTCACTGGTCCAGGCCTAGTAATGCTTCTCCTTTGGTTGGTTTGTCTAATAAATCCCATTAACACAATCTATCTTGCTCGTGTTTTGTAATACAGAGCGACCATACATACACACTGGAAACTGAGCTACAGAGAACACATTGATCAATATTCAGCAACAATCACAACCATACTCAAGGACTGTTGTGTGGAATGTCAGCTCCTTGGCCTTAAATCTCTAAACAAAACAGATTTAAATTTTAGTATCTCCCTTTGGGCCCTTTAAGTTCATTGGACTTTTCCTCCCTTAAGAACAGACTTGAAAAGGCTTGCACAATAACAAGGATGGTTAAAACACTCACCAGGGAACTCAGGCTCCCAAACATTCAGAGTGAGGCCCTGCAGTCAGTCATATTCCTTGTTGCCACCTGTAGGTTGTGGTGTGGTCACACAGCTCCATATTTCATAACATCAAGTTTTCCTACACGGGCTCTAATACTTCAATTAAATGTTAAAAGCACTTTGTGCAACACACCAAAATTGCAGCACTTTTAAAAGTACTTGAGACACTTTCCTAAATAACGGAAAAGTAGTTTGTGTCCTAGCCCCAGCAGGCATTTTTCTGATTCAATCCCAGGGGGTAAAAGTAAATTCATATGCCTAACTCCATAGCTAGCTCCAGAGCCAGGAGAGCACTGCAGAACTGAAATGCATTTGCAAGTAGACCAATAGCTGCAGCACAGCTCTGTTTCAAATCTCTGAGAAAGGGCTGCAAAATGCTACTGCCTTCTCCCTGTTCTTCAGGGAGTAAGTGGTTGAACTAAAAATAGCCACCACAGCTCCTTGCTGAGGCTGTGTATGCCTTCAAAACTGATGTGATAACCCTGTACATTATGGGCAGGAGGTATAAGGATACTTTTTATGGACACTGTGCTTTAGCCTAGTCTCACTAATTCACTGTGCAGTGAACTGCCACTGATTTAGAATTCATCGGTGAACAGGGATGGTTAAACACACCTTTAACAAATACATAAAGCAGATGGCATACAAAGCTGGAATTTTTCACCACCTATTTGCAGGTGTTGCAAACACATTATTGTAATAAGGGATCAAGATATAAAATTGGTAAGCATAAACTTACATATATATTATCACAGTGAGATTGTTACCACCCCTAATTTGTGAGCACTATGAGTCATTAAAGAATCTATTTTCTGAGAAGTTAAATCACTTTTAAGAAGTTACACTGGTGGAGTCCTGATATATAGTCTTAGGTTTTCAGGCCTTGAGTATGGTTTTAGTTTATAAATTCCCCTCTGGAGTCTGAATAATAATACAGATGAGATTCTATAGGAGAAAAAATTCTCTGAAGGCCTAAGTGTTTAATTCAATTTAATTGAAATTTGTATGCACAGAAACTAAGAAACATCCTTCTTTTCAAGGAAATACAGCCTTAAAAAAGAATCCTACCATGAAAAACTGGATTTTATCAGAAGCTTCTTAATTCAGACAGAAAACTAGTCAGTAAGTCTGTGGTATCTGTTTCCACTCAGTCAGACTATCATGGTATAGACAGTGCTGTCAGCATTGCTGGAAGCACTGTAGGTCAGACTACAAAACACACAATTCTTTGCGGTCTCCAGAAAGCAAAAACAAAACCAAAAAGCATCAAACAAACTAAATCCCTTCTGTCAGCTTTAAAAAAAAAAAACAACACCACCACAGCATCACAGCATAGTTTTGGCATGGAGTAGATCCTGGATCTTCAGAAGGAAATTAGAAATGGACAAAACTGCTAGATGGTAGATTTGTACACAATAATAATAAAATTTAACTGAACAAATACTGGCGCTTCTTATGAGTAGAGCTACTAAGCAACTCTGTCATGTTCACCTGTAATAAACACATTAGTAGATCAAGAGAAAAAAATATTTCTGCCCTTTTTAAAAAGTTAATTTAATCATAATGCTAAACATTTTATTTAAGATTAAGTATTTGTGCTCTTGTTACAAGCAATGGAACCATGTCTAATATGAATTCACATTTAACCGCTGGAAATGACCCTCAGTTACTTTTTACCAGGAATTAGTTGAGTGCAAAACTTTTTTTAAACTTTTTACCTTTTTGAACTCCTCACATTGCCAGCACTTATTTTTTTCTTTCTGTTCCACAGAGTGATAAAATTCAGAATGAATCCCCTGTGGTTAAAATTAGCCCAAGCTGTCAACCTGAATGCTTGTATCTGGACTGAGTTTGCTAAGAGTAAGCACTGATTTTAAGTACAGTATTTATAACAGTAGTCTTTTGTGTGTGAGGGAAGACACAGACATGGCAGTATGAGAATAAACAAGAAAGACGATCAGAAACAAGTCTGCAGTATTTCTCAGGGGCAGCTCCACAAAGTTTGTAACCAAAATTTTTGTGGGAGAAAAGGACCAGAATCAAATAAATACAGCTGGATACTCACACACTTTAGGCACCTATGAAGATGCAAATGATAAAGTCACACTGACCAATGGAGCACAGTTCAGGTGTACGTAACCTCAGGATCAAGAACCTATCTGTTAATCAGGAAGCAGTCTGTTCCCATCAGTGTAGCACTGTGCCTCTCTGGTTGGTTTCCTTCAAAGGACAGGTTTGGTGCTTTGCTAACTCAAACATACAGGCAGAGGAACCCTAGATAATGTCTCTGCACAGCTCTGTATGATACCATGAAGACATATGGGCTTATCCAGGCTTCCATGAAAGACACTGCATGGTGCGAAATAGACATAATTCAGGCTTTGCTTTACTGCACTGTACCTTCCTTAATTGGAGTAGTGATCAGAATGTTCACAAGCTTTTCATGATTTCACACTACAGTATTTTCTGTGGAAAAGCAACTGAGTCTTCTGAGTTGCATTCTTCCTAATCCCTTCCCTTTTATGACTTCTTACGTCTTTCTGGCCTTGCTCCAGCATCCCACCCACTCTGAGATTTATGAAGAGAAGCAACCCAGAAGGTTTGTGCAGGTGGATGCTGACTCTGCCACAGTATAGCTTCAATTTCTCCTTTACAGGACAGCAAGCGTCTTATACAACAAGTCAGTGCCAAAAAGAAATTAGTACATAATAAAATGGAGAAAAAGAAAAAAACACTGAAGTAACAGAAAAACAAGAACTTTTGTGCAAAATTTCTTTTTTCTAAATTCTACATTCATTTATTTTTTTAATAAAATTTTACAAAAGGCTTTCATATTTCCATTTGAATCTCTGGTAGTTCTCATGAGTCCAAAAGTCAAAAGTGCTTAATTATTTTGCTGAACTGGTACCAAGAGGTATATGTCAACTATTTTGCTTTATTGATTATTAAACAGCTATCAGAAAGCAAGATCAGTTATGTGGACTGTAAGATCTGCTAACAAACTTAGTATCTTACAGAAGGAAATACTGTTCCATTTGAAGTGAAAAAGATGGCAAGGTGGATAGATACATGCAAATAAAGATAAGTTGGAAGGTTTATTGTGTTAAAGGAGGAAAGAAGCAATTTTGAAGTGCAAAATTGATGTGTTCATTCTCTTGCTTCAAATTTCTTGTTGTCGTTTAAATCTGTTCAAAAACAGGATGCTGTGGACACACTGCATAAATCACTGCCCAGTGATTCTTTAGTGTAACTAGCTAGCTGAGAAGTTTGCCTGTGCTGAGACTACAAATAACGTGTTCCTCGTGCCTGTACCCTGCAGACTCCTCCTTTGTCTTTAACCAGTAATACCAGTAGGAAATTCTAATCTCTATATGTCTTTAGTATTGTACTCAAAGTCCATCAAACCAATTGGATGGGCTTCAAAGCTCACTGACAGAATGCCAGTTCATCAGATCCACATGAGGGAAGAGAACCTTCTAAACAGCTACTGAATGTTAAGAAATTACTTCCTTTGCAGAGACTCGGCCCATATGGATTCAACTCACTTAGGGTGACTTTCCAGCTGTCTCGTAAGTCACATTTAATGTTTGAAAGACCCTGAAGGTACCTGGTTAAACAAGGACCATGTAAAACAGTTCTCCTTAAAAAGGGGCATGAGCAACAGCCACAGGAGAAATACAGTAAACTCCTTGCCTATTTTGTCTTAGATATGGGAATACTCTTAGATATGCTAAAGCATTTCCAAGACATTCATTCATTAGTAACAAATTTTTAATGTGCTGAACGATCCATTTGAAGAATTTTAAAAAAAATATTGCCAAGCCTTTCTACTGAAAGAATGGACTGATCAGATAAAAATAACCAAGTTCTCTGAAAACTATGACATGTGGGGCTTGATATATCCTACATTAGATGGTGGCTGTAAGAATAGAAAAGGAAGGGTCTGATGGGTTAGTTCAAGCTACAGTTAAGTATCATTGAAGTAAATTCAGCAGGACAATCTTCCACTACTTCACTTCAGTGAGTTACAAGAATATAAATTAACTCTCTAATTAAGCTGGGTGAGTGATACCTACCACAAAGGCAATTTTCGCAAGGCAGCAAAATCAGATTTAAAATGGACAAGGAGCACACAGCTCATGGACTGGTAATAATAAGAACCTCAAATTGGTAAAAGCAAGAATCAAGCATCTAACACATCTAAATGATGGGAGAAGGAAAAAAATCAAACCATATTAGTGCAGAATTTTGACAAAAAGAAGCAAAGACAGCTTTAGCTATACCTGATGGGGAGACGATTCATTTGAACAAGAGGAAGCAATCTCAGAGATTGATCAGCTCACAGCAGTGTTCCTGAGAACAGTCGTACAATTTTAGACAACAGGTTCTCATGTTTCTGAAGAACTATCTAAACAAGATTTTAGTTTGGTAGTTAGAGATTCTAACTAGGAGAGGTGACTTAGCTCTTGATTCTGCAAGACTCAAGATCCAAGAGCTAATGTGGGTAAATGTCCAAGGGTTGACAACCAATGCTAACTGGTCTACAAAGGAGCTATCCTTGCCCCATCTTCTCTAAGAAATAAATCTGCACTTGGGAAGAAAGACACCAAGAAAAATATGCCACTGGATGATTGCAGAGATAAAACAAAATAGCAGACTACCCCAGCAGTGGGTGATCAGCCTGTCAGGAGCAGCTGCTAAAGAACTTAATTCTACAATTTACAAATAGATCTATGACTAAGCTAATTTCCTAACACAGCTTAGCTTTAAGTGTATGGAGCCATTTGTTATGTCTGTATTATTCCTCTCTCTAATCACAGAAAGATTCTGCAGTCCAGTCAAACCACCCATAACTACACATACCACACCTGAGATCCGTAGTGCCAAATGAAATAAACAAAAAACAGCAATCTTTTAAGGAAATTTACAGACTATGGCTTAGCCCACACTGTAATATTTTGTCAACCTCATGATGTTGCTTTAGTGGTAATAAATGCGACTTGGACAGCAAAACCCTAGTAAATTTCATCAACAACAAAGTCCATACTTCTCATAAACTCACTGATACAACTCAAAAGTGATGAAAACATGAAGATTCTTACTGGTCTCCCATCCAAATTAGAGTAAAAAGTTACTTATGCATTACAGTCATAAGCTATAAATGGGAAAATTTTCTTCTTTTTGACATAAATAATAACACCCCCGCCACATATAATATGCAAATTTATGAAAATGTCATCATTGTGTTTGAAATGTACTTTTCCATAAACTCAAAGTCAGAAGTCTGAAAACTTCTAACAAAAAGTATTACAGCAACTAATGTTGTTTTCAACTGTTTCCCTTGGTTACAAATGTATTGGAAAGCTTTGCACAAGATGCAGTCTGTGTAACTCTTTCTTATTATGGTGTTGTTTTCCTCAGTGTGTGGGATGTTAACAGGTGTTAACATCCTCGTTGTGATGTTCCACACCAAATGCTGTCTCATGTTGCTTTAGTCATCAGTTTGAGATTCAGATTCAAAAATGCCTAACTTTATACTGCCTTTTGTAAACATTTCAAGAATCAACTCCCAAAGGAAGTATACCCTTCAGGACAGAATGCCTGTGACTCCCTGCCTTGTGAACACTTCATTGTCCCCTTCACATAAGCCCTAATAGAATGATTAGAAACAGCTGCTGACATACAGTATCTAGATATGGCTGTAGTAAAAGTAAGGCTAAAACAAGAGACAAAAGCTGCTTTGCTTAAGACAACTAGTGAACATATGTGATTCTGTGAGTATATAATGAGTAAGAAATGTGCTTTGGCAGCAACATACTCCTACGTAATTTTGTCTTTCACATAATAAAACCAGCTGGCATAGTGCTCAGAGTCCCTGTGAGGTGAAACTAGAATCATAAAATATCTCAAGTTGGAAGGGACCCACAGGATCACTAAGTCAAACTCCCTGATCCTTGCAGGATGACCTAACAATTAATGACATGACTGAGATCATTGTACAGATGCTCCTTGAACTCTGACAGACTTAGTGCTGCAGCCATTTCTCTGGGGAGCCTGTTCCAGTGACAAACTCCACATGTGTGCTGTATATTGACAGAAAATGTGAGGTTTGATTGCAAAGTTCATAGCAGCAATGAAGAAAAGTCCAACCATCTGGCAAGCATGTGGCCATGCTCTCCAGATGTATTGCAGTAATGCCTAAGGTTATTCATGCCCTTCCTTGCCTGAGACACAAGAATCACTTTTCATTATTATTTCAGCATTTATATGCCTATAAAGTTAACTCCCCCCTGTCAGTAAATTAAAGGACAATGAGAATGCATGGCAATTAGGTATGGTGACCTCGAGCATTTTAGTGAACTTTTACAAAATAAGGGTAATTCCTTTAAAGATTCCAAGTTTATTTTAGCCTCCAAATTGTGCCATGGCTCAGCAGAAGAAAGATTATGCCTTGTTCTGGCAAAGATACTGTCCACTTATTTTATGACTGCAACTGACTGTATTAGACAGTCTGTCTCTGCCCCATTCCCAGCAGCATGGCCTGTGACTAGCTAAACACTGTAAGAAAAGTCAGGGCTTTTTGTATATCCATTCAGAAGAACAACTGTCAATTCTATGCTGTAGTATGCTATATTAGCAGCCTAACTCATTGCTGGTATCCTGAACAGAACAGGTAGGAGAACAATTTTCTTAATGCATGGAAATAATAGAAACAAACAAAAAGACTCAAGCTGATAAAAGCAAGCTGGCCCCTGGAAAACGAAGCTTGCCTACCAGTGTAAGACACATCTGATCACAAAATGACACAAATGAATTTCCATAGTAGACTTTGTCCCATTAAGGATTTGGCCAAAACTTCTTATTTAGTACAACAATGAAATATCAGGAGGGTCTGTAATGCAAGCACACCATTAAAAAAAAAACATACCAAAATCAAACAAATAACAAAACAAAATAAAAAAAAACCAAACAACCAGAGCTTGAACAAGAAACAACCAACACTTAAAGCCTCCACACCTCCCCACCTTCAAACAGGGATATTTTCTGCTCTAGTCTTGAGTTCTTCACTGCTGCAGACAGAACCCACGGGATTTTCAGCAATAAAAATGGTCTATGATGGCAAGGAGGAAGCATTTTGTGGGTTCTCCAATTCTACAGAAACTCTAAAACTTCTATAGTTGGGAAGATTTTATTATACCAGAAAAGAAAAATTAAATAATAATTTATGAGGTATAATAAAGAGGTGTTCTTCTTACATTCTTCTGCAGATACTTATAGAGCTGAGCCTTATGAGCCTATGAGTAAGATCATAACACTTGCAGGACCTGTAGTCTTTTTCAGGAAATGCAATAATCCTATGAACTAACTACAGGGAAAAAACCCTTCATTAATTTGAGAGTACACATGGTTCATAATCATTAGTTTTTTCTGGCATACTACAATGAAGTCAGCTGGTTCACTGTGCTCATTGACAAAGATGCAAACCAGATGTGAATATAATCACTACACGTGTTAAAAACCTTTATACTGACAGCAATTCAAATTGGGTTATCAGTATTCTGAATTGTCTGAGTAATGGAAAGTAGCTTTAGGCACATATCAGAAGTTACTGGTTGCTTCCAGAACCTCTTCTTCATCTTCCAGGTCCTATAATATTACTACTATCCTTTCATGCAAAGAATGAAAATTATCAGGAAAAAAATCAGTGCTGTTTCTCCACATGGGTAATTCCCTGGTTTAGAAGATAATTAAAAAGTAAAAAATTTAAGGCAACATGAGCATTTCTAATCCTTGCTGTTATATAGCAACTACAAGACTGCTATGGTGAAGGTAAGCTCAACAATCTTGGTAGTGTAAGGACTTTCTGGCAAAGATCTCTTCATAGGAACTCAGTATTATAAAATAATTCAGATTGGAAGTGGCCATGGGAGGTCTCTAATCCAACCTCCTGACTATCAGGTAAGATGAAGTTTCTCATGGCTTTATCCGGTTGGACATTGAACAACTTCCTTCTTTCAAATGTCATAGCAGTGAAGTTCTTGGCTCCAGCTTCTTGACAGGCACAGGCAGCTTCTGTTAGGTCCCATCAAAGCCTTCCTTCTTCCAATCGAACAACCTCAGTTCCCCAAGCACCCCTTTTAGAGCACCAGGCCCCCTGTCTGTGTTAGTGATCCTACGTTGAACTGACTCCAGTTTACCAATGTCTTTCCTGTAGTAGGTATCCCCAAACCAAACACACTATCTGGGAGTGGTTTCCCACATGGTGAGCAGAGAACAACTATTTCCCCTGTTCTTTGCACCACATTCTTACTCAAACAGCCCAGTATGCCTCTGGCCTCTTCCAATTCCAAGGCACATAACTGACCCTTGCCCAGCCCACTGGGATCCTGGGCTGTCTCTGCAGAGCTCCTCCTCAGCTCCTCTGCTCCAGCCTGCATCACTGTAAGGCTCTGCCTTTTCAAGGGCAGGATTCAGTTTGTCCTTGTTGAATTTCATCAAGTCTTTGCCATCCACTCCTGCCAGCTGTCCAGGTTCCCCTGACTATATCAAGAATAATGTGGCCAGCAGACCCAGGACAGTGATCATCCCCCTGTACTGAGCTCTGGCGAGGCCGCACCTTGAATCCTGTGTTCAATTTTGGGCTCCTCAGTTCAAAAAAGACACTGAGGTGCTGAACTGTGTCCAGAGACAGGCAACAAGGCTTATGAATGGTCTAGAAAACATGTCATTTGAGTAATGGCTGAGGGATCTGTCTTTGTTTAGTCTAGAGAATAATATCTTCAGGGGCGACCTCATCACTCTCTACAACTACTTGAAAGGAGGTTGAGGTGAGGTGGGGGCTAATCTCTTCTGCTCTGCCTACAGTGGGAGGACAAGAGGAAATGGCCTTAAACTGAAATAGAAGAGACTCAGATTAGATATTAGAAAATTTTTTTCCACTGTTGAGGTGGCCAGGCATTGGAATAGGTTGCTCAGGGATGTCATTATCCCTGCAGGTGTTCAAGACACGTCTGGATTTGATTATACGGTTTAGTGGTTTAGGGGTTACAGTGCTGGTGCCAGGAGGATGGTTGGACAGGATGATCTTCTAGGTCTTTTCCAACCTTGATGATTCTATGATTCTACAGATGGATATTGCAACCATTTTCCACACAGTAGCCTGACAAGTTCAGTTAATTGGGAATAAACCAAGTGTCTGGTCTAAAAATAAGTTCCACCTCCTTTAGCAGGTGTGCATGGACTTCTGGCTAAACATAGCCTCGTGTGAATGGAGATGAAGTGTTGAAGGAGCTGCTTTAAGAATGTAATTGGATATTTAGTAAAACAAAGCCCCTTTGGCAGTCAGGTGAGTTCTCTCGAGCAAGCTGTACTTTCCTCGCGTGATCAGTAACTCTGGCTAGACTGCAGGAGGAAGGTTGGGCTGCTGCTGCCATGGTGTAACTCACTTGGAAGAAACATTCATACTATCTGTAACTTGCTAGAATACAATGTCTGTAACCTGCTTGCTAGAGCCTGAACACCTGACTTAGAGAAAGATGGAAGAAAAATAAGCAAAAAAACCTCTCAAACTGAACTCTGTGTGTTTGTGTGTCTTATTATCTAACCACCGGCTTCCTCATCTGCCTGTGTGACCCCTCTGTATGTGGTGGCCCAAGATAAACCATCACTGTACTGGTGGTTCCACCGTTCTGCACACCAACAGGTACCTCCACACATAATTTAGTGTCATCTGTAAACTATGTTAAAGTGTCCTCCATCCCCTCCTTCAGACCACTGATAAAAATGTTAAACAGGACAGGGCAAAAAACAGACCACTGCATCAACCCACTCTTTGTCAGCTTGTTAACCAATGGTCCTTGAGTCTGATGATCAAACCAGATTTTTACCTACCTAGTTGTCCACCTATCCAAACCAGAAAGTCCTGAGCTGGATACAAGAATAACATGGGACACAGTTTCAGAAGCCTCGCTAAAATGGCAGTAAATGACACCTACTATCCTAACCTCATCAAGAGATTAAGTTGCTTTATCACCCAGGCAATCAGGTTCATTAGACATTATTTCTTATAATAATAATGCTTACAAGTAGTTCTCCTTTTTCTGTCTTGCAAACTGTTCTGTGGATTTTAGAGACAGAAATTATTAAGTTCTCTGTATGATTGTGAGACCTGGATGGGAAGGAAAAGGAAGAAAACAGTTTCTCGACTTTATGATAGTGTTCATAGAAAAAAATTCAGAAAGGAGAAAAAGCTATAAAAATGCCATAGATATAGACTATTACTACAGAATCACAGAATTGTTGATGTTGGAAATATTTTTGTCCTCTTTCATTTCCTCACAAAAGGAAACAGAAGACAACATTTCTTCTTCAAAATTAATATAACAAGTCAAGTGATTACGACTTCAAGTAAGATCTGTTCTAACAGGACTCTCAAACTTCTTCATTTTAGGCTAACCAGCTGTATCAGTCTTCTCCATGCAAAGGCCAGAATGCAACCACCTTTCCAGCATGGGCAAAACATGTTCACACACGTTAATCTACAGGGGAGCCTTTCTAGGTTGAAGCATACAGCAAGACTGCATAAGCCCTTGAAACAAAAGGGGCCTTCAACTCCTTAAAAATATCCTTGAAAATACTTACAATGATAAATCACTTCCACTGCTTAGAAAACATTCAAGGATTAAAGGATAGGAGCTAGATTACAAGCAGATTGCAGAAATATAACTAGGAAGCACAGCTAATTAAAGAATATTAGTGCCTTGCAATGACAGGGTTTTTTTTCCTCCATAAGTCTTCTCAAATACGTCACATCTGTGTAAATAAAACATGTGGCTGTAGAACCTACTTGAAAGCTGATACAGAAAAAACTACCATTCTTTACTAGATACACAAGTATACAGAGGACATATAGGGCTTTTAATATTGCACTGTTTTTGTAAAAGTTGCAAATCCTGAATAAATTTCCCATCGCAGTGCTCCACGATTTTATGTTTCAAAAATGTTAAACCACATTAAAGAAGATTTATGCAGTTGTTCTTCTGCAGTATTGCAGGACATAAACTGTCTCTCTGCTCTATCTAATATAAAAACTGACTGCATGTGACATGGACTCAGTTTGACAGAGGTGTCTTAAAAAATTCACAGCAAGCCTATTTCAGATAAGAGAGAGTGAGACTGAAATATCCTAATAAAGAAAGATAAAAAGTGTGAGGTCACAACGGGCATAACTTGAACAAATCACAGCCACAGAGTGAATGCACTATCAACCATGTAGAAAGATGTATTTATAACCTGGAGAAGTCTTTATGTTGGAAAAATCCCTTACAACTCAACAGTAAAGAATATCCATATGGAAAAAAGAAACTCACAGTGTCTATCCTGCTTCTGGCAAAAACTTCTTCAGATGATCAACAATATAAGAGAAAGGCACACAAAAAGACAGACAAAAAAATCCAAGCAGGCTTTGTAATGTAATAATTCAAGGAAATAATCACAAAGGCACAAGTGGAATGTAGTGTGCTGTTCTCCATGGCCAGAGGTATATATATGAAGAAAAGGGGGAGAAATTGGATGGGAAGGAAAGAGGAGAAGAGGAACAGGGGAAGAACATGGAAATGTGAAAGATAAGAAAGAGAACAAAGATGGGTAAAAATAGAAGGAAGTGTTTAGCAAAAAAATAGAAGAAATAAAATCTAGAAGAAAAAGAGGGAGATAAGGAAGGAAGTGGAGGAAAGGAGCAGGAGAAAGAATAGCTAGAACAGCAAGACTGGGAGAAGTAGTTGGATTCAGTGATCTTATGGGTCTTTTTAACCAAAATGTTTCTATGATTTAAGCAAAGCTCCCTGAAGTGCTTCAGACAAAATGTTTCTTGCTGCCAGGGTCAGATTATTTCCTGCATCCAAGACAGGTTGTTTAGAGCTCATATCATCCCTGCCCTTCACTGCATCAAGACACTTCTTTAAACGAGTTAGAACAGTCATTCTAACTGCAGACTCCCTTAAAACCTGTCTCTAGATGATCAGACAGTAAACAGACAACCAGCAGACAGAGCAGTGATGTGTCAAAGTTGCCTTAAAAGATGGGTTCCCAGGTGTAAAGTGGCAGGGTGCTGCACAGTAAGGCGCTTTTAGCTTTACCCAGGATAAGTGTAATCAAAGCACCTACATGTAGAAACAAATTAGCAGATGATACCAGTCATAGCAGTATTCTCTAAAAAAGCCTTTTCTCCAGTCTCATTTTGACTGCTATTTTCCATACACACCCAGCTTCATATTTCCTGCAGAAACAATTTTTACTCACCCTTGTGATTCTTAATTTTGTAGACTGTTAGCTAACATGTCAGTATTTAATTTCTTTTCCTTTTCTGCAGACATCAGATAAGTCAGAATACAAGGATATGAAACAAGAGTAGTTTTTGAACAAACCACACAGATTCACATTCCCCAAAAGAAAAATAGCACCAGCCTAAGGGTACATACTGTCAGAGAACTGAAGTCTGGAGACGTATTGCCACAATTCTGTTGATGTTGGAGCATATTAAAGCAGATGTTTCCTGTCCTGTGTTATGTTCTCCCTACAGTACCTACTAGTATATTCCAGCAGTCACTTCAAGCAAAAACATGCAAATGTTAAACATTTTGAGTAAATTCTCTTGTAATCCACTGCTCCATTTATTAATGCTGTATTCTTAAGCAACATTTAGAGTCCTTTGGTTTATTGCTTCCTTTTGATTAAGTTTAATAATGGACTATGGAAAACTATTACACAACACATTATCATGCACACAAGTGAAAAATGATCAGATTTTTAAATCCTTTCTTTAAATTACAGCATATGATTTTTTCTTAATATAGCTAAGGAAAAGCTTCGTTTCAGTGATTTAGGCTAAACTGTAGCCATACAAAACAGACACATCATAAGACAAAGTGGTTTTCATTTGTCCTCTAGTGTAGACTTCAGGAGAGAAGTCCATGACCTCAGAAGACAGTAGCCAGGTGGACAGGAATTGATTCAGTTCTCCCACATGAGAGATACTCTTATTACCAAGGTCCAGAAGCAAGTCAAATGAGACAGATGATTCACTTTGTAAATGTAAATGAAATTACACCATTCACATAATAGAGGGGCTCTAGTGACAAAAGAACTGTTATTCCAGAACTATTGTGATGATATCATCAAATACAATGAAGTATTTTTAGCAGAATTCAGCTTTTTCTCAGGAAAAAAACAGGAAGGGATGTTCACAAATGAGATACTTTTGGCCACCATTATCTCTGTTTCCCTACTCTGGTAACATGTTCAGAAAAGATTCTCAATTGTTTTAGTTTCCAATGGAGTAGTAACTGTTATTTAAACCTAGTTAGATGTGGTTGAAGTTAGCATTTCCTAACTTCTTCAGGAAGACTGATAAATAAAATATAAGCTTATTTTCATTTCCTAGGCACTATTTCTGCTATCCTACTGCATCTACTATTATATAAATATTGCTGTGTCCTTTGCAATCATGTTTAAACAGCTTCTCTATTTCTAGTGTTAGAACAAAATACAGAAAATAAGGAATATTAGCACTCAATAGCACAGCAGAATTTTTTAAGTACTCTGCTTATTACATATGCTTTCTCTCCCTTGTTAATCAGATGTTGTTCTTATTCTTGTCCATGACATGATGAAAATAATGGTTGGCCTGAAAGTCCTTTTCCATTATTTATTTCTTCTGAATCACTAGCAAAACAGATTGTTCAAAGTACTTTTAAACAACTATCTCCATGGAACTGACTGATACTCAGTCACACTTAAGATTAAATCTACCAAGGTAAGTGGGACATGTCTAAGAAACCCATAAGTATAGAGTGGTATGAATAAGAACAAAACTTACCCCTTAATCTCTGAAAATAAGAAGATCTGCTATGCATTTACTACTTCAAATGTAATAAATACTAATTTTAATGACAGAAACATTCAAGTGTTTAAGGGCTTTGGTTTAGACGTTGTACTTGGTCTACATATGGGCTGGTTTGTTAGTTGGGGGCTGCAGGGCTGACCTTTTTAAAAAGAGGCCCTGGCTGCCCCATATCAAACACAGCCACTTCTAGTCAGCTCCAACAGACCCAGATGGGTGTTGATGAGCCTAGCAGCCAAGCTGGTGACCCTTCTGGAAAAATATACTTTAAATTGCAAAAAGATGTCCAGCAGTGGGGATTGAGGAAGAAACAGCCCTGTGAATGCCAAGGTCAGAGAAGGAAAAAATGCTTCGGGTGCTGGGCCAGAGATACCCTGCAGCCCATGGAAAGAACAATGGTGGAGCAAGTGGATATTTTCTGACAGAAAACGCAGCTAGCTGAGAGCCCACACTGGTCCAAATATTCAGTAGTTGCAAAAGCCAACCAGTTTTGGAAAGTTATGCAAACAGGATAGATTATAGCTAACATCTAATGACAATTTGTAACATTTAACTCAAAACTTTCATCTTATTGAATTAAATCACTGTTTGGAAGTTCGTTTGGATTTATTTCAGTAAGTCCATTTTGACCAAGCTTTAACCGTCAGATATCTTTTCACTCAGCTTAACAATTTATACTTTCTACTATAGCTAGCACTATGTAACTCAAGAGTCCTTCTTCTAAAAACAAGAGTGAGGTGGGAGATGAGTGGAAATCTTAAGCAAGGAAGACATACTCAGAAGAGGAATACCTTGTGGAATACTTAAACCAGACATACACAAGTCCATGAGGTCTCAGATGCTGACAGATAATTCAAGGCCTCTCTCTGTAACCTACAAAGGTAGCAATTGAGGGAACCTTCTAAGGACTGAAAGCAAGCAAGTATCGTCCCTATCTCCAAGAGTGTCAAGAAAGATCATCTCACCTTAATCAGTGAGTCAGTCAGTCTCACCTCAATCCCTCAGTGATGAAGCAACCAGTTACTTTCACAGTCAGGAAG
The DNA here is from genome assembly GCA_013399895.1 of Serilophus lunatus. Taxonomy (NCBI): domain Eukaryota; kingdom Metazoa; phylum Chordata; class Aves; order Passeriformes; family Eurylaimidae; genus Serilophus; species Serilophus lunatus. Next base: position 54,912 of record VXBA01000402.1, read on the forward strand.
GACAAGAAGAACCTCCATGAGGGGTCAGCATGGATTTATTAAGATGAAATCACAACTGATCAACCCAATAGTCTTCTACAATGAGTTAACTGGCTCAGAAAACAAGGAGAAAGCAGCAGATATTGTCTATCTTGAGTTTAGCAAGGCTTTCAAATGTCTCTCCTACTACATCCTCACAGACAACATATGAAACATAGACAGCTTAAGACAGCAGTAACGTAGATTTAAAAATGTGAGTTCCAAATGGTTGTAATCAGCCACACAAAACAGAGTTGGAGGCCAGTCATCAGGGGTTTGCCCTCTGGAACAATACTGTGACCAACACTGCTTAACATCTTCACTAATGACTTGGACCGTATGGCAGAGTAAACCATTAGCAAGTTTACAGATGATACAACACTGAAAGGAGTGCTGACAGAAGATTGTGCTGACATTCAGATGGACCTCAACTTCCCAGAAAAATTGGCAAACAGGAACAACATAAAAGTAAATATAGTGCAAGGCCACCAAGCCCTGCATATAGAGAGGAATAACCCCTGACACCAGTACATCCTGGGGTCCAAAAGCAGGATAGCAGCTCCTCAGAAAAGGTCCTCAGAAAAGGTCCTGGTGGACAGTGAGTTGTTCTTAAGCCAGAAATAGGCCAGAAAAGGTGAAGAAGGCCAACAATATCCTAGATAGCATTAGAAGTGCATTGCGAACAGGTGGAGAGAATTGGGTCTTCCTCACTACTCAGCACTAGTGGGACAAATCTGGTATTTGAGTCCAGTTTTGGGCCTACTGCAGCAGTTGTGGAAAAGGGCCACAAATTTGACAAAGGGATTGGATCATACCAGGAGAAACTGAGAAAGACAGGATTGCCAGTCTCAAAGAGAGAAGCTTAAGGCTGGGAAAATCTTGCCAAAGTGCATAAATAAACAGTGTGGGAGTTGGGAGAGTAACAGAGACAGATTTTTCTAACGGTCCCAGTAAAAGGATGAGAAACAATGGGCACAAACTGAAATTCAGTAAATGGCATTTTTACATAATGAAAAAAACTTCTCTGCTGTGTGAGTGGTAAAATACTGGCAAACGTTAGCCAGAAAGACTGAGGAGTCTGCATCCTTGGAGATGCTCAAAGCCCATGTGGACATGGCTCTTATCAACCCAATCTAGCTGACCCTGCTTCAAACCAAAGTGTTGCACCAGATGACATCCAAGCATCCTTTCAAGCCTCCACTATTCAGTGATTATTTTATTCTTTTCTGCCAGAATTAACAGTCATAGTACAGTTTTTAATTAGCTTTTACTATTTTCTTTCCAATGTGTCAGCTTGAATCATTAACTTTATAGGTAGATATACAAAAGAGTTCTGTGATAATTGTCTCTGGAGGATGTAGGACCAGTCCATTAGAAATGAATAAAAGAGATCAAGAAACAAAATAAACGATGGACTTAAAGCATATAGTAGTGAGCAGTAACCTGAAACTAACTGGAGGAGTGTTTTCTGGATGTTGTACTCAAGAGTACAAAATATTTTCCATACTAATTTTGTTATATTGGAGGTGAGACCTGCAGGTTTGAACATGGAAAGCATGCTGTCTTTCACAATAAACAATATGCTGTCTGCTATTATGCATCATATTTTTAAGAGAAACAGCAATGGCAGTATGGATCAAGGTTTTAGAATTTTAATACTAAACATTATACTGGTGTGCTAATTCTTTTTTATTTTTGCCTCATTGTATTGGTAATATTCTTGTCTTTCCAAAAGGTTTTTCTTTTTTCTCACAAGTCAGCTAGTTAGTCTATAGGAATAGAATCATGAATGTCTCATGCATATTCTTTTACACCACAGTTCCAATGTAGGATTTCACTGATGGTGGAGGAACTTCCCCTTACGTTTATAGACACAGGAAATTGCAACACACTTCTACAGGAAACCTATACTGAGAATTAACCTCTGTCAGCCTCTCCTTCAAGCAATATAATGGAGTTCAGACAATATAAAATCCTACAATTTTACTGGAAAATGTATCTTACAATCATCTTTCCTGAAGTTTATCAGTTTCTTATGGTGGGCTTCATCAAAAATTCTGGAAGACATGATGACTCAGTGATTCACGCAGAGAACCTCCAAGGAAGGTGTCTACGATACCTCTTACTGTTGTTCCGATCCATATAGCCAGCCAACACATAGCCCCACACAGGAATGGATGAGGAGTTGACTGAGCTTATGAGTCAGGATTAAAGGGAGGGCAGGATCAGGAGACTTTGTAGAGGGGGTCTGCTACAGTTCAACTGGATGAAGCTCTCTACAGAAAAACAGGAGCACCCTAAGGTTCACAAGCTCTAGTGCCCATAGCAGGCTTCAATCACCCTAACACCTGTTGAAGAGACAGCATAGCAGGGCATGAGCAACCCAGGAGGTTTGTGGAGTACACTGATGAAAGCTTTCTTCTCTAAGTGATAGAGGAGCCAATGAGAAGAGGTGATATGCTGGATCTTGTTCTCACCAACAAAAAAGGGCAGATGGGACAAGTAAGTTCAAGGCCAGCCTGGGCTGGAGTGGCCATAAAATGGTGGAGTACAAGATCCTCAGGGCACTGAGAAGAGCACAGAGCAAACTCACTACTGCAGACTTCAGGAGAGCAGACTTTCGATCTGCTTGATAAAGTACCATGAGATAAATCCCTGGAGGAAAGGCAGGCCCAAGAAAGCTGATTAGTACTCAAGGATCACCTCCTCCAGCCTCAGGAGCAATGCATCCCAACAAAGAGGTAGTCAAGCAAAAACACTAGGAGGCACGTGTGGATGAACAAGGAACTCTTGGACAATCTTAAACACCAGAAGGAAGCTTACAGAGCATGGAAGCAGGGACAGGTAGCCTTGGAGGAATACAGTGGAATTATCCCAGTAGCAAGGATAAGGTTAGGAAAGCCAAAGCCTTGACAGAATTAAATCTTGACAGAGATGTCCAGAGCAACAAGAGTATGTCAGTGAGAAATGGAAGAGTAGGAAAAATGTGGACTCTCTCCAGAAAGAAATGGAAGACCTAGTTACCCAGAACATGGAGAAGGCTGAGGTACTCAGTGACCTTTTAGCCTCAGTCTTCACCAGCAAGTGCTCCAGCCACACTGCCTGAGTTGCGCAATGCAAAGGCAGGGACTGGGAGAAGAAGAGCTGTCTTTTGTAGAAGATCACATTCAGGACCACTTAAGGAGCCTGAAGGTGTACAAGTCCACAGGATGTATCTGAGGGTCCTGAGGGAACTGGTGAAAGAAATTGCTACGCCACTATCCATCATATTTAAGAAACTGTAGTAGTATAGTAAAGTTCCCAATGAATGGAAAAGGGGAAACATAATCCCCATCTTTTAAAAGATAAAAAAAGAAGACCTGGGGAATTACAAGCCAGTGAGTCTCACCTTGGTGTCTTGGAAGATCATGGAGCAGATCCTCCTGGAAACTATGGTAAAGCACGTGGAAAATAAGGAAGTGATTGATGACAGCCAATGTGGTTTAACTAAGGGGAAGTTTCTGTGACATACTTAGAGGCCCTCTATGATAGGGTTACAGTGTTAGTGGATAAGGGAAGAGCTCTGTCCTGCACAACATCCTTGTCTCAAAATTGGAAAGACATGGATTCGAGAGACAGACCACTCAGTAGACAAGGAAATGACAAGGTGGTCTCAAAGTGTTGTCAGCAGCTTGATGTCAAAGTGGAGACCAATGATGAATGCCATTCCTTGCGGATCAGTATTGGAATTGGTGCTGTTTAACAGCTTTGTTGGCAACATGGACAGCGGGACTGAGTGCATCCTCAGCAAGTTTGATGATGACACCAAGCTGTATGATGCAATCTACACATTAGAGGGAAGGGACGGCATTCTGAGGAACCTATACAGACTTGTGAGCTGAGCACACATAAACCCTTTGATGTTCAACAAAGCCAAGTACAAGGTCCTGCATGAAGGTCAAGATAACCCCAAGCACAAACACAGGCTGGGTGCAGAAGTGATTGAGATCAGCCCTGTTGAGAAGGACTTGCGAGTGTTAGTTAATGAGAATCTCAATGACTCAGCAATATGAGCTTGCAGCCCAAAAAAACCAATTGTAAACTGGGTTGCATACAAGAAGGATGACCAGCAGGTCTGGGGAGGTGATTCTGCCCCTCTAACTGCCTTTGTGAGACCCCATTTCGAGTACTCAATCCAGATCACAGATCCTCAACACAAGAAAGTTGTCCACCTGTTAAAGCAGTTACAGAGGAGGGTCACAGAAATGATCAGAAGAATGGAACACCACTCCTATGAAGAAAGGCTGAGACAGTTGGGGCTAAGCCTGGCGAAGAAGGTCTCCCTGGGGCCTTCTCTAAGCAGTCTTCCAGCAACTAAACAAGCCTAAAAGAAAGCTAGAGAGGGGCTTTCATACAAGGGCATGTAGTGACAGGACAAGGGAGAATGGCATCAAACTGAGAGTACATTTAGATTAGTTATTTGGAAGAAATTGCTTTACTGTAAGGATGGTGAGGCACTGGAATAGGTTGTCAAGAGGAGTTGTAGATGCCCTATCTCAGAGTTTTCAAGGCCAGGTTGGATGTGGTTCTGAGCAACCTGGTCTAGTGGTAGGTGTCCCTATCCATGGCAGAGGGGGTTGGAACTAAATGATCTATGTGAAAACTGTGTAATCTACACTGAACTACATGAAAACGTAACTTTTAAGGCTTCAAGAAAATAAAGACAGCCATAAAATTAAATAAGAAAAATCAAGTGTCCTGGCTATAGACTGCAAACTTCATAGAAATAAATATTTGGAAGAATGGATAGGAAAGTATTTGCATCCTTCCATTGTTATCAATTGCTCAGTTTTATGTAATAATCAGGCTTAGCTCAAAAGAACTAAATAAGGCAGTAATCACCATGAGATGATCTCTGCGCCAGAAGGTCAAGTAAACATTGTAAAGAACATAATTCGAACACAGTGTTATTGAAGGGGACTTCAGTTCATGCTTGCTGACATATTTATCAAACTTTATGAAAAGAAGACAGACAAACATATTGAAATGTCACTGTTTCTTCAAGTCTGACAGAGCTGAAGATATACTGGTGTTTATATACAAAATGAACTTTATTTATTTTATATCATATTTCAATATAATGTTATCTTTATCACTTAAATAATGAGATTTTTCACTCTCTGAACAGAATAAACAAAATATATCAAACACTCACCTAACACTATTTTCTTAAACTAGACCATCTACACACCAGTGAGGAATATCTTCCTGAAGACTGTCAAGTATTAGACAACACTGCAAGCTCTGAATTTAGTAACTTTCAAAATTGCCAGAATAGGCGAACTGTAGAATGATTAATCAAACCTCTTCATACAAGCTACACTTCACTTTAAAATTACTGTTTCCTGCTTAAACATGTTTAATGGGAACAGAAGATCACTCTTATTTTAGTAAAGCTATGCAACCAGATCAAAATAGAGATGCAATGGATTTAGTGAATGTTTTGTCCACAAAGGATATATAAGGTAATAGTATTCATCTTGATCATCCTATCCTGATACTTACAGAAAATTTAGGCCTGGATGAGACTTGCTCAAAGTTCGGCTGCTAACCTAAGATGCTCATCCAGCAAATGTTTAAAGAGTAGATTGGACTTGTCAGAAATAATTTTAGACATACTTTTAATCTGTCTTGAAACTGGAAATGGATTTCATGACTGCCTGCAGTCTCTTCTGGGACATTCTGTATTCTAACAGGTTATATATTTCAATAGCTTTTAATGAGAGAGGGGTGTTTTTAATATTTTATTTTTGAATTAGTACTTTATCTGTTTTAAACTTCCATGACTTTCATAAGAAGGGCTGCCAGATAAGGTTGTAAACCAGTATTTACTAATAAAAAGAGCCAAGGATTTTTGGGAAAGGAATTATAGTCAAATGTTTTTGCATTAGATATAACCTACTTATTTCTTTTCTGTATGGAATTAAACTCTTTTCATGCAAATAAAGATGGGAAAAATTAGTCTAGGTAAAATTAAAATGTCGTCAAAACTAGTTAAAATAATAAAGCACATAAAAACTGTGAAAATTAGAAGCTCTTATGAAAAGACTTCATAATTTTGGAATTGCTATGCAATATAAAGTAGCAATAAGTAATAACCAAGGTGATACAAATAAATATTTCATCTTACTTGTCCAGGGCTGTGCTGGTAGGCATGCTCCTGCCAAATCCTCGGACACCCATCTGACAAAAGTATGGAATGCAAGACAGGTTCGCAGCAATTATAGCCAATGAATCTGATGCATTAACAAAGAAACCATTTTGGCCAAGGATCATATAACGGTCCTGGAGAAGAAAAGAAATTTTGAAAAGCATCTTAAAGTCCATGTATTGCAGAGTTGTAATTTCTTTCACTAGATCCACTGAAGATACAGAAAAAAGGAACAGGCTTTGGGTTACTTGCAACCCTCTTTGGGCAGAATACTTTACTGGCATCATCCTGGCAGGTTTATAATCTCACTATCATACTACCACTCCCTCCTGCCTTGCAAATCGAAGCTCCAGATCAGACTTTAGCTCTAGCCTCCTACATGTCTCTGCTCCTGCCAAGGGAATGTTTGTGTAGGAGAATCTTTTTGCCAACGACACACGCTATTAGATGAGTAGGAGGGTGTTTCGTGTTTACTGACAATAGAAAACAGCTTCTGTTCTTCAGAACCTTTTCGACCATTTCCCACCTTGTAAGAGGAAAAAGTTGTTTTAGTAATACTTCACTGTTTATAACACTGATAATATACTAAAAAATTAATATATAGATGATGATTCTGTATTTTATTTAGATAAAAATCCCTTGATTTATGATGCTAACCAAAAGGGACTTAGCATTGTTACTGCTTACTGTGACAAGTCTGTATTCTCTATATATGTTGTCTCTTTCTAACCAGGGAACAAAAGTGTTACACAAGTACAAGACAAAATTGGCCTGATATTTAAATCATTCTCATTCTGCCTTCAAATCCTGCTTGATTTGCAGTCATCTGAAGATAGAAACCACAACATATGTGTCTGATTATGGGTTGCAAATGCTGCCATCTGTACCTGAAAGTAATACCACTTTCAGCTTTAATCAGTTACTGAAAAGCAAATAAATTATACTTACATGTCCCATATCTGACCCCAGACAAAACAACTATGGTGAAACATCATGACAGATCAAAAATACTTACTCCATCAGCATCAAAAGCAGCCCCAAATCCATACTCGCCACCTTTCATAGCTTCCAGCAAGGCAGTTGCATATGTTAAATTTGGATCAGGAGGCTGTCCACCAAAATCCTCCAGAGGAATACAGTTTATTGCAGAGTTTGCAGGAGCTCCCAATTCATCACACAAGATTCTTCTCACATAAGGTCCCATAACTGCAAAAACAGAAATCTGGCATGCAATCACAGAAGCATATGCTTGACATTTTAATTTTTCACAGCATTGTGTAGAGTTGATACAAAACATACTTTACATAGAAATTCCATACATCTGTCCTAGCAACAAAACCCAAACTACTATTTCAGTGAGAAGTATGTGATTATCTTCCCAGTAAATACTTAATTTGCAATTCAGTATGAAAAACACAGTTCTCCACTACTCGAAGTGAAAAAGTAATCACTAAATGGTTAAAGATGCACTTTTTATTTATCCATTATTAAGTAAAGAAATTATCATAAAGGGTTTTTTCTCACTAGAGTAAAAATAAAATGTGTCCTGGGATGCAAACAACACTTTAACACATAATAGCAAGACCAGTAAACAACAGGGGAAGGCAAATGGGAAATACATCTACCTTAACGTTCCAATTCATGTGAAAATTGCAATAGATTTGGCCACCAAAGAATTTTACTACATTTTAGTTGCTACCATGTAGATAATAAATAAAAACTTTCTCTCCAAAATACTTCCTTCTTTTGTTAAAGATATAGTCAACAAAGATGCCAGTTCGTGTTCTTACATATATCATAATTATTATATGTATTTGCCAACTAACCAATCACTAACTCAGCACTCTGCACCCCTGAGGCAGGTCTGAATACATCACTCAGAAGTAAAAAAATACAAGAGTAACTGGGGTCCCTCTCATGCTCCTACCTTACTCCCAGATCTGTGACCTGTGAGAAACTCACGTCCATGTGAGAAACTCATGTTCAAGAAAATTCGGATAAAATACACTATGATTCAGGTTCTTACCAAAAGTAGACTCCTGACAAATTACTCTCTTTTTATGCCAATATTAAAATACTGAGGTCTATAGGCCTAAAAACATTCCAGAAGTGCAGAGCTAAAATAAATTTCAGAAGACAATTTGTCAACATACAAATGTGGTCCTCTCTAATGCTCACTGTATTGTGGCTAGTGAATCACTTTTGGCTAATGCATCTCATTCAAAAACTCTTTTGATCAAATGCCATCAAGAGAAGGGCAAACCCCAGTCACCTTTGATAGACTGCTCCCATGGTTATTCACTGTTACCCATAAATATGTGAGCAACATTTCAATCTGAGTTTGCCTGGACTCAACTTCTCTCTCTATTGATTATTTTCCATATTTTGGGGGATAGTAGACTGGAAAATATTTTTCTGCAGGAAGAAACCCAACAACATTCTTTGTTGCACAAATAAATAATTCTTGTACATACTTAATCTATATGTACGTATATAATAGTATAGATATTTGTCCACCAAGATGCAAGGTCATAAAGCCAATTCTCTATCACCTTCTAAATAAAGAATCTCAGTCCTTTAAATGTTTTGTGATGCATCAGTTTTTCTAACCCTGAGCCAGACTATGCATATTTTTGATTGCATATAAGAATTTTTAACACTCAGTAACAGACCTGGACGTGAGAGCTCCACAAAATACCTGGCTAACTTCCTCTCCAATACTGTATGTGGCAGGAGGCAGTGGCTTCCTCATTGCTCCTTCTGCCTTGTTCAAGGACACCATCTACCCTTTTGCCACAACCTGGCAAAACTGGGTCGTCACACTGATGTAATGCAGACTACAATCCTTGGCCACTGCCTGTGAACCCAGTATGATATTATGAAGAGTAACTATCACACTGTACTAGATGCTAAGACAAATATGCTTTACAGAAGTTTTCTAAGTCTATTCAGTTCCCTTTATTAGTTGGTTTCCCATTAAAGAATGATGTTTGTTGGATGGAATTTGTTTTCCATAAGATAATGTTGCACATTTTTTCCTTACATTCCTATCCTTCAACTTATTATTGTATAAATCTTTATTTATATTTTCATAATATAGCCTAACATGCATCTCATACTGATCTGTTTCCACAAGTGAAACACCTTATATTTTTTAATATTGATCCTCTTGCTGTCTTCTGTGACACCTTCAACTTGTCTGCAGCACACAGAAATTAGTTCACCTTTAACATTAGGAACACAGTGCTCTCAGTCAACTCTTTAAGGACTCCTGAGTGCAATTTATTTAGATTTAACTGTTTTAAACTTTAAACTCTTTTAGATTTTATACCACTTAGAATTTGTTCTTAGTATAGGCTTCTTAGTCACTGGACACTGCAACGTACTTCATCACCCTCTCATGGCAAGATTACTCATCCTGCTTGCTTCCAATTACAGGAAGAGAACTTTTATTAGATATGTATGCTTTCACTTATTTACAAAGTAAGATTAACCTCTTTGCCTAATGAGGGATCTAACCCATTGTTAAGATTGCCTTTGTTAGTAGTATATTCTTGTTACTCTTAACCTTACATAAAAGTCTGATTTTATAGGATATACTGTTACTGGGAAACCATTGCAGTATACCATTTTTATTGGAAAATTATTTCAGTGCACCCACAATTCTGTCTTCATAGCAACTTAAATTCATACCTCCATTCATGGCATCAATCCTTATTTTAATCTGGTTGGGTCCAGTCAACAAATTTCTGATGGCACTGAAGTCAAAAATACTTCGAAGGAGGTTGAGGTAGATTTCCACAGAATCCACAATTTCCACTAGAAAAACCACACAGAAAAAAAAGTGACTACAGTTCACTCAGAGGAAAATATCTCTTCCAGCACACTTCGACCAGTCATGCAACTCAACTGAAGTCAGAGCACAAAATGCCTTTATAATATGAATTTGCTCTGAAGCCCATAGAGGTAAAGTCAAAGACTCCCATTCCCTTCACTGTAGCTGCCATCAAGCTTTAAGCCTGGAAAAGATCAACAGTTTTGCCTGCTAAAAAAAGTGCAGATAAAATGTAAGTTGACAGCTCTATTTCATTTCTTTGAAAACATAAATGAAAGTACATCATATCAAAGTAAACCCTTTATATATCATTCACTAAACTGCTGAAACTCTGAGCAAGCTGAACAGGTTTGTTCTCAGAGGATAAAGATGTCCATGACAAATTGACACCAGACACTCTATTCTTCTGACAGAAGTATCTATCTGCATCATTCCATCAAGAGAGACCTACAGCCTATTCTTCTAAATTCTGGCACCAGGATTGCTTGTGTAGTTTGTTGTCAATCTACCATTATACTTCTGTGTTGTGTATCTCACTGATTTAGGAATGTAAAGCTCAGCCACAACATCTGTTTTTTGCTAAGGCCTTGATAATTTGAATTTTAAATTCATAAAAGCAGAGCACTGCAGTTTTTCTAGCTCTCTTGGGTGCACAACTAAAATGAAATAATTAAAATAAGTCTGTCATAATGACAGCAGTTACCAAAAAAATGGTAAAGTCATGCTTCTCAGTCATTTTGAAATTAATTAGCTTTCCTGATTAAATTAAAACCCCTATATTATACAAATGTCTTTCCATCTGGTTAAATGAGTATCTTGAAATATTTTAGTTACAAGTTAAATTATTACTTAGAATGTCATTCAATTTTGCTCAGAAAAACTGACCTAGCCTTAAAGCTCTTCTGTAGGTTAACATGAAAATGACACACATTTTTTGAGCCTGAGAAAAACATTTAGAATAGATTGTGAAAATATTCTTGAATGAAGGGGGAAAAAAAAGGCTCTCAAGGCTGAAAAAACAATCCATAAAATCTACTTGAAAATTTATCAATTCTATGGTATCTGTTGGAAGTCTCGAGCTTTCTCTAAAATTATATTATTGCATATCTTCCATGCCCTGCTCCTTGCAGTATTTTAGTAGACTTTAAGCTTTACACATATAAAAAAATGTAGCAACTCCAGTGGAGCTGCTCTCACATGTTAAGATAATATGTAGGATTATAGTCTAAAAATTATTTTAGCTCCTGCTAAACAGAACTGATTTAGTCTCATTTGCTTCAACACCTCTGTACCATTGATTCATAGGAATTAGTCCATACAACTGAAAAAGCAGAAGTTTTCAATACATCAGACAGTACCCTAAATTACTTTTTCAATTACTTTCATTCTTTATGCACTTTCAATCTGCATTATCTGTGAAAACTTATTCATGCACTTATAAGCCAATTCCATTGCTTCAGTAGGGGTCCATGGTAGCTTTACTGTCTCAGGTTGATGTATTCTTGGAAGACACAACTCAGAAATGTGTTTTTTTTTCCTGGGAAAAACACACAGAATAATTGCAACTATTTGTGTGCGGTTTTATACTACATGTGGAAGGGGGAGAGGTGTCTCATTTTCATTTAGAAAAATACAATTTGGAGAAATTAAAAGGCTGAGAAATCAAAATTTAAAGCTGTGGCAAATTTATGATTCCAAGTGCTGAATTTTTGTTGATTTTATTTGCCTGAAAAATCCAAACATGTTCTTTTCAATAAAATAAAAATAAAAAAGAAAATTATAAGGATGATGATGATGACAATGATAACAGAGGTGGTGATGGTGGTGATGGTGATGGAGATGATAAAATTCACACCAGTCAAAACATAGTTTAAGGGGGTTTTTAGTGAAAAACTTTATTTCTCAAAATGTAAATTTTCTCAAAACATGGATTTGATGTGGAAAACAAACTGGCTTTAATTCTAAGGTATCAGGAATGAGGAAAAGTTCTTGAGGCCACACAGTCTGCCTCTGCAAAAGAGCCATGAACAGACTGGGTGTGAAAAGTAAGCAGCAGACCAAAAAAGGACTCTTGGTAGTAGAGGTCTACTACAGGCCACTACAGGAAAATCTGTTGACCTTTTCCTTTATTAAAAAAAATCCCCTACCTCCACTGGCAACCTCAAACTTCACTCTGAACTCTTCTCCAGGTCTCCCAGGATTGTGGCTAGCTGTTAGAATAATTCTAGCAGCTGCTTTGATCTATCAGATGATACATGACAGAACAATAATCATCTACCTAGACCTTTTCAAGGCCTTCAACACGGTCTCACATGACATCTTATCTCCAAACTGGAGAGACATGGATTTGATGGATGGACTATTCAGTGGATAAGGAATTGGCTAGCTGACACAGCAGAGAGTTGTGGTCAATCACTCTAATGTTGAGGCAGAGGCCAAGGAAGAATGGTTTCCCTCACGGCTCTGTTTTGCGATTGGGGCTTTTTAATTTGTTTATCAATGATATCAGCAAAAAGATCGAGTGCACCCTCAGCAGTTTTGCAGATGACATGAAGCTGAGTGGTGCAGATGGTGAAGGGGCTGGAGCACAAGCCCTGTGGGGAGTGGCTGAGGGAGCTGGGATTGTTCAGCCTGGAGAAGAGGAGGCCCAGGGGTGACCTTATCTCTGTCTATAACTACCTGAAAGGAGGCTGTAGTCAGGCGGGGGTCAGTCTCTTCTCTCAGGCTCCCAAAGACAGAACGAGAGGACACAGTCTTAGGCTGCGTCAGGGGAGGTTTAGGTTGGATATCAGGAGAAACTTTTTCAGAGAGAGTGATTTCCCATTGGAATGGGCTTCCCAGGGAGGTGGTGGAGTCACTGTCCCTGGATGTGTTTAAGGCTAGCTTGGATGATGAACTTAGAGACATGATTTAGATGGTTTAGAAGATGGATTTGTGTTGGATAGGTTGTTAAGTTAGGTAAAAGGTTGGACTTGATGATCTCTACAGTCTTTTCCAACCTTGTTAATTCTGTGTGTAACAAAAGGAAGGGATGCCATCCAGATGGACCTGGACAAGCTTGAGAAATGGGTCGATGAGAACCTCAAGAGGTTCAACAAGTCCGAGTGAAGATGATGCACCTGAGCCAGGGTAATCCCAGAACATACACTGGGAGAAGAATTTACTGAGAGCAGAGAAAGACTTGAGGGTTCTTGTGGATGAAAAGCTGGGCATGAGCTGGCACTCTGCGCTTACAGCCAAAAAAGCCACCCACATCCTGGGCTGCATCACAAAAGGGTGAACAGCAGTTCAAGGAAGGTGATTCCCCTGCCTCTGTTCTTCCCTCATGAGACCTCAACTGGAGTACTGTGTCAGGCTCTGGGGTTCTCAGCACCATAAGGATATGGACTTGTTAGAGCAGGTCCAAAGGAGGGCCACAAAGATGATCAGAGGGCTGGAGTACTTCTTCTATGAAGTCAGGCTGACAGAGCTGGGGTTGGTCAGCCTGAAGAAGAGAAGGCTCTGAGAAGACCCTATAGCAGCCTTCCAGTACCTAAAAAGAGGCTTATACAAACACTTTCAATACAAGCAAATGCACCGTAGGACAAGCTGGAAGGGTTTTAAACTAAGCAAGGACAGATTTAGATTAGATTTTAGGAAGAAATTCTTTGCTGTGAGAGTGGTGAGGCACTGTGATGAGTTACTCAGAGAAGTTGATGATGATCCACCCCCGACAGTTTTCAAGGCCAGGCCGGATGGAGCTCTGAGTTACCTCGTCTAGTGGAAGAAGTCCCTGCTCGTGGCAGGGATGTTGGAACAAGAAGATGTTTAAGGTGCCTTCCAACGCAAACTATTCTACAATTTTGTACTGCCTTTCATTTTAATAACTTTTATTAAGGCTTTCTGAAGAACTAATGTTCTATCTATGTAATTACTCATTCTAATTCTGCAACAATACTGTTGTTTAGACTCAATGGATTTAGCATGCATAAAAGCTCACACTGATACCTCGGAAAGGTTTGAATTTGTTCTCCAGATCAAATTCTTGTCTTCCCAGGCGTGATAAATCAACTCTGAGATCAGGACAAATTGCATATTCCTCCAACGTTTTGCTGATTTGATAGATTTTTTCTGAAACTATATCTGGAGCAGGTCCTAAAAGAGAAAGTAATGTGGTGGGTCATTTCTTTTAAATTAAAGTTCCCTACTTTAAAAGTGAGTGCTGGAGCAAAAATTTTTCTAACTATATTGGAGTTATAACAGAATAAACACAAAGTACTATAGTAAATAAGGTCTGCTCTTTCACTACTCCACAGGCTTAAAACATTTTTGAGAAAAAAAACAACATGGAAATATAGTGTGTTTTGTTTCACATAGAGTATTTAAATCAATCGTTATATAGGGGCATGGAACATGAGGGAACCAAAAAACACACAGTCATCTTTCTTTGAGTTTACTGCTCAAAGACTGCCTTTTTTAACTCTACTCAGAATCTCAACATAGCTATTAAAGGAAAGCCTGTCCATTAGCCACACTTTCTGTTATTTCATAGGAATTTCTGCAAATGCACACTTGTGAAGGTCAGATAGCTATTTCATTAGAAAAAATCATCACTTTTAAAAAGCTTACCAGTTTGACAATGGTGCTGTATTGCAGTTTTCCTCCAACAGCTTAAAGAAATCTATCTTTGTTGGAATTCAAAATACCTTAACTCCTCAACAATTAGCAATTACGACTTGGAATAATTACATCATTCCGAAACAGAAAACACATCTTACTTGTGAATTACTTTCACTGCCAAGGCCTGAAAAACGGCTGTTTTAAGAGACTTACTGTTAATCAAATAACAGTTCCAGGCCTGATGCAAAAATTACTAGACAAACTATGCCATTTGTAGTGCAAGAGTTGAGTCTGAGTCACAACGAAAGTAATTTCTGGCTTCTCTGACTCTTCCTGGTTTATATTAAAGCCATACTTTCACTCTAGAAATTAATTCCTTTATTCTCTTTTATGTGTTCTCTCTCCTATTCCAAAGCATCTTTGAATGCTTTTTCAGTGCTAATATCCCACACTTCTAGCAATGCTGCAATATGCAGTGCAGCTTTGCCATGTAAATTAGTGCATTCCACCTTGGATGTAGTGTACTACATGGTCCAAATCAATACAATAAGTAACAATTACTTAATTCCTCATTTTGCTTAGAAAATGATTTCTTACTCATCTAATCTAAAACCATTCAGAGAGTGAGGACAGGTTTCATTAGCTCCAGATTGTCCTTGATAGATGAATATATTGTCTAGTGATATTTCCAGCTAAGGAGATCCCATAGGATCACTATACATTCTCTGTAGAAACAAACCACTTCTGCTTGACATGGATGTGCAAAACAGACTGAGAAAGAATATAGAACAACAATTACCTTCCCTAAGAGGTTGCTGCCATGCCTAACCATTATCTTACTTCAAAACCTTGCCTAAGACTTAGCCTGCATTTTCTTAGCTGCAATTTTTATTTTTCTTTATGGCCCTGCTGATTAACATAAATAATTGAATGTTGTGACTTGTGTTGGAACAGCGTTTCAGATGTAAAGCTTAATAGCCTTTCTGAATTCTCTTTTAAAAGGCAAAGAATACTAAAAAGACTGCCCCACCAACTGTTTCCCATTTATCAAGCAGATTTTAGGTGCATGTAGTTTTTTAAAGTTTATAGAGTGCTAATGCCTCTAACAGTTTGGCTCTGGTATGTGTGTGCTGTGACCTTGCCTTTCTTACTGGCTGCCCTTACATAGTCCCTTTAATCTCTCTGGGATTCAAGCCTATTCTGTTTATAAAATCACACTTGTTTAACCATCCACATTTTTCAATTAAACAAGGATCAAGGGAGATGCACTCCCTTCTCAATTTCTCCCATTTTCAAAATTGAGAAGGAAAGATTTTGAAAACAAATTCAGTTCAGTTTTTTCAAAAATTGAGAAGGAAAGATTTTTAAAACACTTTCAGTTCAGTTTTTTCAAGTGGAAAGCATTCTGTATGTGTGAGGTATACAAAGTGTCAGCAACTGTCACCATAATGCTTTGCGGGTATACACAGATCTATAATATAAAACAGAGTGTATAGCATACCTACATGTATCAGCTTGGCAATTTTTCAAAACAAAAGAAATTCCATTATTCAACAGTGGATTTGCACTAGGTAACACGGTTACAACTCCCTCTCTAGGTAAATATTATAAAGCGCTTTCTTCTGTACAAGACAATGAGTTATACTGCTTACAGGATTTCTGAAGCTACATGCTTTGAAATAAATGCCAACAAAAAAATATGAGCAAAACAGAGCTCCCTCATAGATGTCTTTATAAAAGGATCAGATCTGTGACAGTGACCTGGGAGACTACATAAAATATTGTAGAAACAGGATAGCAAACCTCTTGTTTATAGAAATCTTAGAGCTACCACAAGGACTTCAGTAAGCATTTAGTGCATATTGTACAGAATCATGCAAATACACACCTAATACTGAAACAAAAGAAAGATGCCTATGTTCTTCACAGTTTTAACTGAGTAAATGAAAAATACATAGTTAAAGACAGCTAACTATCCTTGTCAGCATATTTTCAGCATACTAAAATGCAGTTTGTAGTGTGTTATTAAAAAAAAACAAACATACCTCCATTGGCAACTTCAAACTTGACTCCAAATTCTCCTCCAGGTCCCCCAGGACTGTGGCTAGCTGTCAGAATAATTCCACCAGCTGCTTTAATCTTTCGGATGATACATGAAACAGCAGGTGTGGATAAGATACCATTCTGTCCAATAACCAATCTGCCGATCTAGGCGGAAAAAAGAAGCCAAAGTACTCTAAATAGTACTAAAATTTTGAAAATTAATCTATAAACACACATAAATGGGCATATGTGTACAGGATAGAAATGGTAAAGTCCTAGTATGGGAGGCATTCTTTGGCAGAAAAATATGCCTACTTGTGTTGGTTGCAGGCTAATCCGGACCACTGAAAAGTAATAATGTATCCTGGCATATTTAACCCCAGCGGCCTGTGTACTGACAGTAAATCAGGAGCACAGACATGACAGTGATTTGCAAAGCTCCCAAGCAGAGCACTCAGCTATGATTCTGCTATCAAACATTTCCAGGTAAACCCGCAAATCAGCAAATCCCCTCAGGTACCAGAATAGCTTGCAGGGCCGGGACTTTAACTAAAATGAGAGAGAATATAAAGAGAATTGCCTTTCATAGACCAGCAGCCTTTCAGTGCAATCACAATTATCCCTACACACTAGGGCCTGCAGTCTCTTGCAGTTACACTTTTATTGCCAAGACACCCTTGGATGTCCTGCTCCATAGAAAGCATTGCTCCCTGTTCAGCCACCAGTGACTCATGGTTATTCCAAATGAATAGTGTGTGTTTCCTAGGGCACAGCTGAGCAGGGGAAGTTCCCACAATTCTTAAAGTGAAAAAAAATCTTTCAGGTGGTGTTATTAAACACTGACTCAATGTGTTTGGTATTATGTGCAGTTCCACTGCAATGCTCTGATTTCAGAACCTTGCCTTCATCCCCTACACAGACACTACAGTTTCAGCTTAACATAAATAAGGTAGAAGTCAAGTAGAAATGTATTTACCAAGAAATACAACAGAGTTCCAATTTCTGGGAAACAGGGAGACACAAAAAAAGAGTGAAGGCAGCAAAGTTAGTATCACAGATGAGAACTGAGTCAGTTGCATACAGAGCTTAAAGAGATATTGCTAAAGTTCAGGATTTTTAATAACATCTCCATAAAAAAAAAAAAAACACAGACCATCCCCCTCCACTATTGAATAGTAGTTTTTGAAGGAGCAGGGGGTGGGTAGAGGGAGCAAAGGGAGAGGAAGAACACTGGATTCTTCCCACTCCCCACCTAAAAACAGACTGGAAGTTGAACTTCAGATTTCATTTTTTGAGTTTGAAGAAAATTTGATAGCTCAACTGTCTATGGCAAAGCAGCAGCACAGGAGGTGTCACTACCTGCCTCCTTTCCATAAGGGGCATTCCTGTGTATATCGATGCAGGTCATTCATATGAAGCCTTTAATGGTTACTCAGAAGTACAGTCCCAAATAATTTCAGAAAAGAAAAAGATTAATAATTATTTATTTAGCCTTATTTATTTATTTGTGAACTATTAAATTTTAAAAAATAAGATTTCTAAAATTAAATTATCAAATTCTAAAGGAAGCACAAGTTAGTTTTTGATAACTCTCACAAAGCACAAACTATGGTTAGCTATTTCTCTGAGAATTAAAACATCTGCTTTCAAATTTCAAAAAAAATACACAGAAAATGCATTCTATTAATTGAGATTTCTACCTCAAGACATGAGAATATGATGATTGTCTACCTAGTTCTCGTTTCACAGTTTTTGCAGATAATTTTGAAGCCTATAGATTGTTGCTAGAAAACGGGAGAGCTATCAAATTTATAAATACTGTTCATAGAAAATCTTCAAAGTTCATTTGGCTTGTTTTTGTTATTATTAGGAAAATGTTTTGGTTCACTGCCTTTTTTTTTCTCCCAGGTTGAAACAATTCTCGAAGTGGGGTAGGAGGGAAGTGGGATGTTGAGAAACCAAAAAAAAAAATTATTATGGAAAGGAAAACATGACAAAAATAAACACTGAAAATGTTTGTTTTGAATACTGTCTCTCCTTTTTTTAAACTTTGAAGCACATAGAAAGCTAGAGCAATGACTCAATCTTCCAAATACAGCTGTCACAAATGGGTGCCAGCTCTTAAAACAGCATTGTGTATGGGTAAGCAAAAGGAATATGACAGCAATAACATTTTACATAATGCTTGAAAATCATAGCACCAAATCTATCTTGAGGCATTAAAGTATAAATGCATTTATACTTGCACATAAGCTTATCATGAGTATTTTTTCCATACTTCTAAATCTAAACTACTGAGTTTTAGGTTTTGCCTTCATGCACACCAAAATTGCATTTTTAGAAGTTATTAAAATACTTAGATTATTCAGAATGCATAAATTACCTAGCACCTATCCTATTTCATTTTTCCCACTCAACAGATGTTGCACAAACCAGTTTTCCCATTTTTGTAGATGCCAAATATTAATATAAACATGAGTAATTTGATTTGCCTTCAGCATTTGTCATACGTCTATTATTTCTATACTACTTAGAAATATTATTTATTATACTAATTTCTATACTATAGGAATACTGCAATATTTAATATTGCAAATTAAGGATCTTGAAAGTCAAATTATTTGAATGATACACTGGTATTTTATTTGCAGTGACTGTGATAAAGTTTCACCTTATATTAAGGTCTTCATTGATTTTACAGAACTCCCCAAGGACACTGCAGTCCTTAGAGGTGTAAATGTGCTACCTATCTTCCTCTGTTTTCTTCGTTTTGGTGGAAAAAATGCACAATGTTATCTTCTCTTGGCTCAGAAGCTCTCAATTTTGTCTCTGAACGAAATTATTAAACTGATACTTAATTAATTCTTTAATCAATTTTATTAATTTCAGCTTTTACAGACTTCTCACAATCCAGGATAAATCCAGGATAAAATGTTAACCAAATAATATACACATACTTACTCATAATTAAAGTTCCAGTAATATCCTTCTGAAAATCTTGGACAGTTTCATAGCATGGAAAGATTATCTATGAAATTCAAAAACTTGCATGGCTACAAGATCACAGACATGTAATATCTCTTCTAATACTTTGTCCCTACACCACATCCTATTCTGTCACTCTACTTTTAGTAACAACAGCAGAAACAAAGATCCTCAACAAATGGCTACAGCTGAAAGAATAAAGTGCTCTAACAAGTACTTTACAAGAACATTTTTAAGCAATATTACTGCTTGCAGCTGTGCATTTTTAAATGATTCAGCTGATTATCATGGAGTCACTTAATGCTTTTTAAAATTATTTTTCCCTGTAATCTCTCATATGCTTCAGTAAATTTTACTTGAAAGAAAAAGGAAGCAAATTACATCCTGAAGAACATCGAGCTGCACCTTCGTTTCTTTTACTATAGTATCCTAAAGACAGTTGAGCACCACACCCAATGTAGAAGAAAATAAATCAATCACACAAGTCCAGGGAGGGAGGCCAAGATTTGTGTGGAAGGCCATGGAAAACAAAAGCAATATGGTGCTTCACAGAAGACAACTGTAAAACTCAACCCTTTGCCATTTCAAACTTCTACAGCATTACTAGCAATACTCTGCAATCTCTCTAGCATGTTGCCATGACTTTCCGTATTCGGTGTAGGATCATCAGCTTCTGCTCTGCCACTAAGACTCACAAAGAGCAGCTTTTCATTTAAATCTCTCCTAAACTTTGAATCAAAAATTAGATACACCATCCAGTTGGTGTGCCTAATGGAATATTTGCATCTAATTTGTAGAGGAACTGTATTGCAACTGCTGGAGCCTTTTACCTCAGTTCTTCCAGACATTAAGGTTGAAGGGCACTACTACTGGCAGGAAAGTGAAAAAGGGAAATAGAGCCTCAGGTACTTTCCCACCACTCCACTTGGTAAAACTGTTCTTTGTAACCCAGAATGGTGCAGAACCTCTGCCTAGCCTTGCTTAGGCTTCTCCACCCTCTCATGACATGCAATCCCCTACCTAAATGTGTTTGCTAATGCCCCAGCTGTGTACTCCACTGAAGAATGACTCTGGTTAGTTGCCTTCAGCTCTGAACAGAAAGATTTGGTGGAACATGGGCTGCTTGCAGCTTCTGAGCATGTTCCAGCCTGTAGCTGTTGCCACCAGTGTAAGCCTACATAGGCTATAGCTGTAGAGCATGTACCTGCAGCCCCTGAGGTGGAGGGCATGAGCCAGCGGGACTGAGGATGAGAAGAAGGCAGGCCGAGCACTGGCAGGGGACCTCATCTCATCCCTTGCCAATTGTGCAAGCTGTTAACACAGAGGGAATGTGGGATGAGTCACCAAGTTAGAACAAGAGGAACCTAGCAACTCTAAAGGGCAATACATTTACAGTTGATAATAGAAAGCCACTTTTATTTTTGTACTCAGCAGGCACAACTAACCATGACACTCAGTATGTGTCTTCCAGGAAGGAGATTCGGGTTCAGTTTATCAGCAATATGTGGCTATCCATCTCCTGGCACTCTGGGTGGCCAAAGGTTTTGAATGCACCTTCAAGGCTTCCATGAATTTCACCTGATTCTGTTTAGATCAGTTACACCTTCCCCTGTGATATGGGCTACATGCCTTCTAATAACAATAACCCGATCCAAAGGGAGACATCTTTGCTCACGAGTCTTTCCTTCCTCTACTCCTACTTATATAGCACAGCACTTAACAATGCCATCAAGGAGGTTTAGATATTTTCCGAGCAGGTGTATTTTAACAGCCAAAGAATAAAACAGTAAATAAATGAGAGGCTTATGCATTTATAATGTGCTTGAGAGAATTGGAGGTGAGGGTGAGCAGTACAGATAGGTTAGAGAAGGAAAGCAGAAGCATTAGCAGATGGAAATGGAAAGCCTTTTCAGTATCAATAGCTCCCCACCAGCTGGTCTACTGAATTTGTGAGGACTGTGTCATTTATAAGAGTATCATGTGTGAATTCAGGCATTTGTAGACCTGTGAGCAGAAAAGTTTGGGGATTGGCTTCAGAAAACACTAGGGAGAAACTGTGTTTCCAAAAAATTTGCAGTAACTTACAAAAGGGGAAGTACTAGTCCAGTGAAGTGACAAAAACATGTCAAACTTGAAATCTCCTGAGGTCAAAAAGATACTCAAGGGAGACAGAGAAAGATGGAGGGGGGTATGACAGAAGCAGCAGGAAGGAGGCAGGCTAACAGGAAAAATTAGTCAGCATCATCTAGTTGAGAAGCCCCTGCTGTTCTAAATCCTAAATTTCTTGTATTCTTCAGCACCTTAGTCTTTGTGGTCACCCTGCAGCTGTAACTCACTCTTGCAGTAACTCAGTAGTGTGTGAGGACTTCAGCTTCAGCAGGGCAGTTCTTGCTTTAACTGTTGCTGAAGTTTATCCCACCATGTCAACACGTAAAATTCCATCTCCGAGACTATCTCCACTGAGCTACATGAGGGATGGGCCTAAGGAGCAGCACTCTTCCAGGCCTTCTCCCACCTCCCTCACACACCAGCCCATGCCCTCCAGCTACACTCCCTCCGACAGTGCAGATGAAACGCTATTGTACTGGAACACCTTTGACACTGTCCTTACTTTCACCAGTGAAAACCAGTGTCACTCCTGACAGCCCTCGCACCCTGGGCCACACAAACCCTGGCCTCTACCAAGTCCCTGTGTGAATGGCTATTTTGCACACAGGTAGCCACTAAGTAACACAGACAGTCCCTCTGAAATCTCAGGTATCACTCAGCAACTGCTTGATACTGTCAGTGTGTTGAGAACTAATGTGCTTTAGAAATAGATTTAAAATACTTATTATTTATATCAGCGTGGGTAGTCTATATAGCTTATATGTGACAACAAACCAGCAGGGAAAACTTGGACACATACAGACATTCATTTCACGGTTGAAAGATCTCCTGGTTATAAAAAACGAGTTCATTTAAAGCACTTGAGCTTTTGAAAAAAAAAATCCCCACAAAAAGAAGCCCTATAAAATCACATCACTTCTTTTGCCAAATCTGGAGTACCAATTAGACCACCATAACAAGAGACAGCAGTTTCAACTCTGCTTTGAAGTAAGAACTGCTAGCCTATATAATCCGCATATATATATATATATAATGTGCATGTATCTAACAGAAGACATCAGTTTTCTTCACAAGTTCTTTGCTATTTTCAAAACTGCACAAGAAAAATCTGTATCCCACCTGATCACAGAGGTTTCTGTCACTGCTGCCGTCTTACATTTTGTAATTTGTTTGCAAGTAAACAACAGAGAAGAACAATTATTTCTTAAGATGCAGCCAAAATGCTGTACTACTCTTCCTCCAATAGTATTATTTTCCTTGAATATTTTTAAAATATCCTCAGCAGCAGATACATTTCTGATACCTTTGTTTCCCACGCACTTATTTTTTAACTCTTGTTACATTGCTTCCTTCAGAGTGTTTCGGCTGCCATTCTTTCTTCCTTCTAAAATAAGACGTGAAACACCACGGCAAGGCTGGCAGCCTCCTGAGGTAGTCACCATCATCACCGCCACACCCCGAAGAAGCCACCACCACCCAGGCCGAAGCCAGCAGCCCAGGGGACGCACGAACCGGCACGGGGCTGGCTCGGGCACCTGACGCGCAGAGCACTGAAACAGCCGGACACCAAGTTCCTCTTGGGTTTATTTGTCTATCGAACGCTGCCCGAGTTTTGCCATCGGAAGGTCCTTCCCGTGCCTCGGCGGGGGTTGCCCCGGGCTTCCCGCCACCGGGAGCGCCGATGCGGGTAAAGCGCGGGAGCTGCTGCCGGGGTAGGGGGGGAAAGGGGCTGCCCGACGGGGCGGCGGGGACGGTGAGGGGGCCCACTTACCCCGTTGGCCGCGGCCATCTGAACGACGATCTCGATGGCCGTCTTGCTGAAGTACCTGCCGTCGCTGCCCACCACCATGGTGCAGCCCTGCCGGTCGCGAAGATCGACGGAGGAGAGGAGGCTCTGCACGAAGTTGGGTAAGTAGTTGCGCTGGCTCTCGAAGAGCCCCGTGGGCCGCCGCAGCCCCCCGCCGCCCGTCGGCCGCTGGTCCTCGTAAGGTGCCGTTTGCACGGTCAGCACCGGGATGGGGGTCCGCTCCATGGCGGCTGCCGCCCGCCCGGCCGTGCCTCCCCTGAGGAGCCGCAGCCTTGGCACAGGCTGCCGAGCCAGCGGCGGAGAGCCCAGAGGCGTNGCGCCCGCGGTTTGCGCGCCCGCTGCTATCAGCGTGCGGCGGCCCCGGCCAAAAATAACCCTGGAAAACGAAGCCGAGAGCTTCGTCTCCTGCCAGAGATGTAACTGGAGGCAACGAGGAGCGGGCGAGCCAGCGCCACACACTTGCTCGGGGGGATCACGGTCTGTCAGCTCTGGGGCTGTCCCCGCCGACCCCCGCCGGGCTGCGGGAGCCGCGCACCTCCGGGGACGCCGGAGCAGCCGGAGGCTTCTTGGAGGCAGCACCTCCCGGCCGAAGGCAGCACCCACACGTAACGGAGGATCAATCTCCAAACTGGAGTGAGGCCGGGCGGTGTTACTGGCCCGGGCGAGGGAACATTGGAGCAGGCAATTAAAGAACGAACAAGAGGAATCATCTATCTATCTATCTATCTATCTATCTATCTATCTATCTATCTATCTATCTATCTATCTATCTATCTATCTATCTATCTATCTATCTATCTATCTATCTATCTATCTATTTTATTGCTTAAAAGCACGCTTTTGCATAGTAAGTAAACTTACAGAGGGGCTTGCTAACTGATTATGCTTATTTCTCTCCAGGCTTACTTTTTGTAAGGCCAAGCATCTCTGAATGCCAAACTCAGGCATTTCATATAGTTGTGGTAAAGCTTGGTTCATTGACATACGTATTAATTCTGCTTTAATTAAATGCAGAGGTGGAGGCCCTAGCAATTGTGAAGATGCCTGACATTTCCCAGTGTAAAGGCTGTGTTTACAGATGCCGATAACCTTCAAACATCAGCTGAAATCTTCCATCCAAATGCTTATTTAACACTGGGCCCACACTGGACAACTTTATTGGCTGGAGAATTGGAAAAAATAATCCTGTAAGCTCCATGTCATTCTTGTATTAAAAGAAATCCGTGGTGTAGATCTGCACCTGAACAGGCAAAAATAGTTTGTTTTTCTGGTTTCTGTGAAGGTGTGTGCCTATAAACTGCTGATAAACCCAATGGAGTGTTATGGCTCAACAAGACAACATGTTTGACAGGAGGTGG
Source organism: Serilophus lunatus (assembly GCA_013399895.1). Lineage (NCBI taxonomy): Eukaryota > Metazoa > Chordata > Aves > Passeriformes > Eurylaimidae > Serilophus > Serilophus lunatus. Next base: position 79,856 of record VXBA01000402.1, read on the forward strand.
CCAGGCAATCATGGGGTAAAATGCTTTTGTCTCTTACACAGATTAAGAGCTCAGTAAGGGTTACTGGAAGTCACCTGATAAATGAAAACCAGAGAAACTCAGTCATGGTTTTGAGCCATATTTCTGCAGACTCTTCATACCATAGTGTTTCATAGCAGACAGAGCATGACAGTTTAAGATATAATTGTCTACTGCACACCCATTCCTTTAGCAGGGACCGCTACCACACAGTAGAACACTACATGTGCTATGATAGGCAACACCCAACACTTTAGTTTAAATAAATTAATTCATTAAAGCAGATAAAGGAATTATAGCTCTGTTAACAGAACATCTTATACTAGGCCATATATTCTGGCAAGAGGGCCAGAGGACATACAGCAAAGAAGTAGTCTCTTCTCTCTCTTTTGTTAGACCTGTAGTTGAAATTGTGGCTTCCTGTACTGATTCAGAATGCATTTTAAATAGCAAAAGGAAAAAAAAATCTGCCTTGTGGAAATACCAGATCTCATATTCCTAATGTAAACAGGGCATGGCTATAGATGAGGATGTTATATCTCAAGTCATTTTGGGCACTGCCAGCAATGAAACCATGACATATAGTCTGCATTAGTGAAAGCTGAAATAGAATCAGATAATTACTATCTACCACAGCAAATACCCAACAAGGAAACAGCAACAAAAATCGAAAGCATTAGAAAGAACAAATTGTAAGACCCAAATGCCAAATAGAAGAAAAAACATGACCAAAGTAAGAAAGAATTCAATAAAGAATGGCCTGGATTTTTCATATGGATTGGGGAAATGCAATTAGCATTTGGAAGAAAATACCTCAGTTTGATTCCATTTCAAAAGTTCTGTGAACACTGATATTCCCAGAATGTACATTTAAGAGGAACAATCGGTGACAATTTTCCAGAACTGCTTGTCTCCACTGATACCATTTATATAAACGTTGCTGAAGAATAATGAAAAAGTGTGGTTTACAATCTTTTCAAGCATTGCCTTGAAAATAGCTTACCAGAAGTGCAATATGTTTTAATGAGCTCTGTAAATTATTTAGTTCAGACTCAAGCTCTACTTGAGATAAATCCAAGCAAATTTTATGGGACCCCTCTTCTACTGTGATTCCTGTAATATTTTGCAAAACTCAGCTTCATTTCTCCGGAGAAGCTGAGATTTTGTTTTTATAATAAATTACAAGCCCTCGCAGCAGCAGTGCAAAGCATGAAAAAGACAGTGTAGAGAACCTGAGCATTTTAGCACCAAAACTGAGGAAAAGGAACAACTTTTTTTCTTTTAAATAATATCTCCAGTTTCCCAATATCCAGATTAGCATTATATGGGTACATTTTTCCACAGGAAAATGCTTCAATTTCTTTTTTATAGCAACACAAGTCCCACAAGCAGTTCTGATCTTACCAGACTTATTGAAAATTGGAGGTCTCTGTAAATGGCAATATTGCAGTTCATTAAGTGATTACTGCTGTGTATCTCTAACAAATGAATAATTATCTGCACGAGGTATTAAAAGTCTGGAATGTCTTCTTGGAAAAAAATAGCTAAATATATTCTTCATATTATCATAGTATGCTGTGAGTTAGTTTTTGAAAGGTTGTTAAAATAAAAAACAACTTAATGTAGTGATAGGATACATGTTAAATTTGTTCCATTTCCAAGTAAAATAATTGGCTTTCTGACTGCCAGTTTTAGAAACTTGGTTTGACAGATACTGTAGTACAGAAACATTGTCACCCCTTCCTTTGATTCTTAAAGCTGAGCCTTAAACTGTTTACTGTCACTCATTTGCCAGATGACAACATGGCAATGTTAATTAATTTAAAAGCTATAATTTTTATGTTTTCTCATCAGCATTGTACTGCTGCCTTTCTTTGTTCCTTTAGGTCCAATTTTTTCATGCACTGAGCTGGGCACTGGGTTGTCTTGACTTAAAGGAAAGAAGTCTGTCCCACAGCAGCAGAAGCCCATTATAGCCACACAATTACTTCTAATTCAGTTGATCTGGTGACCTGAGGTGCCCCCTCAGCAAAATGGCAGAAATTACTGGTGGATCATCTTAAAGGCAGATTGTGGAAATGCAGGCCAGCTCTGATTTGATGCTATTATACAAGAACTTGCTCTGGACCTGAAGCTTACTTTCTGTTCAGGAAAAATTTGTATCAGCTTGCAAATGTTGCAGCAGGATTGAACCCGTGCCATCTTGCTCCTTCAGTTTCACCATTAAGCTCACAATTCATCACTCGAAGAATACCTGAGTTTTAGATGGAAACATGTTTTTACAGTTGTTTCATGCAATATGTGTTTGAGGTAGAAATAAAGATGCCCAAAAGTAATTCAGCCATTCCCCATGGTGCCATATTTTGAAGTTCATATTCTCATTCTGGATATTCCAATTCCTCTTATAGTACAGTTATCATTTGAGGAATGGCATAGATTTATAATAAGATGGAGATTGTTAAACTGAGCTATTGCAAAAAGCAGTTTGAAAAAAAAATTCTAAAAACAAAATATTGGCTTATCTAAACCAATCCACTTTTGCTAATGAAAGAAAAACCAGTTTTAAAACTCACTGCTTCCAACTGAGGCAGTTCCTACACTTTCCTACTTGCTAGTAGGAAATTCCTACTTTGTTTTCTTTGACTTGTAATGACTTTGTTTCAAAATGTAAATTACTTAGGAGATAAAAAAAAAATTGAAAAAGAAAAGTAAATTGAAAAAGTAAAGTAAATTGAACAATTTGTAGATATTTTAACTAACTTGATCTGTCTTGTCTTTCCGTTTACAAATTAATGTTTTTCTATGCAAACCTTTCTATTATGGTTAGAAAAGACAGAAAAAATGTATTTTATATTCTTATGGGAAAGTTAGCTCCCTTGTAGCAGAACTTTATTGAGAAGTAGAATTTATAATCTTACAGACACCAAAACTCAGGTTGATTTCTGGAAATTGTGCTTAATCTCCACTACAGTTCAGAGTCTCTAACTACTGTGAAATTGTTCTAAGGAACATTTTCACACGAGCTTACATACAAATTGATTCACAAAGCCCAAACAGTAAAAATTCCCTGAAAACATATTTCTCATAACTGATAACTGATTTACTGCTGTGTCAACAACTTGTCATACTGTATAAGTCAGGTCTGACTTACAAAATTGACCATTACTCTCCGTCTAATCAGGAGAAACAAGGAAGGAAGGAAGGGACTGAGGAAGGGATCATCAATCATTAACCTAACAGAGAAAGCAACTGTTTTAAAAAGAACATCCTCTAAAATGTCCAAAGACAGCAGAAAGTTTATTCAAATAGTTTTGTTCATAGCAGAGAAAATCAAGATAAATGCCCATTTAAAAACTACAATATGCCTACACAAATTAGTGCTTTGGATATCTTAGAATCATTAAGAGTTTTTTCTTTTCCAGTCTTACTGACAGACCAGTCCTATCACTCGTTTTCAACAAGTATTTTGTGAAAACGCTCAATGCTAGGCCATGAGTTGTTATGCAAGCATAGGAACAACAGACCTGTCATGTGATGATTCTTGACAACATAGAGAAGAAGCAGGATTTGAACATGGACCCAAGCAATGGTCTCTGTCCTCATTCCAGTCCTGCCATAAGTGAGGCAAGCAGCTCTTTAGTACACCTGAACAGCAGCTTGGAATGTGACTCATCAGCATGGGAGAGGGAATAAAATGTAATCCCTGGTAGACAAAGTAAGTTCTCTGCCCAATCCTGCAAGGGGATATGCAGTGCTTCTCTGTGAATGCCACTTCATTAACAAGAGCACCATTCTACTTATTTACACAGCTTGCTTATGTATATGTTAAGCATACCTTGTAGATTAAGGAAAATAGTAACTGTTGAGTTGAAGTCTTGCTCCATGTGCTAGACCTTGTTAGATGGCTATGTAAACCAAACCAGGCACTGCTATGCAATGGCTCTTGCTGGACATCTGAACTTCAGGACAAATTTGCTTCTGAACAAATTACAAGTTCTTATTAGGCAGCCCATCTGGACTGGCATGAGGAGAACAAGGGTGGAATAAATGCTTAATTGATAAAAAGACTGTAAGTAATATATACAAGTTTCTCATGGTATTGCTCAGTAACCTTTGTTTAAGTGCTGCTAGATTCAATCCATCGTATCGACTGTAAAATTTGTATAATTACCTGGGCCCGCGCTAGCCACCAGTAGGAGTTAGGATATCTGCAGAGTACATCTTCTGGGAAGAAAGTTTGTATTTTTCACTTCAGCTTATGCTGTAACTCACACCTAGACAAGAGGTTTTTTTAATTTTTTTTTTCCCCTCAGTGGGAATTAAAAATAAATTAATACCAGAAAGTTCAGGATAGAATGATGAACCATCAGCATATGCAATGTTTGTTGTTGTCATTTGGTTAAATACAGACTGGGAAGTAACATGATTCAAGGGTGTAAGGAGTTATAATGGGATTGAGTAAGGAAAAGGCTAGGGACAGGAAAGAGGTACACAGCCTAATAGTCTCCTTTCCCGAACTCTGTTCAAGAAAGCTGATAGATAGAGTTCAAGAAGTCTTTTGGACAACTCTCTCAAGCACATGGTAGGATTCTTAGGGCTGTTCTGTCCAGGTCCAGGGCCAGGAGTTGGACTTTGATGATCCTTGTAGCCCACTTCCAACTCAAAATATTGTATCATTCTGTGATTCTTACTGAAGGAGAAGGCAATTGGACATTCAGCAGTATGATTCCCTATCCATAAATATGTTTCAATATAGATAATGCCTAGAATGATGACAGCAGAGACGCAATACCAAAAAACAAAGACGTATGGAATGAATCCTATGCGAGTTCATAACATAATCTGGAAATATACTTAAGCCATCTAAAATACTATTATTCTCAAATATTAACACTTTGTAATTAATTAATTAAATGCCTGCTCAGGAAGTGACAGATTTTCTGAGTCCAACATAAGCTCTGTGTGGAAGTGCTGAACATGGAAGGATGTTTCCCCTCTCCCCCCCCCCCCCCCCC
>VXBA01000403.1:0-21234 GCA_013399895.1 Serilophus lunatus
CCCAACACTGAACCCTGTGGAACTGCACTAATGACTGGCCTCCATGTCTTCTCATGTTTGCCAGTAAAAATGTGTTATTTGACCTCCTGAGAAAACGTGTGTAGCATCTTCATCCGTGTGTTCTTTCAAGGGTGGATATTTTTGGTGCCTCGTATATTTTTAAAGTAAAACCCCTTCAATGAGCTCATAGGTAGAAACCTGAGGTCTCACAACAATATGCTGAGTGAACCCAGGTCCTGGCATTGTACCTGCATGTTCTGCACTCCTTTACATGCTTGTTGAGAGGAGGCCAGGCTGAAACAGTTTTCATTGCTCCATTTCCACAAATGCTTTCATTACTTAAAGCTTGTGGACTGCTTAGTAGAATTGGGCAGAAAAGAAGACAGAAAGACACACACAAAAAATAATTAAGCCTAACCCTTGATCTCAATTGATCTGATAAAGCCCCAGCACAAGGCCTTCAAAAACAACTCAGTATAGGTCCCTAAAAGGATTATGCTGAACAAGTGATAAAAGCACATGTTTTATGTTCATTTGCACTTTAGAGACACTTACCCACTCAGGTGCTGGTTTCAGACAAAAAACATTGACTTTTGCCTTCCTCCTTTTGCAATTATAAATCCACTTACATTATATATGGTGTGGTATCTTTCTCTCTCCTCACTAATCTCCAGACAATCTACCAGATTATGCTAGGGCTTTACGACCAGAAAACATATGGAAGTAGTGCACAAGTGCCATATGCCAGTCCTCCTGGGCATTTCTCAGGTGGAGCAGATAGACCCACTATAAAAACAAGTTCTTTGCAGTCTGAAGAAGATTGTTGCCCATAATTTTGGCTTCTGATAGACCTGGCACAGGACTTAGTCTTGCTATCACCATCTCCTACATCCATCATCAAACTTTCAGCATACCCTGTACAGCTGTCTTTAGACATAGCCTCAGCTATGTTGACTTTCGTGATTTTTTTTTAACCCCTCAGTTTGTCCTCTACATAGAGAGATTTTTAGTTGATCCTCTCTTAATCACTTTACAGAAACTACTGTATGCTTCAGTCTTGTCTATCTAAGGTCATGTAAAGAATGCATTGCCACTCTTTCCTGTTGTCCCAACAAGAGATATCAAACAAAGTTTGACTTTCAAAGTCCTGGTTTTGGCTGGGGTAATTTAGTTTTCTTTCTAGTAGCTGGTGTAGTGTGTTTTGGATTTAATATGAGAATAATGTTGGTAACACACTGGCATTCTAGTTGTGCTAAGTAGCGTTTATGCAAAGTCAAGAGCTTTTCAGCTTCTTCTGATCATCGAATGGCAGAGGGGGTGGCACTGTTCAGAAATGGGCTGAGCATCAGTGAGTAGGTGGTGAGCAACTGCATTGTACATCACCTGGGAGTTTGGGTGAAGTTTTTTGGGGGAGTGGGTTATTTCTCTCTTTTTGTTTTCTCCCTTTTCATTATGTAATTTTTAGAATATTATATTTTATTAAATTCAACTTACATCAACCCATGAGTTTTACCTTCTGATTCTCCGCCCCTTTCCACCAGGGAGGGCAGGGTTGTGAGTGAGCAGTAGTGTGGTACTGAGTTGCTGGCTGGTGTTAAACCATGACACTCCTTTTTTTTTGGTGTCTGACATGGGGCAACTAAGAGTTAATGACAAATCTGACTAGAATGCATCAGAATAAATTTGTTATAAACATTCAGTATTAGGAGGCACTGGTCACAATGTTGATTTATTTGCTCTCAGAGCTGTTGGTTGTATCATGTTGTACTTTAATGCCAGCTTATGATATGACAAAATTGCTGGTCATAAGCTAGTCTAGTATTTGTACACAGCATTGCCATCATCTCTGTACTTTGTGAGCCATCTATTGGAAACTATTACTAATACTTTTTACCTTTTCTTCTCAGAGACTCAATCCATGATGAACACGCCTTCCTTCATCTTCCCGTTCTCCTCCAGTCTAGTTACTATAGCTCTTCCAAATTTTAAATATCTTAGATACTCAAACCAGTATGGTTTTAATGCTCTGTCTTCTGTGTTCCAGGTCTTGTTAAACTATTTAAGAAAACCACCCAGAGATCTGGCTGAGGTTGAACAGCTTTGAGAGGCAGGGTGTGTGGGACAGCATGGGCAAGCACTTAGGACAGTGGGCACTTCCAGTGTTTTGGAACTTCCTCCCCACAGGAATGCAGGATCCAGAAAAACTAATAAAATATTTGGAAAAAGGATGCTGTTATCCTGGCAATTCCAGAGAGACACAAATCACTACGGTGTGCTGGCTCCTGGCCCACGCCTACTGAGCCCTGTTCAACACTATTCTCCTCTAACACTACATCTGTGTGGTCGTGTGTCTTTGGGGGGACCCGGGAAGCCACAGGGATATACTTGATCCTTATATATAAGTGAGCTGTGGGATATAGGAAAAAATTTCAGCTGTTGCCTGGGTGAGCATGTTATCATCTGACTGCTCTGACTATGGGGTAACAAGATTAGTAGCCTGGAATCAGAGGTTATAGAAACCAAGCAGCTAGGATCACCTTGTAGGAAAGGGATGATTGACAAGGCAATTGCAAAAGTACAAGTCCTCAGCCTCCAGAGGTGGCTTCTGTGGAACATGAAGGAAAGGCATCCCTTCAAGTAAGATGTCACGTCACCCAGGCATGTGGGGTACCACAGAGAGAAGTATCCAGTACCTGAGAATCAGCTGTGCTAGAGATATTTATTATGATCCAAACAACGCACAGTCACCCATAGATCCAGTCAAACCTTGGCTGTGTGCTGCTGTACTTGACATGCTGGAAACTGATACAAACTGGATTCAAAGGCTCACAAGTGGCTTGCCACAATTGACATTGCCAATGCATTTCTCTCAACCCCTGTGAGAGGGGATGTCCAGTACACCTGGAATCAACTGCCCAAGGGGTGAAAACACAGCCCTCCCATCTGACATGGATTGATCCAGACTGCACTGGAACAGGGTGAAGCTCTGAACACCTACAATACATTGAAGACATCATCATGCAGAGTAATACAGCAGCAGAGGTTTTTGAGAAAGGGAAGAAAATCGTCAGAACTATTATTTATTATTAAACTACTCTTAACTCATGGGGTTTACCTTCTTTCTTGTTCTCCTTTCTCTCCCAGCACAGGGCTGGGCTGTATTAGCATGTGGTTGTATGGTACTTACTTACCAACTGGGGTTAAACAATGACACCAAGGGAGAAGCAAGCTTCAGCAGGGAAAGGTGAGAGCTGATGTTATTACAGGGGTAGGTGCTGAAAACACATCGGCTATTTCCACATTACATAAAATCATAACTAAAATTTCTTCATGGAAGTTTTAAGGAGCAGTTCTTCCGTCTTCCTGCTCATGCTGTATTAACTCTGGTCAATACAAAAGAAAACATTCCTGCCCTTGAGACCCACACTTAGTTCCTCAACTGCCTTTCCTCAGCCATGGGAAGAAAAAAAGAAATGGACTGACCTAACTCCAAGGGTCACAAATGAGAGCCAGATTGACAGCTGTCATGAAAATAAAACAATATAGGAATTTATGAAGATTATCATCTCAAAGATCAAATGTTCCTCACAAACACACAACAGCATCACTGTATTTTCTGTGGTATTTTCTGCTATTTCAGGCTCTGCTGTCTGCACTGAAAGACTTCTTCCTGTTTACTCTTTGTCAACATTTTACTGAGCCATGATATGGTCACTTCTGCCAGTACCCCAGGTGCAGCACTGCAAACTTTATGGTTTCGTTTTATACTGCCATTAACAGAGAGCAAACAGACACATGGATAATTCATTGCCAACAGTTTTGTAAGATTAAGCTTCAGTTACGGGCCATACTCTTGCTTTATTATCTGCTGCTCAGATAGGACAATAAATAGTTGCACACAATAAAAAAAAAAAAAGTAGCAGTTAATGTTTATATTCTCTTTTAAGCTAAATTTTGATCTTGGGATCCTTGCAAACACTGAACCACCTTACCGATAAGGATAAGCTAATATTCTGCTCTGATCTGGAAAACAAACCTTTTCTGCTCTTACCTCGTTTGTGACTGCTCTCTAAAACCAATGGTAGGATGCTCTCCAGTCTCAGGTGAAATGGCAGGTCATGTAAGGACGCTTGTTGATTTCAGTCTAGTTTCCCCAGGTAGAATGCAGCTCCATCTATTTATATGTGTTATAACTACATCAGTAGCCTACTTCAAATTTCTAAAGGATTTGAAAGATGCTAAATATTTTTTAAGTCAATGCTGTTGTGTCTTTTTTCATACTGTATTTAAGCTAGTTAGGAGCATCTGCAATTATGTTCCCATTACAGGATAGAGATCTAACTACTGCATCTTACATGTGAGACAAAGTAGGTTGAGATCAATGAACAGTCATTTCTCTGGATACATAACCTACATATTTATAATCTTCTAACTAAATACTGTCAAGACATGGATGCTTACATTCAACTCACTTAGAAACTATCTTTGAAAACTTTCAGATACACCAATGTGACACAGCATTGAGCAAAATCATTCAAATTATTTCCTTTTGAGTCTCCCAGTACCAAGAAGATAAATTACTTTATTAGCCAGAAGCTGAAAGCTATGTTTTAAGAAAGAACTGAGAGGCAAACTCCAGAAACACAACTGGGCTTGATTACAGGCAGTTTGTTAAAAATTCTGCATTCGTAAAACAATGTATCACACATTCTTCTTATTCCATCAAAATCAGCATCAGTAAAACAACCTGTGATTTTCTGTGGACCCACAAATGATGTCCTTCAAACCAAGAGGGCGGAGTTCAGTTTGCTCCACAACAGCTCAGGAAGTTAATGGCCATTGGGAAAGGAAAAGATAAAGCCAAAGCACAGAAAGCTATCAGAGATGTGACTAGAACCATCAACATACAACTGCAGTGGGAAAAGAGTTTGCAATTGGTTTTACTAGCTAACTTTTGGTTTTATTATTGTTTGTATTTGAAATCCTAAGAAATATTACTAGTGGGGATAAATGATACTGTTAATCAGATTGTGTCTCCAGATTCATATGGAAGAAGTTGGCTCACAAACCCAAAAAGCCGATCAGAAGTCCTATGCACTCATCCCTCAGTCAAGTTGTTCCATAAACTTGTTGACATAAATTTGGGTAATCAGACTTCTCATTTATTGACATAAAACAGAAACTTCATTGCCCTGTAATTCTGAATGACATTTAATGGGATATGAACTCACCTGTGAGGAGAAAGGGGCTTAGTTGAGGTTTGACCAGGTTTAAAGAGAGATTCAGGCTCCCCAGGGAAGCGGTGGAGTCACCACCCCTGAAAGCATTCAAAAAAATGAGTGGACTTGGGACTTCCCTAATATGGTTTAGTGGGCATGGTGGTGTTTGGTCAAAGGTTGAACTTGATGCCTTTGCAGGTCTTTTCCAACTTTAATGATTCTATGATTCACTGATGAATTCTGGAGCCTCAAGAACACAAACGCATCTCATAGAACCATTATAGCAAAATCCAGGAAAAAAGGGAACTATTGCTTCCTGATTAGAGAGAAAAGCACCTAGCCTTTCATTATCAATACAATCTCAGTATTGGCTGTTGTGGAATTGGCTCCAAGTATCCAGTTGGACATGATATATATACACAATATAGTACCATACACTAATGAATATATGCAGGTTTGAGCTGTATTGGGCTCTCTGGGAAAGCTGCAGGATGTGAAAGTTTTCACTTAGATCCTCTGAAGATGATGTGAATTTCTAATGTTTGGTAGGTATTGTCACATTGAGAGGCTAGGTACTTCTGTAAGTAGCAGTTACTGAGCACAGCAGTAGCAGTATACAGTGCACAAGGAATATGTCTGAAGGATTTTGAAAGCAAGCCAGTTCTACACCTAACCCTCTCAAGAGCTGAAGCAAGGACTCAATTGCTCGCTCTACAACATCAAAACAATTCCTCCTTCTTCTCTATTTACACCATCCACTTTTTGGTTTTGCCAATGATTTAAATAAGCGCTAAAATAAAATCCTAAAATACAACTTTTGTTGTAGGCAATGGCTACGTCCAGAATGAATAAAGCTGGGCAGGAATTCTCTATCAGCAACTACAATCACCGCGCTGACCGTATAAAAAAGCTGTCCAGTGAAGGAAGACCTCAATAAAAGCAACTCTGAAGTCCATAGCTAGCTCTTCAGCTGCTGTATATACCAAGGTAAGAAGTGCAAAAAAAATCACATGCTCACAGCACTGTCTCAGCCAGAGATGGTAGGAGAGGACCAAGACTGCTGACCTGGCCCTGTGCTTTTTGCTCTTGACTAAAGGATCATGGAGGGAATTAGAGAGCAGGTGATGTTGGTGACAAAATTGGTGAAAGCACACAGATTTCTGTACACCAGGAACATGACAGTATCACAAAATGACTGAAGCTAGGAGCTCTGGAAATTAACTGCTCCAACTCCCTGCTCAAGCAAGGCCATCTAGAGCCAATTGCCCAGAGCTATACCCAGGCAGCTTTTGAGTGTCTCCATCACCCTTCTGACCAACCTGGGCCACTGCTTGGTCACTGTGACAGTAAAAACTGTTTCCTGGAACCTCCCGTGTTTCAGTCTGTGCCCAATGCTCCTACACCTATCACTGGGCACAACTAAGAGCTTGGCTCTATTCTCTTTACATCCTTTTGTACATATCGGTAAGGTCTTCCCATGAGGCTTCTTCAAGCTGAAGAATCCCAGCTGTCACAGACTTTCAGTCTCTTGGTTTTTTTACCTAGTGGGCTCTTTCCCATAGCTCCATACCTCTCTTGTACTGGGAAGCCAGACCAGAACAGAGTGCTCTAGGGTGTGGTGTCATCAGTGCTGGGGAGAAGGATCACCTCCCTTGACATGCTGCCAATGTTCTTTCTAATGGAAGACAGGAGGCTGGCATTCACCTTTGCTACAGGGGAACACTGTTGACTCATGGTCAACTTGGTGTCCACCAGTACTCCCAGGTCCTTTGCTACAAAGCTGCTTTCCAGGCTGTAGAGGTGCCTGCAGTTGTTTCTCCCTCAGCACGAGACTTAGGACTTTGTTCCCATTTTCCTTTCCCCTCCTGTTAAGAAGCTTGCGGATGGTGTATCATGGACAATCATGACTGGACATCACAGGATTCTGCCATACAGTCCCAGCAGTAAGAACAGTTTGAGGCTTTTTTATTATTTATGCTTGGGATAAGAGGCAGCCCAACGGCCCCCAAACACAAGCACTATGATGAAAATGACAATGTAATTTTTAGAAGCACAGAAAAGCCTAAGTCACAGTGTGCAATTTCTGTTTCTTTTCACTTACAGATTGTCAAGGAGGTCCCCAGTAGTGAATCTTAACTCCAAGAATGTAAGAGCACCAGCTGTTCACTATGTGCAGGCAAACACCAAAACTTATGGAAGCCAGCAAGGCAGTGGCAACCTTTCTATCTATATTTCTTACCTAAACAATTCTTTAAAACTTTCCTGCTTGTTTCCCTCTGCATTTAAAACATACTCTTATCACCTTTTACATCTATAACAAAGCTAGGCTGAAATTCAACTTTTGTGAAAAGTAAACGGCATGCCACCCCATAAATTGATTATGGTCTTGATAAGCTCCAAAATGACTAATACCAAAAAAGATTATCTTTGTCAGTCTTCACTGACTCTACTAAATAAACCAAACAATTTTCATTTATTTTTCTTCCTAATAAATTCAGCTGAATGTTTTGTTCAATACTGTGTCTTGGCAAGAGCCAGGAAATGAAAAATACTGTAGTGGGAATATTTTGGTGCAGTACTATTCAAGACCTGGACTTTGTTTCCAGAAAGATTTAAACTAAAGATCAAATAATCAAATCACCATTTATAAAGAAGGCTGTTCTGAGCACAGAACGAGTAGCAGCATAGTTCTATGGTAAAAAATATTGTGCTTTCCCCCTAAAGCTATTTTTCTTCTTAAGAAGCTAGTAGTTTGTTTGATTGGAGTTATCCTTTATTCCCAGTTCTTCACCACTATTGCCCATAATCAGAAATTTCTTACAGAAATCATTAGGAAAGGATCACTAATATGAAAGAATTAAGCTTATAGATAGAATATCTACAGATATTATTGAATAATATCTACAATAGATAGAAACCCCCTTGTTTGTTTCCAAAACAGAAAGCCCTCTTTGCAGCTGCAAGACTACAAAAACCTAGAGAGGATTCCATTGTTAAGTGCAGACCTGTGGAAGTACTAAATCTTCCTGGCACTTCTACATTACCCAGCAGTACATTTTATTTCTTGCCTGGTGAAAGAAAATGCTTCTGTTGCTCTAAGGATTATACAGCTGCCTCATACTTCATTTCACTTCTCAAATTAAAAATTCTCATTATGGTTAGCCATTTTCATGTATCATCAAGCAAAATTGGGTAATAAACCATGAGTATTTAACCAAAACACTATGGATTAAGGCCAATGGAAAGCAGAACATTTTGAGTTTTTAGTTCTACTTGCCCTTATCTCCAAGTATGTGAGAAGCGATTACGACATATGAATCCTTGATAGAAATGTTAACACTTAAGGTCTCCTCAGGAAGAGTTTTATAAATTCACTGTACTGCAAGGCAAAGAAGGTCACAAACTAACAGCCTTAAGCGTAAGACAAGCCTAAGGTAAGGATCATACAGGACAGCATTAAAAGTGCTATAACCCTTGACAGATTTTCTGTTTTAATAGCAGAGCATGTAAAACGGTACCCCATTTTACAAAAAATATCAACTGTTTATCTGTAAAATTTTAAAGACAAATTACGAAGAAATACTTGGGCAACGTAAGCCAGCATTTACCACACTTGAGGGGTTTTTGATAAAAGAAATTAAGTATTGCAATTCTGTAGTCTCTGCTGTACTACACAAGTGTGAAAAAAAATTAAGGTACTACCCTACTACAATGAATAATGGGTTTGAGTCGGCTTTTCTGATACTGGTTTTGTCATCAGCAGAAAAACCTGGCCATTAAAGTAGGTATTTGAAGTTATATATTTAAGCATGAATTATAAAATTAAGTTGTACACTCTCCACTCTCCTGGATAAAAACCAGAACTTCCCACTCTTCTCTCCTTTAAGAGAGCTGCTTCATGAGTAACTTCAGCTAAAGGAAGGGATTTGGAAGTTACTGGAAGCTGTATGTCACAAACCCTGTTGCCTCACGCTCAAAAATGAAGACCACTCATTTACTGGCACCTTCATTAATCATCTATATAACAGGTACTACAGTAGTCTTTGGATGTGATTTGGCACAGAAGGAAAAACAGGTGGAAAGCCAACCTGATATGAACAGACTCATCACTGGTTCAGTGAGCTGACATCATCTCTCTGCAATGTACATGTAGCAACTTTGGAAAGTGGATCTCATTTCATTTAAGGCAAAAAGGATACTACTAAATGCATTTCCTATCACTTAACTGCTATTATTGATAGGAATAATCATTATAGGACAAGCATCTGCGTACCCGAGGCAAGGGGGTGTGGTTATTCTACATCCACAATGGGCAGCTTAACCATATTTGCCTACCTTTTGGTCAATTTAACAAAAGACAATAGACTGTTCTTGAAAGGTCAGCTTGTATTGAAAATATCTCTGTGAAAACACCTGTAATACTGCAAGACAGCACCAAAACAAAACAGATCACTATGATCTTTCTTTAAACTGTTAAACTTTATTATAAATTAAAATTTCTTTACAAAAAATTGCACATAATTGACCACTCTTAGGTTCTGATGCACTGGCATATGCAATAGTTTCTTTAATCTTCAAGTTTAATAGTCTCTGCCATGAGTCCAATGCAGAAAAGGGCAGTAAGCAACCCTCTTAGAGCCTTCAAGTGCAAGAAGCATACTTGTGGCCACGGCAGTTACACTTTCCTTAAGAGCGGCTGCTTTTGTTTTAAATCCTGTAATGAAAAAGTCTCAAAAAAGGTTTAAAAAAGGAAAAACCCAAAATGGACTACTTGCTTTTTACTGTAAACACAGCCCAGTAAATTAATCTGAAACACAGATCTCTCAGGCATCAGCGAGAGTGTCAAGTGAATCAGGAACAGCAAAACAAAGAAAACGGTAAATAAAAAGAAAACATAAAAAAATAAAGTCTGTCATTTTGATTAACTATACTTACGTAGATGATGTTATGAGAATCTGGCAGGGCCCAGAAGCAAGGCCAGACAGGGAGTTCATGTTTCCAGAAGAAGGTCATGTTAATTGTTTCCAGGTTCAAGGAAAGCAGACTGGAGACTTGATATGCTCAGCAATACCCATCTGCCTTACACAGATCTTAGGGCATGGATCAGCCTGAAGAACCATTCAACTGATTTTGGCATATTTTAGGACTTATGGCTGACCATACCAAGCGTTCAGTGGTTCTTGTTTTCTGTTCTGTAAGTGTTTAAATTTAAAAGCTCATCTAGGCTGACTCCAACCTCTTGGCACTTGGAAACTAGTTTTCTCAGGTTATCAGTTTTACCTCCTCCTGATGCTTCAAACAAGAGTTGCTGAAAGAGAGGGGGAAGCAGATATAAGATTTAGCCAGAGCCTGAGCATCACCACATCTATGGATATGGGATATGCAGAAAATTTACATGAAACCTCAAACTGAATCATAAGGAGAAAACATTACATCTTTCCACAGTGTTGCACATAGAGGTAACTTCTGAAGGGCTCTCTGATATAAATGATGGACCTGTAAAATAAAGGCAAGTATTAAAAGTCAGCACAATTTCATGCACTCAAAATGAATTACTTGAAATACAAAAATGTCTTGCAATAATTTTTATAACCGTTTTGAAGTCAAGCATTAAATTGCTACTAAAAGCAAAGGCGAGTTTATGTCTGACCTTAATTCTGACCCTTGTATGAACATGATTAGTTACATCAAGATACTCTATTTTTCTTCACAAGATTCTTGCCTCATTCATTGCACAGGATGGAACACAATCAGGGAATGAAGCAGTTTATTGAATATTTCTCTTTCACCACTCAACATGTAGTCTCAAAGTCTTGTTTGTTGCATAATCATCCCAACCCTGTAATGAAAGTAACTGTTTCATGGGCTTTTTTCTTTCAGCCGCTATCTGTACTTTAACAATCAGCCTGAGTTTTTGCAACTCTCAAAAAAAAAAAATGGTTTTACCATTTTACGGTTCAAAATAGAGGACCAGTACTTACTCAAGTCTCCAACTACTGGCATCTAAAGTACCAGCTTCAATCAGAGCCATTAGGGGAGGTATCTGCTGGCATTTTAAATATTTGTACCCATTTTTATATTCTTTTAACAAACCTTTACATAACTTCTGAAGAGAATAAATGATGGGTTCTCCAGGAAAAGGAAATACAGAACCTGAATCACAAATCAATTTTAAACCAATATTCTACTTGTTTACTAGAAAATTTAGTTATCTGGAACAATCACTGATTTGTGTAAACAGTTCTAAGTGCTCGCTACATCCCAAACTAAGACCCCTGCAAAAAAACCCCAACTGCACTGTGTGCCTACACAAGTCATTTTACTACATACCGTATAGTTAGTGAGGTGGTCACAGAAGAAAACCACAAGATTTCTTCTGGGTGTAATCCAGCTACAATGTTTCACATATGTGTTCATTTTAATTGGTTCATTTTCTTTAAGGGCCCTCTTCTTTGATGCATTTGAAATATATTTTTCTAACCAAACAAATCAAGGGTCTTTTCAGTCACCAGCCTTATTATAGGCAGTGCCTTAAGATGCAGTCCATCTAATACAATGACTGAAGCAGGGATCTGTAACTAATTACAGATTACACCAAACCATCAACACAGAGACAGAATTAAGGTTGAATAGGCAACCATGCCTTTGATATCTCCCGACTTTGAACTGCTTAATCTTACAAAGCAATTTACTATGCTTGGAGGATGTTCTTTTTAAACATTCTAGGAGACAGTAAAAATGGAAAGAAAAGATTTCATATGCAAGTTTAACAATAGCCAGTTTAACAATACCCTTTAAGGATCAGTTAAAATTTTAACATTGATTCAAAAGAAAGATTACTGACAAAAAAAGGATGCAAAAAAGTCACTAAAAGAATAACACAAAACAAGATTGAGCAGAGCAGTAGCTCAGAAACATCACATGCAAGTGGCAAGTCACAAATCCAGGGCCTCATGATAACCCCCCAACTTCAAATACACAGCATCCTTCCACAGGCAGAATATTTTGAAGGCGACAGCAACAATACCAGAAAGATCATTCTGTTTGAACTGTGATTCAGCTGCTGCGCCAAAAACCTCTTACATTTGTATATAGAATTTTTCCCTCCCCTAAGTATAGCAGTTAATACCAATACATAAACTTGTTATTTTTGGAGAAAAAGAACTGATGTCTTTTGTATGGAACTATTCAAACTCTCTACATACATTGGTTTGGCAGACTCACCCTTCCAACTATTGCCACAGAAACAAAGAATGGGTTGGGCTGGAAGGGACCTTACAGATCATCTAGTTACGAACTCCCTGGCATGGGCAAGGACATCTTCTTCTAGACCAGGTTGTTCAAAGGCCCATCCACTCTGGCATTCAACACTTCAAGGGATAGGGTATTTGCAACTTCTCTGGGCAACCTGTTCCAGTGCCTTACCACCCACACAGTAGTTTTTTCCCAATATTCAGTCTGAACCTGTCAGCTTGAAGCCATACTCTCTTGTCCTAGTACTATAAGCCCCTGTAAAAAGTTCTTCCCCATCTTTCTTATCTATTTGTGAAGATAGCCATTAGCACCTTCCAGCAAAACAGGTCTTTTTTCCCTCTACGGTATTTCAAGTTCTAGCAATCTCCTCCAGGCGAAAAAAAAACAAAATGGAAGAAGAATACAGCCTTCCCAGCAAGTGAAAGATAAACAGAAACAGTATGCCCAAGTACTCATGATATAATCCATTCTACCTTGATCAAAGAGATGTCTCACACCAGAGGTGAATATTTTGGTGTTTATAAGAAAAAGAGTATTTCAATTACCTAGGAATCTTGGATTTACGAGATGACCATTGCTTTGAATAAAGCCAAGATATGAGATATTTTACAGAATTTTCATAATTACTCATCTTAGTACACTGTGTTGACTTACTTCTCTTTGTCCCATTAGAAAGCATTCGGCAGCAATGGCTCTGAGGAAAAGAAATATATACAAACATTTATTCTTGAATAATTTTAAATGCCATTAGTGGCAGAATACTGACTGTGAAATGGAATTACTAATTCCTTGAGAAGAAACTGACTAAATTCCAATGAGGTTAATCTATAGTGAAAAGATAAAAATAGCCATTTTTTAAAAACAACCTTACATGAGCAAGACATTTCAGTTGTTCCCCATTATGAACAAACACTGAAGAAAAAGATCAGTTCAGCATCACTGGATAATGGAGAATACTGCTATTGTGATATATAAAGGGGAGGGGTAGAGAAGGGGAGACAGAAGTCAATAATTGAATTTGAAAAGGCAACTTGTAATACATCATTCATATTTATCTGCATAATATCCATTCACCTAAGTTTCTCCAAGATGAAAATTCCATTTCTCACTTTAAAGAAGTGACAGTATCTCTGTCTGCTGTAACAAAGTTACTCTCTAAATAATAAGCTAATGAAAGAGAGGCTTCCAGTACAAGCCCAATTAGAAGGACATTTCAGATTTACCTTTGCGATGTAAACCTTATAAACAAAAGCAATATCTATGAAAACAGATGTATGACTGTTGCATTACATTTTCCAGATGGCCAGGCATGTTGGGATATTATATGTAAACATCTTGGCTTGTAGTTTCAGAATTTGAACATTGCTCTCCTCCCAGTATCGCAGAAGCAGTCTGTAAAAGGTATTCATGAGAAAGGAACACTGCTCTAATCGCTTGGAACAGAAAAGCTATCCAAAGATCAAATACATTGCATAAAATAGATTATACCTAATCTGAGACAAGAATTGCAAGTGGGAAAAAAACTGATGCCACCATATAAAACACTGACTGATCATTCTCTCAGAAAAAATAAAAAAACCCTAAAAAAGACACACTTTCAGAGAATAACTAAATGTAAAATCAGAGAGAAAATTTGATCTTGGCACATTACAAGATTACAAGTGGATTACACATCCCCTTGTAGCATGCACAAGGTAACAGCACATATGAAAGGAAGCAAATTTGTTTTATAGTCATGGGGCCAGAGATACTGTTCAGTCAGTTCTGCTCACTCATTTCATGCAGTATCAACATTGTTTAAAGGAGCTGCAAGTTCCATCTAGACAGAATCGCAACTTGGTTTAAAATGAAGTCATTCAATTTTGTGTGCCAAAGGCAGGTGTTTCATACTCTCCCCATGCTCACAACAACACACACTCATTTCAAGTCTTGCTTTGAGTTCTTTGGGGTCTTTGTCGATGTTTCAGGACTTTTCAAAATTACTCAAATATTCATGCATTCACTGCACCTGAATACTGTAAAACATGGACTCTAATCCTGGAAGAGCACATTTTGAAATACTGTTCAAGGAAGTACCAGTGCAATGTTTGCACTAACTCGTTCTGTTTCCCATAGGATTTGTCTTTTTAAATTGTGGTCTGTCTTTGCTAAATAAATGTCAAGTGCACTGTTAGACTGGAGCATCCATTCTTATTTGTACTATGCTGGAACAATACTTGCAATAGATCAAGTAACAAGAAGATTTTAATATATATCTGAGACTTCTCTACACACTTGAAATTTTGACCGGTTTTACTAATCATGTGCAATGCAGAGTTAACTCCTGTACAATTATAACCAATCTGTAGATAGAATAGAACCTTGTCAAATACAAGACTGAGATGATGTCAGAAGGCACAATATGCCTCAAGCAACATGCAGTAATAGAGGAAGAGTTTTATTTCTGTAGTAGAAAGCAAATCATGCACGTCTTAAACAAAAAACAGTAGTCATGTTAAGAGTGTTCTTGTCTTGATTACATGTATTTTTACATACCTCAGTGCAAGTCCAGGATTAGTAGGCATGGTAGAACAAAACCGTTCCAAAGTCTTGGAATGCTGAGATTTTGGAATGCAGCTCAAATAAAAAAGAATTACCTGCAGAATTTGAATTATAAACATTAATCTATTATAGCTCTTACTTTGCTAAGAAAAGTGGAATGACAAACTCTGAACACTGTAACTAAAGTGAGTTGCACTTCAAGCCATATCCCACAAGAATACAGAAATCAATGTGTAATATATAGTGTCCAGTTACTAGCACTGTATATTTTAGTTCTTCTAACCTGCATTTAGTGAGTAAAAAGAAATGCACTGCATGTTAGCAAAATGGGATCCGGGATTTCTCTAAGATTTATTCTGTGTAATTGCTCAACTTGTTTTTGCTCCTAACTTTAGTCCTTCTGTTTCTCAACCACTCTAATTTCTGTGAAAAAAACCTGACAGCTTAAATACTGTTTCCATCTGCCAGTGTTATAGTTCTGCAGACCCTTCTTGCTACACTGCATCTTCCCCCCTTATACATTTTCTCTGTATTTAATATTGTATTCACAGTACTAAAACATACCATAAAGTGTCTCTTTGCCTTACAAACCCTTTATTCAAAAGTTCACTGATAGATTCTCTTCTGCTTAAAACATTACTATCCTCAGACACCTGTTTATTTTTCCAGTAATCCCTAGCTCCCAGTGTTCATAGACTACCAGGGCCATATTTGAACAAGTAAGTTACAGGTATCTGCTAACAGGTCATCAGCCTCTCTGTTTAATTAAAACTGTCCACAGATGCATTTTTACCTTATTATGAAACTCATAATTGGTCCAATAATCAGCACTACTAAATGGAATTGGGTATCGTGTGGGGACTGTCATCAGACATCTGTTCACTAGATCAGTAAAAAGCTTGAATTCTTGAACTTTGTTGTTGGATCCAACAACTTTGCTATTGATAAAAACAAGGTAACTGGAAGAAAAAAGAAAAGAAAAAAGATGGTTCTGGTAGCTTTCACTTAATAGTTGAGATTAATTTACTTTCTTCCCTTACAAACTTACTCCAACCAAATGTTCTGAACAGTTTCCTGCTGCATCACTGCCCCAAGAGCTGCTTCATAAGCATCCAGTGCTTCACCAACACTCGCGTGAATAGACTGGCACAAACTGTTTATATAAAAGATAAAGTGATGTATGTCACAAATAATACATGTTATTACACATCAAGAATAACACACAGTGAAGAATATTCCATCCTCAGATGTACGAAAAAACACTTTCAGTTTAGCAGTATCATGGAGTAATTTTTAGCAGTACCATGGACTAATTTATCAGTCAACTTATTAAAATGGGTAGGTCTCAAAAGCAGGTAATAAGGCATAATAAAGCAACAATGCAGTTTAAAATGCAGCCAGTTTAAAATGCAGCCCTTAAAACAAGTTAAATATTCTACTTCTGTAAAGTACTCTTTTATTAATACTTCTAATATGAATGCTCTGACTGCCACAGAAGGGAGACAAGTACTGAGTTTCCGTTTGAGCTCCAGAACAACACATTTCAAAGTCAGATTTAAACTACTTGAGAAATAGCATTAGACTGTGGTAACAAAACTAGTGTTCTGAAACAATTCCACCAAGGTCTGGGGTAGAAACATACTGCTCATGTCAGAGGAAAAGAAGCCTGACAAATAAAAACAAAAACCAAACCACCCTTAATTTTCTTCAACAGCTTCTCAAAGAATTACATGGTTAGACCAACATACAAGACCTCACCGAAGACAGAAGTAGATACATTCTCTGATCAAGACATAGTAAACAATCCTTATTTCAAAATGTAAAATAACAGTGGAAAAAAGGTAAGACTTTCAGTAAGTCATGAGGGGGAAAAAACCCAAGCAGACTAAAAACTGAATCACCACTTTGGTACTCTAATACAATGTGTACACACATATGATCTTTACAAGTAAAACACCGTTTACATCAGCTTTCAGGCTTTGCTGATTTCAATTTATTTTCATTTAGTAAAAGTGAAACATTATCTCTTATCCTCTGTACTTGAAGAAAAGGAAGACAGATATACAGGCCCAGGCACCTAGACTCAAATACTTACTACAAGAGCACTAATTTTCCCTCTTAGAAGCAGGTTCTAAAATACAGGAGCATGAGTTGAAGTCAAGGTAACTTATGACCAAACAGTGACCACAAGTGTCTTAGTAACAATGCTTTTACAGCGTAAGTGCCAGACCCAAAATTGAGTTTTTCAAGAGGTACCTTTCATCAAAAAAAGCATTTCAATTGGTATTAATGGACATTACAAATGGAAAACATTAAGGTAACTTAATCTAAGCCTTATATGAAGGTTTTCTTGAAAACCATACATTTTACCTGTACATTGCCCACCAATTAAAAACTATAAGCAACAATGTTGAAGAAGTTCTGAGGAATCCTCCCTCAGTATGCGAAGCCTTATCATCCCTTGCCACTTTACATATCTGAAAAGCCAAATCACTACTTCTGAAGACTGACAAACCCAGATCATGAAGTGGTAAACTTCTTAAGCAGCCTAAACCAAAACCTCAGGAATCCCAATTATGTAACTAGTGTAAGTTATAGATGGCCAGTTCTTTGGTGTTTGGTAATCCTGTATATTGCTGCTATCAAAAGGAATGGTGGAAGAAAGGAAAAAACAAGACTGTGTATACATGACAAAAATGTGCTCCTTTGCAATGTCTTGCAGAGGAACAGATCACTGTGCTGTGGAGGGGCTTCACCCTATGAAAGAGTGGGTCAAGGAAGATGGGGAGACCTGGACTAAAGAAAACGGGAAACTACTGTAAAATAAAAGCGAGACGACTGAAAGCCAGGAGAAAGAACAACACTACTAGCAGTAGCAACCAAAAACAACAGCAACACAGACTTTTAAAAAAGTCATTTTCAGATGAATACACCTATTACTGTTCCCATAGATCAGAATTTCTGAAAGACTACCCAAGTGCAGAATTTAAATTGACATGCAGTTCAGTTTCATAAAACCATCTCCATTGTGCAGCAGGCCAATAGGTTCTCTAAGGACTGGCAGATCATGTATTCAAAGAACCCAAAACTTTAGGCAAGTAACAAACACTCTGCTTTTGAAAATGCAATTTACTCAGACGCAGTAGCTGTTCCTTTACAAAAAATCTCACCAGTAGATCTGCCACAAATATGGGATTTGCTGGTTAACAACATCATCCATAAGATGTTCTTTATAGAGAGGTGATGTAAATTCAATTGGCATTGGAAAATTCAAGAGATATCTACAGGAGAAAAAGACAGTAATAAGTGAGAATATCGTTCTACATGGAAGAACCCTATCTAGATGTAACATTTAGTTCAAAAGCTCATTTAACGAAAAATATTACAAAATATGCTCTTTTCCTAGATTTTAGTTTAACTCCATCCAGGTACAATTTATACAGAAAGTATTTCACAGAACGTTTTTAGTTAAATATTGCCTTATATCTCAGACTTTCCCCTCCCAACATAAAATACATTAAGTAACACAGAATCATCTACCTACAATCAGCTACACTGCACAAATGTAAGCAGGAATAAAATCTAACACCTAAATTAGAGATAAAAACATCAAAACCTCACCTATATAAGCTTTAACACAGAAGGTTGCTTTGAAGGCCTTCAGAGGCATCTATCTTGACATGGGTAACTTGCATATTTCAAAGCTTCAGTAAGCCTCTCAATTAGGCTATATATGGAATGTTTTCATCAATAATAATCTGATTAAGAGCATGTTAGACCTCTGTATTTGAGCTCTTTTACAAGTGCCTAGAGTATTTTATATAAGCAATTTTAGGCTTCTTAGCTAGCAGAGAAAAAAATCCCAAACCAACTTCCGAATATATATGATTTGTTGCAAAAACAGATGCAAACCATGTAAAATACCAAATCATCATTCAGTGAAGTTTTGGCAAAATATGCCAAGCTCAAAATAGAAGAGTTTAAAAATTTCTAGACTACCTGTTATTCAAGAAAGTACCAACATTGTCAAAATTTAAATTGAAAAAAAATATTCAAAAATGTACCTTAAGAGATCCACGGGACCATGCTGCTGGCATGTATTCTCAAAGAAAGCTGCCACAAAATCTTGCAACAGTGGAAGAATACTGCTTGACCTTTCCTGTTTTGTTGGGTTTTTTAAAATAAAAAAATTAAAATCAGACATCAACCTGAAAATGGTAAGAACAACTTAACCAAAATAAACAACAAACGGTGTGTCTATCTCTGCAATGCTCCACTGTCTTTGTTCTCTCACAAATGACATCTAACTGGGTTGGTGAAGAGGCAGCAGACAAAAGCTGAAAGAACATTACAGCTCTACTTTTATTTTCTGTTATTTCTCCCTAAGGATATTAACAATGAATTAGAACAATCCAAACTAAGTTTATGATTTATATAATCTCTATTATCTTTTATCATGTCATTTACCTTGCCAATTGTACCAGAGATAACAAAAATATCCTTAAGAATAATCAGTTTAAGTATTTCAAACAATATACAAAACCTAAACTTTATAAAGCTAGCAGACCAACTAGTAAGTTTTAAAGAGGACTATTACCTGAGAAACAAGAAATTTACACAACTGATAAAAAATTTCTGCATTCTGAGGATTCTTCTCAAAAGCTCCAATCCACACCTTGTAGGCATTTTCACTCTGCTCCATCTGCAAATACAAGGTGGCCAAACTCTCCAAGAGCTGACAGTTGCTAGGACAGAGCTCCAATAAAGATCTGCAAAGTTCTGCAGCAGACTCCCACCTTAAAGAAAAGCAAAGCTTAGTTTTCAAGGAACAGCTGAGTACTCCAGTTAAAAAGGTCTTGAAACAACTTACCTTTCAAGAAGTTTCAGTAGAGCTATCATGTTTCTGTAGAGAGGAAAGCAGGCAGCTATTCTTTTGTCAGCCTCAAGGCTTTCATCAGTACATATTTTGACTGCATCTTCAAAACAAAAGTGAAAAACAGACTTCAGACCTTAAGCAATGTCAAAGTTCTTTGAAGCCTTAACGTAAAATGCCTCCTTTAACAATGAAAATATGTAAGTGTGCTAAGATTTACAAAAGCAGTAGCCTCAGAAATATCACTAGAAAAAGATAATCTTCGGAAAAGCTTTCTTTACACATCACCACAGTGCAAGGAAAAAAAATCTTTCAGTTTTATCTCTTACTTGTTTTAAAAACAGTAAACATCCTACCAATGATACACTAAAGCAACTTTACAGATAAGAGCATTTTACTATATTGAATCATAGACAAAAAACTCAGGGCCTTTGTTAAGCACCCCAGAACAGTTTCCTGACTGCTCAGTTCAAAGAACTATGAAATATTCACTGATTTAGTACAATGGCTTAACAGTCATCAGCAATATTGAACTGCCTTGAAATTCCAGAAGTTTGATAATTTTACTGATTTACAAGTGAATAGTGTATTAAGAAGTCTACATCAATCTTACCTTCAAACATAGCTAACAGTGTATCAGGATCGGTCTTCACATCCTGAACTGTTTGCCATGGTATTAAAAACGGCTCTTTGTGCACAATCCTTGAAGGACTGACATTAGCTGGATCGTAGAACTTGACTGGGAGAACACCAAATTCAATGAGGTGTATGTAAGCCAGCCAAGCCAAGCAGCGGTCACTTACAGTAAGGTGTTCTGATATTATCCTCTCATTTGCTGATTTTAAAGCATTCTGTAAAGGTTAAAAAAATACATTAAAGATGGAAGAATGAGAAAAGGAAATGGGAAGAGCGAGTTTTAATACTTTCAAATTATTTCCATAGCAAAGACAGGAAGTAATTCTTTACATCAACCATGACCATATTACAGAATCACTAGGTTGGAAGAGACCTCAAAGATCATCTAGTCCAACCCTTGCCCTAACCTCAACTAGACTAGACTATGTCACCAAGTGCCACATCCAGCCTTTTTTTAAACACATCCAGGGATGGTGAATCCACCACTTCCCTGGCCAGTCCATTCCAAAACTTTATTACTCTTTCTGTAAAAAACTTCTTCCTAATATCTAACCTATACCTCCCTTGACGCAGCTTCAGACTGTGTCCTCTCGTTCTGTCAGTTGCTGCCTGGTGGAAGAGACCAACCCCCACCTGACTGCAACCTCCTTTCAGGAAGTTGTAGAGAGCGATAAGGTCACCTCTGAGCCTCCTTTTCTCCAGGCTAAACAG
>VXBA01000403.1:21417-50318 GCA_013399895.1 Serilophus lunatus
GCAGCCAAAATGCAGGACTCGGCACTTAGACTTATTGAATTTCATCTTGTTGGATACTGCCCAGCTATCCAACCGATCCAGGTCCCTCTGGAGAGCCCTCCTTCCTTCCAATAGATCAACACAAGCTCCCAGCTTAGTGTCATCTGCAAATTTACTGATGAAAGACTCAATACCCACATCCATGTCATCAATAAAAATATTGAACAACACTGGTCCCAGCACAGACCCCTGAGGGACACCACTAGTGACTGACCGCCAGCTGGATGCAGCACCGCTCACCATCACTCTCTGGGCCCGACCATCCAGCCGGTTCCTAACCCAGCAAAGTGTCCTCCTATCTAAGCCACAAGCTGCCAGCTTTTTCAGGAGTATGTTGTGGGAGACAGTATCAAAGGCCTTGCTGAAGTCCAAACAGACAACATCCACAGCCTTACCCACATCCACCAGGCGGGTCAGTTTATGTGAATGCACGACTACTCACATCACGTGCATGAATTCTAGTAACAGGTTCAGAAAAAACTGCAGAATGTTATTTTGGAAAGTGAAAAAATAAACACTTTAAAACCACAAATCTCTCAACATATGTTCGATTTTTCTGCTTAATTCTTCAATTACTTCTAGTTCCATAGAAGTAGTAAGTTAGGCCTAAGTGGCATCTACAAACTAAATCCTATCAGGTTTTGTGGGTTTGGGGCTGTTGGTTTGTCTGGGGTTTTTCTTTATTAAGCTGTACTTAAAAGCCACTAAGTTGTAAGTACTCAAGTCAACTGAAAGGACCAACACCTCTAGACAGAGCTTTTAAAAATGTGTTGGAAACCTAAGGGAGAACAAGGGTACTTTTTGAAATTTTAATTAGAGAGCGCAATTAGATAAAGTCTAAACACAAATTGCTACTGAAACAGAACAGAATCTCATGGCTAGTGATGTACCAACATTTCTTTGGACAACTGCAGTGTGATTAAAGAGTGTGCTTGCAAGGCAATGAACGTACTTGCCATCTTATGCGAAATTCAGGAGGACGCATGTCCTGAAATAGATGAAAACTGATGTTTCAAAACAACTTCACTTACTCTTCAAAATAACTCAAAAAATTGCTTTTAAGTTTTATAAAGTGGCATGCTACCATTTACTCTGAAGTAGCAGCTACTTAGAAATTATTTTCTCTTTAATATAGTTAAATATCTCCCCAAGACATTCTTTTCAACTGCACATTTCAGATTAATATTAAAAAAAATGTTTGGCTTTGTGATGATGCTTTGGAGAAAGGTAAACCAATCCATATTATTTCTCCCACAGTACTGGATTTCCATGGCAATTTGACACAAACTAAAGATTTTTCTCCCTCTTTTTTACATTCAGAATTGCATTTCTTAGTACATTTGTGAGAAGCTAGCACAGTACTGCACTTTCCCATTCCAACTGGAGCCAGACAAAGGCATGATGGCCTCAAACCCCGAGGAACTTGTCAGGCTGCAGCAAGCAACAGGCAACACCTGCTGCTAGGAATGAAAACCTGCAACTGAAAGAACAGCAACTCTCCCTTTTGGGAGATGATGATGTCAGCCACCCCTTGTATCATCTACACAAAGGTAACATTCACCTACATTCTTTCTACAGTCACAGTTTTAGGCTAAGATCAGTCAATGGACTTTGGAGCTCGTGGGAGCAATAAAATCTGATTTAACAACCTCCAGATCTGAGAGTAGGGCAGTACTGTTAGACAGCAGACTAGGTTTTCCCCGAGAACTACTTGTTTGATAATTAGCAGTTTTGAATACCTGAGGCAATACATTACTCAACAGGACCTTCACTGCAGAAAAATGTTCTATGGCTTACTGGAAATCAAAAAAGTAAAGCATTTCCCTGGGAATTATTTTGAGATACAGTCGTCTTGGCTATTAGACACATAAAGAAAGCAAAATAAGCAACAGTAGCCCCAAAGGTATATCCAGATTTTGTAACAGGATATCTCAAAACAGAAGCCTCTATTTGCTAAAGGAATTCTCCTAATAGAAGCAACACTTCTTCTAAAGTTTACCAGAGTCACAGGTGTTAGAAAGGTAAAGGTATGAAGACATGCCTGAGGCGGTAACTTGCAAATTACCTGCAGCAGAACAAGAGCATTCTGATGTCTTCCTGTAAACAGGCTTAAGTGAACCCTGTAGAGGAGAGTCTCCAGCAGCTGAAAGGACACAAGACTTGGATTTTCTTCTCTCCCTGTGACTTCCATTAGGAACTGTAGCATTCTCCCACATACATAATCTTTTCCATCAAAGGAATTTTCCAAATTCAAAAACTAGAGAGAAATAATTCATATTACAATCAGAACACAAGAAAAGCCTCTAAGCTTAAAAACCACAGAAATCACAAACTTCAAATAATGTCTTCCACTGTCTTATGAAACGTATTTCCCTCCCTCGTCCCAAATTTTCACATCAAATCTCAAATGGTATCGCTCATACACAAAAGAATAGTCAATTTTTGCAAGCTTAAGTAACAAAAAAATAAGTAGCATAACATCTTGATTTTAAATAACTTTCTTTACCCAAAGAAAAGCGATGATTTCTGCAAATAACCTGAAGGCAGAACTTGAATTGCTTCATTTTCTGAGCAACTTTTGGGTTTTCAAAAACGGGCAGTGCTTTTCACTTCACACTTTCCCTGGCATACATACAGACTTTCTACAGGAGAAGATGCACACTTAGAATAACATTTCACATACACTTTTTTTTCTACTTACTGTCCACCAGATTTGATAAGAGGGAGCATATTCCACTGCTGTTTCACACATTTCCTGTACCTCTTCCTTGGTTCCTCTTTTTGAGAAAAGTCTGAGGTAATGACACCAAATTTCAGGATTTTCTTTGTTGTTCTCAAGGGCTCGGGCCAAAACATTTAAAGTAGAATCTAAACACTCAGAAGATGAGCTGTAAAAATTACAAATTTAGAAAAGTACTCATATCAACTGCACTGCTATTAGGACTTACACAATATCAAAGATGAAAATGGATACTTCTGATTAGAAGTCATACACAGTCAGACATTTTTTTTAAATGTGTTATACTTTACTAAAGTTTCAAAGTTTCAGTAGGTTTTCATCCTTCAAAGGTTATTAGGTGCAATTATCATAGTGCACAGAAATATAAATATTCTAGGAAAAGAGTGCCAATTCAAATGAAGAGTCCAGTTTAGTTGAAAATGGGCAAGATTCATACATAAGCACATTTCTCAAGCTGCAAGCATACAAAGGCATTTACATCATACAGGCTTAAGAACCTAAGTAGGCATTTCAAAGATGTAGTAAAGTAACATGTTACATATTTACTTTCTACAGTCATTAAACATAAGCCTTTATTTCAGCTTGTCATACAGGTTATCTGCCTCTAAACCATTTAAAAAATATAATTTTACTTTTTCAGATAAGTATCATGAGATGATGCCCACAAAGTAATATCAAATTAGCTGGAACAACTCACTCTACTGTAAACCATAGAGCTATGCTTTAATTCATAGACAAATGTGCATAAAACCACAGAACGCTTCTGAGGTCCCATTTATTCTGAAAGCATCTTTGGAAATTATTTTGCATAGACATTTATGAGAAAAAAACCCAAGTCCCAAAATAAAACTACAAGAGTTAACCATAAACCTGAAGCTTTCCCAACCCCTTCTATCACCACTTTCACCTACTACACCCCTCAAGTTTCTTCCAAGTACAGAGGAAGGGAGGAATGGTAGAGGTGGATGTTTTAAAAAAAAAAAAAGATGCATTATCTTCCATTAGGTTTTCTCCCTTCTTTTCTTGGTTGTTTTCCAAGTACACTTATATTTAGAACATATGCTCTTCTCAGGCTGCCACTTGCTGGTATTATTTTCTTTTCAGTACCAGCCTTCCCAGTTCTATCCCTTCTACTGTTCAGGCACCTACTGATACAGCTAAATTGATCTTCTGCTACTTTCACCATTATTCAGAGTTTTAACAAGGCTTGTAAAGTAGAGCTGCTATTCTCCATTCCCCTTCCTCCATACTGCAGCTGCCCAAGTCAGTACCTCACTATTAAAACTGAAGTCAATATTTTTGTCATGATGAATGACACCATCATGATAGAATTCCTACTGAAAAGACATGAATGCCAATAAAACATGGCTCTCAACAGTATAGTTTTAAGGAAGAACAGCTAGAAAAACTAAGAAATCTAAATTTTAAAAAATTACAAAGTAAGTAATCTACTGCTCAATTGGACCATTTCTACAGGGATAAAACCATTGAGCAGAACTGCTCTTGTAAGAAAGCTTTCCAATGAAAGGTATTTCAACCACTCACTTTGTAGAAGAGAAACTGAAAGTACAACATTCCACTGTAATCTTACAATACATTAGGTTGTGCACTTTTCAAACAGGAACAGTTATTTCTCCCACTCTACTCCCCATCAGCTCCTGAATCAGAACTAACCCAAAGATAAATCAGTGTAATTTATTACTCATATACTACATACAGCAGGAAATCTAATCTGTTTTCTAACCTGCTTTTAAGCAATAAATTATTTATGTCATTGTTGAAGAAAGTTCTTTAACATCAAAAAGGAAACTTGATTATAGAAGCATAGTTAAATCAAACCTAAATGTAGCAAGTGTCTAAAACCAAATATAAAATGTAGCAGACATACCCTTCATTTTGATTCAAGTATTTATATGCAAGTTTAATCCAAAGCTGTACATCACAGGGGTTTTCTTGGACACTTGCTTCCAAGTTAGAAATGTCATCAGTCTCACTTGTAAAATACCGAACATCATCTGGAGTCACCACAGCATCAAGCACTGGAACTCTTTTTTTATGTTCTGTGGGATGGGCTGCAAATAACACCAAAATAAAAAAAGTAAGAAGAGTTTCTTTTCAAAACAGAAGTGACTTGTAAGATTAGAATTCATACAAGAGGGGGCATTTATGTATTTCAAGTACAGCTGCTGACCAGAGCAAAATAGGGTTATTTCAACATCCTTAAAAACTTTTAGCTGTGCTACCTGTAGAGAATAGGTTATGTTTCCAATATGAAAGAACAAAATAAACAGCAGTAAAAGCTTGACTTGATCAACAGACACCAACTAAGGCAGTTCATTAGGCAGCATTAGGAACTAAACCCATTTGACAGAGAAAAATTCTAAGTCTCTAATAATCCTTTTTAGAGGATTTGCTAACAAATCCTAAAGCTCCTTACTTGCATGGGTCACATGTGAAACGCTGTCATGTTACTGACACTCCATCAAGCTTCCAAGTCTCAAATGCTGTGTAACAGCAACACTTTTTTTTTAACTCATGACCTCACACCAAATACTAAGTCTGTACAAATTTAAGATAATCAAACACACATAGTTTTAGGATTTAAAGTTTGGGGGGGGAAATAAAAATTTTAAAACATCCTAACGGCATACAGGCAAACCCACATTCTAGAGAAATAGTTCTTATGCTCCTTTTAAGAACACTTAACTAGAAATTACACTTTAATTTCCAGTCATACATTAAAGCAGAAAGAATCTAGTAAAAATATAACAAACTTATCAAACTTTACACAAAAATTCATGCAAAATAAAGTTTGCATGCAAGAAAGTATGAAGTCAAGAGAGCTACTAAAATCACTGGTTGTCTAACTACTTAAAAAAATCAGGTGTTGGGAAGAGATGTGTTTTCCTCCCGTGCTCTTTTTTAATTGTGCCACACATCCAGATTACCATATTTAATAGGTCCAAACTGTTCCTCTTCACCGCTACTACTATCTAAGAGGGGCTTTCTCCAATACTTTGGTCTCCA
Organism: Serilophus lunatus; assembly: GCA_013399895.1. NCBI lineage: Eukaryota > Metazoa > Chordata > Aves > Passeriformes > Eurylaimidae > Serilophus > Serilophus lunatus. The sequence continues at coordinate 27,224 of VXBA01000403.1, forward strand.
TTTCCTTTTCTCTTTCCATGTTGTATGTGGAGGTGCTGTAAAAAAAAGTACACCAAGTATTTTTACTCTTCTGTATTTAAGAATAAAACATTTCTGCTAATAAAGATTTGAGACAAAAAGATTCTTGTGAGTGCAACACAAGTGTACAAATTTCAATACTACTTTTTAAAATTCATTGTGCTCAAGTGCATAATTTCTACAAAGTGGACTCCAAAACTATATTATTGTCTTAAAACAAGATCTATTGCCTTTAACTTTCCGTAATCGCTATTTATAATATTGAGATAAAACTAGACAATAAAAAAGTTCTTGGTTTACAAAATAGGCAATGTACTTACATAATTTTAATGAGTTCATATATATTGTATTCAATCTACCGAGTTACTTACTGTGACTTTTACTCTCGTTGACATTGCTGGCCAGAAGAACAGCCATCTGATCCACTGACATACGGTCTCTGTTTATACCAAAAAGTTTTTCAACATATTTTTCTGAAACAAGAATATTTGTAGCTTAGGTAAACATATAAATGAAAACATTTCACTAACTTAACAGTGATTTAGCACAATTCACAAAATATGACTGCTTCAAAAGATAGGGTAATTTAACACACTAGCACAAAGATGAAATAATAAATATGTTCTGTTCGGCAACTTGCCAATATGGCAAAGGCATTGTTATGAAATTCCAGCTCCACTCAAACACATCAGTCCAGAACTGAGGAAGGAAACAGGGAAAGATTCCACGCTCATTGCTCCCTAACTCCCTGAATCCCAACAATACTTAATTTTTTTGAGTGAAACGTTCCTCAGAACAATGAATTTCTTCTTTTTGTAGAGACACCAAGGCAATTAACCACCACAAGGGACTGAATTGGACAACTGAAGAAACATACTGTTTTATATCAGCTGGACCTTACATATTGCTTCACATCAAAGTCCTTGAACTTGGAACTTTTAATGAAAGCCATTCCCTTCAGAAATTAATCTTGGGATATAAAAGTGAAAAAAAGACTCTTAAAAACCTGTGGCAGAGCCGATTTCCTCATCAGTGCTTTTTTCTGAACAGCCAATCAGTTCTAAATTGTAGGACAGAATATCCTGAAACAGCTGCTTGCGGCTAAGAGTACAATCTTTCATGTGCTGCCTAAAACCAATAAATAAGCAATTAATACATTTATCACAGCAACAAATCATTAAGAGTTTATTTTAGTATATGCTTGGGTGAGGCATAAAGAAAACAATACCCACAGAAAACACCACAGTTTGCTTTGACATTTCAGTTCAATACATCTGGGCCTTCTTTAAACTTAAGACTGCATCAAGTACTTAATCCTAGTCCTTGTTATTTCACTACAACCTCTTTAAAATACATGTCTATACACTCATTTTGCAGTAACACAACACCACAGTATTTAGAACTTGCCCATTCAAATAAGATAGTTGTAAGAATTAGGTACCATTTTGTATTTAAGAGTCAAATGGTGGTTTGATCAACTAAAAGTCGATCCAGAAGAGCTAAACTTGACCTCTGTTATATTTTTCCAGGAGTTAGAAGTTTCCAAGTTAAGTTTATTCCTGACCAATTCATATCCACTTTTTAAGTTTACTGCACAATACTGTTAAACAAATGATTTTTTAAATACAATTTAACACCAGACTTCAAAGAAACAAACAATATTTTCCCAGAATCACACTGCTACAACAGTAGTATTTTTTTTTACTTAATCTTGTATTCCTCTCTAGTGCACTTAACAGTATCAACCAATACCTGAAGATCTATAATGGGCTAAAGTTATGAAGCTGTAAAGCAAGACCAGTCCTATCTGAATTTCTAGGCAACCAAAAGATGAAATCTTCTCTAACAGGCTATACCACTTCTCTAAATTTGCATTCGAAATTTATGTCTTACTTCACAGCTTAGATGAAAGGGTGAAGTTTTTTTTCCCTTCCAACTAAGTATCTGCAATAAGGTATTAAAAATAACCTTGCCTAGAACTTGTGCATATGATCATATATCCAGAGCTTTTAAATGAAAACTGTGCTCATTTCAGACAAAGTCAGACATCTAGAAGAGAAGTTCAGTCGAAGTTAAGAAAATGAAAAACAACTCACCACTGACAGTCATCATCGTTACATGTGCCTGTTAAATCGAAACGGCAGAAACACTGTTTTGGCTCAATCATATTGCTGTAAGTTATTGAACTGAGGTACAGTTTTTCCTTCGTTCGAAAATATGGACTAAACCTAAAACGAAAGAGGGCATTATTGCGATAAACTGTACGAGGCAAGAAATCGGTTCTCAAAAAAATAATCAAACCTCACTTTTTCAGTATTAAGTCACATCATTTCCAAATAGTGCTACTAATCAAAAGCCCCTACAAGAGGAAGGTAGAAACAAATGGGAGAGGAAGGGAATACAGTACTTCTCAATCTAAACAAGTTCTGCTCTAGCATTCTCTCCTTAAAGTGCAGAACTTCATTCATATGGAAACAGGAAGTGTATTAAAGATCCAGTATGGAAAGCCAACTACTAAAACTGCATTTCAATAGTTTCTAGAAAATCTCATGCTCTAGTCAGCCTAAGATTGACATCAAGTGAAAACATAAAGGGAACTGTTAAAGTGAAAAAAAGTATCAGATTTCAGAATGTGTAAACAAAACAATACAGTCTGAGTTAAGCAGATTAATGCTTATTTTAAATCTTTATCTAAAGTTTGACCACATCAGTTGGGGGGTGTCTAGCTCCTTCAGGAGCCAAAGTCATAATGCACAAGAAGTTAAAAATGAATACTCCTGTAAAAATGGGATCCTCCATCTTCCTCTACTTAAAAGCATAGAAATATAAAACCTGAAGCATACAGTAGGATTCAAGTGCTCCAGTTTAAATTCCAGACTTCTGTTTTCTAAAATTTGATGTGTAGGAACAAAGTTCTCTTTAGTCAAAAACCAGATGTGCCAAACTGATTACACTTCCAAGTGTTAATGTCAAGTCAGGATGAATCACTGTGGTCACAGCCTCTTTCCACTGAGGAAGAATTCAAAAATAGATGATTGGTTCAATCTCAACTCAGACAATGTAAATTCTAGCCAAGCTCAAAGACTGCATAACTGAAATATGCTTCTTGGATTTACATTGCTTCACAAGGGATACAAAAATCCTGTTTTCAAATGCTTAACTATTATTTTTAATTTAGTTGTATCAAACAACATGCAGTGCAATATAAAAGCAGCATACTGCACAAAAGAAAGGGACCTGCACATCCCTGAAAACATGACTAAAACCATTTGATTCCATAAACTAGACAAAACTGTTCAAGGATAGTCAAGTGTCTCACTATGACTTGTCTTCCTGTACATGCCTGGGTATCAAAGAAGAGCAGTGAAGAATACTTGAACAAGAATACAAAGAAGTCAAAGAGCTGCTACAGTCTTCATACCTGTAGGATTTAAATACTAGAAGAGGACTACGATATGGTCCAAATGGAAATGGTTTCACTTCAGTTTGTTTGTTTTGCGATGCAAAAAGATCCACATCCACTGAAATTTCCTAGGAAACAGAGAGACAGATATACACCAATTGCAATACCACCTAATAAAGACAATAATAAAGACAAGCTTTATGTTTAGTTGCAAAACATTTACCTGACCACACAACAGATCTTCTTTAGGTACTATAGAGGCAGTACTTGTCATCAGCAGTTCTTTCAAGCTGTCAGCTTTAGCATAAAGTTTTTTCAGCTCATCAATATTCAGCCCAAGGAATAGCTCAGGTTCCTCTGAAGCCTTTTTAGAAAGTTTGTTTATAGTTTCTTGTTTTGGAGTGTCCATGTGTTTAAGATTCGGTTTAGTGAAAGAGTTAGATTCTCTGAAAGATCTCCTTCGTTCTCGGTTTGAATTAGACAGAACTTCATCATCAAAGTAATTTTCTTCACTGTCCAAAGTCAATTTGTCCTGTGTAAGATCATGAAGCGATGGCTGAGGTAATGTAAATTCAGATTCCTCTTCTGCCTGAGATGGAGCATGTGATTGTTCCTTAGTTTGAAGTGCACGGGCTTCCTTCAATTTCTGAATCTTAAGAGCATATTCATATTCTAGTTGCTGAAGTCGTTTCTTCTCTAGTGCAATCAATTCTGCTGAATGCTTTTTTGGACTCGATGCAGGGGAGGTGTCCAATTTCAACATTTTGCTTGGCTGAAAAAAAAATTCCCTTTATTCCATTTTCCAATCTACTAATCTATTGACAGGAGGTAAAAACATACACAAAAGGTTTATAAAAGGGTATTTTTAATGTTTGCCTGAGGATTTCAACAAATAGCAGAAAAACCACACGAGAGTTTGTCACAATTCAACTAGCGCTTTTGCGATAAAAATTACCCAGCAACATATATGGGGCTTCAACAGGAGTTCTGGCTACACTTAAAAGGTGAGCTATAAAGCAACTACAGAGTGATGTTGGGAGTGCACACACAAAGACTTACATAACTATTTTGGCTTTTTTTTTTTCAGACCAATATCAGAGCCCTTCTTCAGTAACTTTGCCTGATAGGTTTAACAAGATCATCAATGTCTGCAGACAGTACTTTCTTCCTTCTTTCTTTTATAGGCACACAGTTCCTCTTATCATTTATCTATGAATATTCCCCTACCATAGAAATGTAGGCTTTCGATAGTTTTCCTTCTCAAATCATTAATGTTCTGTCAAATCTTCAGAAATGCACAAAACCATTAGGAAGATTGCCTGCAGTGCCTCTGAAATGTTTTCCTGAAATTCCATTTGAACTTTCTTAATCAAAATTGCTACTTTTTCTCAAGTAGTTTGGTTTAAAAACATGCTGACTTACTCCGAGATGATCTTGCTCCAGCTTCCGTTTCCCAATTTCCTTACTTGCTACGGCTTTTGCTCGAGCAAGTTCTTCCCCATATTTCAATGCCAGAGCTTTTTTTACTGCAACTCGTTGTTGAACTTTATGAATCTGAAGAAATAAAAGTAAAATACTACAGTAAGATACAAATTTACAGACGACCACACTATATAATGTAATTAGATGGAATTAATGAGATATAACTACATGGGAATTAATGATTAACTCAAAGAATGCCTGCTGCCCTTAAAAATCAGGCTTCCCATTTCAAGATTTCCAACTCTAGGAAACAGAAACATTTCAGAGTGCAAGTTACATGTTCCTGAAGCCTCTTGAGGAATGCCTTATTAGCATTCAAGATCTTCTCTGTTGCTTGCAGCTGTTCAGCCAGTTTGTTAATTTTGTTTTCAGCAATTCGAACATTCTCTCTCTTCTTGGCTTGTTGTTGCAATAAATTTTTCAAGACAGATTCATCCTTCATCAACAGCATTCTAGAAGTAGAACAGGCACGTAACAAAATTTTTTCCAAAGGGAAGTTGTTCCGCCAAAACACCAGTTATTTAAGCACACAGCTCTCCTCACTTATCAACAAACAACTCACATTCCTCCAGATAGTCTTAACATCCATAATGATAATGAAGACAATAAATACTGTTAGTACATACAGCGTATTTCAGTATCCCAAGTTCAGCACGCCAATATAATGCAGATGACAACATTCTAGTTACAAGGACAAGGGAAGGAATGCAAATGATGCATCTTTAACACTGTTTCTAATATTATTACATCCAAAATGCACATTTTTGCTTTCTGTTAGGTAACAATCCAGTTCCTCTTTAGGACGCACACACACATTAGCAGATTACAAGCCATAACTTATGGCACGACATTAGATAAATACAAAAAGCTAAGTATTATAGGAAGCAAGAAGAACAGTAGATGGGTGTGGATAAAGGGAGAAGACTGTCCTTCAATTAATGACAGACCACAAACCAGTTCGGTCACAAGACCGCACAGAAATAATCGACAAGAGAAGCTGAGAAGATGATGCAAAGCACTTATACTTTCCATAGTAACCTGAAATAAGGTTAAGAAATATGGAAAAAAAGCATACTGAAAGAGAAACGCCACACAGGGACAGCCTCAAACAGCCTATTTTACAAAAATACTCATTTATATATATAAAAGGCATAACTCATTGAAATACACTGCCTTCAAAGTGTACAAATACTGAAAAGAACACTCATTTTTCATGTTTCACAGTTATTAGGTGGCACAGATCATATTCTAATCACTGAACACAGCTGAAAACAGCATGACAAAACATACTTAAGAGACAACCACCTCATTGGCACTACAACACATTTCCTTATGCACAGCAATGAAATTAAAGACCGAACAGTTCGACACAATGGGAAACTGAACATTTGCTGTACTTTAAATGCTATACATTCAAAACTTACTATTTTCATCCTGCTAAGCAAACGAGGTAGGACTATTGATAGTGAAATACATACCTGTTTTTCTTCAGCTTTGCTTCTGCTTCTGTGACTTGTTTTGTTGCTACTGCTATTCTCCCAATTCCATCAACTTCACCATCAGAATTTGCAGGGGATGAATTGTTCCTCAGTAGATCAGACTTAATTAAGCGCTGCTTCTCACGACTAAAACAGAAATGTAAAAAGCAAAAATGTTCAGTAGCCTCAACGTTCGTTTGATACGTACTCCCAAAAGTTTCAAAATCTTCAGAAGGAGTAGCAGAACAAGATTTCGAGTTAAAAGAAAATGTACTTTCCACAATTGCAATCAACTCCTCTAAATCAGTTCAAAACCAAGGCTTTTCTTTAGACTTCTACATTGTCTTACTAAAAATTGCATGCAGGAAAAACCTAAAGGTAATGGCAGGCTTTCCAACTCAGATTTTCCTTCTGGTTACAAAACTAAACTAGTGAAGAGTCACAAATAATACACATTTGACATCAACAATTGAACTCAATTGTACCTGGCAATCTCTTCTTTTAAAAGTCTGTATTCTATCTTCTTATCTTCTGGTAGAGCCTCTGGAGTTCTCATGGGATCGTTTTCTTTTTCTGATTTTGGAGGGGCTTTGATTTTCGATGCCTGTGACAAGAAGATTCAAGTCAATACCAGTCACACTAAATCAAAATACTGCTATCAAGTAGTTTTTTAAGAGACATTTCAGCATAAACTTAAAGCTGTTCAAGGCTAGTAAGAGCTTTTAAGCCATTATATTTTTGCCAAAGGATGCACTGAATTTTAACTGGGGGGGGAAAAAAAAAAAAAAAAAAAGCCAAAATACATTACAAATTCTAACTTCAGGATGCCATCTTCAACAAAAAATTATTTTGATTAGCTTGTCCAATCCAAATTACAATGTAATTGTCCAGACAGGAGTAATGTACTCACTCTTGCCCATTTCTGATGCAATTCAGTATTTCTTGACCAAACTTCTAACGTTTAAATTCCACATACAAAGCAAAACCATTACCAAACAAACCTATTAAAATGCTGATAGTATTTACCTCAACATTTCTCCTTGCTTCCTTTATCATAGATTCTAGTCCTCCAAACACACTGCTGGTTGAGTTAGATGGCTCTCCATCAGACTCACTGTCATCTGAGTCGTTTAACGTGACCACAACAGACTTGTGTTTTGGAAGCTGTGGAGAGAAAGGAGAAGGTTTTATAGTAAGAAGAAAGACAGACAGAAGTATGACTGAGGACATATTTGGTATAAGAGAAAAAGGAAGTTAACTCCTTTTGTTATCATGGCACACCAACTCTATATTGTAATGAAAAAATAAGCATTTGTACATTTCCACTACAAGACAGTAATACTGTACGCATTTTTGATGCTGCAAGATGAAACGTACTCCAACATTTTCAACCTATTCCCAAGTATCTACAGCACACCTATGTCTCCATGGTCAGAGCACATAAAACTCAAATTTCTAACTCCTATACTTGATGAATTATTTCAATCGTAATTAAACATATCATCTAACATTTATAGGAAATCTTTTCATGTAACAGAGAGATCAATCAATTCTGCATTAGAAATGCTACAGCAGACATAACAGAACTCCCTCATCTTTCTATTATACAGTTGCAATGCCAATTACCCCACAGCTGTAACTTAGCTGACCTTAGCAAGCTACTGAGGCAGTTTAACTGGCAGAACACCAATGGTACGTGAAGAACAGATTGAAACAAGGACAAACCACTTTTTGCCAACATCAACCTAAACTCATTGAAGATCAGATGTCTGCCAGTTCCAGCACAAAGGAAGATGGTGAAACAAGCAGAGTATTTAGATTAACCTCAAATGCTCTAGAATTACAGCATGGAAAAAAGGAACTTATTTCACATTTCCAGGACTGCTCTTCTGATCTCCCAATGTAGGTCTGGACAACATTTAACCTCTATAACAGGACAGAACCTCTTCAAAGCTTTAAGTGTCTTTTAAAGCGTTAACTTTAGAAAAAAAACCAACCTGCTTTTTAAAACGAAAAGCACTCCATTTCCACAATCAGTTCTTTTTGATACTCTATTTCTGGATAATTCTTAAAATATTGGTCATACCTACTACTTCTGAATGTATCACAGTGGCATCATTTTTACACCCCAATAGGACAGGTTAAATTCCAGCTCATGTTGGTGCAAGAAAACAGAACACATATTCTCATCCACCCACACTCACAGACATACTAACACTGATGCACACACACTGTTCACTGAAAGAATTCAACTCCTCCCAGAAGGAAAATACTTTTTCCCTGAAAAAAATTAAGTTTTCTAACTAGCTCACTATGTTAGATTCTAGAGCTAAGCAATGGGACTGATGTTCCAGACCCCAATTTTAAGGAAGGGAGACACCAAGTGGTCAGGAGAAAGAGCACTACTTTTTTGGCAACATAGCATCTGTGCTTATCTGGAAAAGAAAATAATAGAACTACATTTGCAATCTCTCAGTTCACTGCATGTTGGCATGTTCTGATGCTCTCTTGAGCTACAAAATCTTGCTTCACTGTCAAATTCTTTCCATAAGACCATATGGATTATCAAAGTTAGTAATAATTCAAATGTTTAACTGAAGCTCCACTTTTCTGTGCTATATTACTAGAAAACCTAAGTCTGAGCCTGCTGCCCACTTGAATTGAGGTCAGCTTCAACTCATAGTTATATCAGTAGAAAGCACCAGTATTTCCTTACTGTGATCACTGCTCGTGGAAGCCTTGGTACTCTAACAAACTTGGTATTTTGCACCCGTGGCTGAGACACAGTATTAATACTGACAGCAGATAAATTGCTTCTTGGCACAGACTGAAAGTTATCTGGAACAGGAGAGGAAGGTGGACCACTGTTACTCGATGTTTCCTAAAAAAATAAACCAAAAATATTACCTTAAAAATGCACACCACACACAGCTATTTTAAAAGTGTCAGTATAAATGAGATTGTTTAACATGTGTCCTGGAACTGAAAATCGTGGCTATCCAAGTGTGTTAGACAACTGTTGCAATCCTGCAGTAAAATCAGAAAGGCACACAAGAGTATGCCAGTTATTCATAGGTTAACTGCAAGAGATCAACACCTTATAGTAAGGTCAAAATCAATCTACACTTTCAAAAGCACAAATATTCTCTAACTCCAAAAACACCTCTAGAAACAACAAAAAAGAAAACAGCTAACCTTTCCTAACTCCTTTTGCTAGAAGGCTGAAACAAAGTTACTTGTTTTGCTGTCTAACTGACAGTTGATAAATAATAAACATTTTCTGGCAGAAAATTTCCATTCCCCTGAACTTACTAATTTTCAGTACCTTGAAGTTTCATAACTCCATCAAGAATAAAAGGCAAGCTGTAATTTACAATTCAAAGGATGTTGCACAGTGACTTTTGTTTCAGTTTCTTTTGAGGGTCAGAGAGTGACAAATTTACAGACGTTTTTGCTAGTTTTTTTTAAAGTCATGAGAAAGGCAGCACAGAACCCCTGTAACCCTCAGTTAGCAGGTAACACTTAAGTTTTGGTTAAGACTGCCATCTAGAGGCTTACATTCCAAAACCAATGGAGTACCTCAGCTCTGAAAGCACGTTTGTTGGCTAGAGACTTGAGTAATTCTTCTCTCAGGAGCATCTCTTCTTCCTCTTCCTCATCAGCAAATGGTGGTTTTGGTGGCTGTTCAGGCTCTTCAGGGGGGAGAGGGGGAAGAGGCGGAGGCGGCTCAAGAGAAACACAAGAAATACCCTCCACGTAAAGATGACTCAAAGACGGTACAGGCTGAGAAAAACAAAACAAGGGTTTGAAATGTGAAAATTACCACTGCATTATGATTACTTAACAGAAGTCGAGACCAAAATTATTTCATGTACAAGTAACAAACTGTGACAATTTAATTAAAATTCAAACTGCATTTAGATCAGGGTCAAAAGCTGTCACTAAAGAATTAGTAATTACTCATACAGGTTAATGGAAGCAACAACTTCACATTTGGATAGTGGAAGCTGTGGAAACATACAATCTAAATGTAAATGAAACTTCTGAAACACACATAGTCAAGCCACACAAACACAGTTAACCATCAGTCTTTAAAAAGTTTTATTAATTTGTTTTAGCTAACAAAATTACTGTTTTCCTTAGTCAAAAATTAAGAAGCTGTCGTGACAGAGAACGGCAACTTTTACTGCTTCACTAAGAACCGAAACAATCATCCAGTGAAGAAAATCGGTGGGGGGAAAAAAATTTCACACCAATTCAGTTTCTATGTGGACTCTTCGGTCAGAAGACAGACAACAGATAGTCAAAAAGCACAAAGTTTGAATGAAGGGCTGATGAACTCTATTTTTGGATTTTTCCCCGTCCTAGGTAAGAGGCAAAGTTGTCTTAAGCTAACAGTTCCAAGCCATTCTTTTTCCTTATGTGCTTCAGACAACTCTTGCTTTCTGTGTGAAAAAAGCACAGCTTCTAATGAGGAAGAGAAAATCCTAATTCAATACGGAAAATTTTCATTAAACAAATCTGGATCAGCAAAAAGATAGCTGAAATAACAAGTTTAGAAAGCAACTGCAAGTCTACTAGATAGTTCAAAGGAATCAGCAAATAGAGAAATCTATCAAAAAACAGAATCTAAATTTAATCTTAACTTTGTCATTAGAATGAGATACAAAATGAGAATTATCAACATTTTCAAAAACATACTCCTTTCAAGGTTACTCACTGGAATTGGAGGTGGTAGTGGCAAGGAAATTGGTGGTACTGGAGGCGGAAAATATCCTACTGGGCACTCAAAGAAAGGAGGCTGCACTGGGGAAGCCGCTGAAATGAAAAAGAAAAAAGCGTATAAGAAATCTGACAGGTATCCACTAAACAGCAACTCATGCTTATACTTCAACTGGTTTAGTTTAGCTCAAGGAGACAAATGTTTTTACTATGCAGCAATTTCAAAGGTAACACCAGATACAGCACAGTGCATTTATGTCTTACATATACCTATATAAATAGTTGCCTTTTTCTATTTTACATACAAAATCTAAATACAGACAAACAGTACTAAGGTAATGATTCAGCCCTCATACTGGATTTAATTTGAAAGAATTTACCTTGTAAAACAAGCTATCTCAGTCTCCTGATTACTGGCTACCAGAAGTACAATATAATACAATCTAGGACAGAAGCAGACCAAATGCACAGCTGATTAACAAATTCTGATACTTAAAACTACAGCCTGAGATGCTTTATCGAGAAAAGATTCGTGTAGCTTACATGTACAAAATAGCAGGTGTTTGTAGTAAAGTAATGCAAGGATGACAAGAAAGGGGAAAAAGAGAAAAAAATGTGGAAGATGAAAAGCAAGAGAAGAAAAGTAACCAATGCAGCAGTATGCTTATGAAATTCTCAACACTCCATACATTGAGATGGAACATAGAAACCTGACTACCTTAAATACACTTCAAACTCAAGAGTCAATAAATGGTTCAGGTTGGAAGAGACTTCTGGAAGGCATATGCCCCAGCACAAGTACTCAAAGCAGAGCTGCCCCCATAGTCAAGCTCCTAAGAGACTTGTCAAGTTCCAAGTATATTTGAGGTTGGAAATTCCACAACATTTCCAGTAAATCTGTGATAGAGTGTGACCATCTTTCCCTTACATCCAAACAAAATTTGTTTTGTTACAACTGAAATGTTGCTCTTTGTCCTTCTGTTGTCCACTCCACTGAAGAGTTTGGTTCTGTCTTCTCTGTAACTGCCCACTAAGTAGTTCAAGACAGGAGCAAAAGCCTTCTTTAGACTTTTCAACAAAAATTCAGCTCTCTCAGTCTCTTTTCATAAGCCAGGTGCTCCAGTCTCACAACAAACTTTATGAAACACAGGCCAGAAACAGTTTCCCTTAGTCAAAAAAGTCCTTTGCTAGGCTCTTTCTAGTGTGTCACTCACTCTCTCCTACTGTGAAACCAGAAGGCTGAACAGTCATCAGTGTTTAACAGCTCCCTCCAGGCACTGACCCTGACAGTAACAGTGCTACAACACAGGCTACAATTCAGCTCTATCACCTAAGGCCTAACCCAAATGTCACTCAATGTCCACTAGGACCCCCTGGCCCTTTCTTGCAAAGCTTCTTGTCTATCCAGTCAACACCCTGCAGCCCTCCCTTTCCCCGCAGCTGCTTGGGAAGGTACAAGAAGAAAACCTACAGTACTGCAATGAGAACAGTATAACCCAAAACCTTAAGAACACCATTACAGCAGAGATGGAAAGAGTAAACGTTAAAACAGAATTACTTCACCTTAAAATGTTAGTTCTAGAACCGAGACGTTTCAAAACGAATACTCTCTTTTGAGAAGAATGGTGAGAATAGGTAAAAAGTAGGAAATAAGCCAATCATCATATAAGAAAGCTCTAAATAAGTCTTACCTGGTGAGTTAGTTTCACTATCTGTATCCATAGCAACTTCATCATAATTATCATACTGATATATGCCTCCTGCACTCTCTGTAGACTGCTTATCCAAAGACCACCTCAAGTCTGTATCTGAAGACTAAACACACAAAAAAGGTATTTTGTTTAGTTAAGTCTTACATTATTATTTCAGACCAAACCACTATGAAGTAAATTTTGGAAAAAGGCCCTTACAATTTTTTCTTCTAGTTGGTTTATAAACACAATTTTCTTATCTCGTACAAAAAGAACAAACTCCGTATTACCTTTTAATCAAATCTACTGCAGATAGTGACCAGACAAATTAACAGGCAGTTTTAAAACTGGATCTCTTCCAGGATAATGCGTGGGGTGTTAGGATACATAGAAGGAATTTTTAAATACCTATTAGATAATTAAGTATCTGGTAAATCATAATGGTTATATATTTCTGAAACACAAGAGATTTAAATACTTTATTATTTCTGTTAATCTGTCATGACAACTACCAAAAACCCTTGAGCTACTACTAGAATGTTTTTATTGTTCCAAAAGGAGCCATATACCATCACAGAGATAAGCCCAGAGACTGTTGCCTCATAAATCAGATTATTTAAAAAACTCCTGACACTAGATGGATGCCAATGAATGTTCATTACTGAAAATACACACAATATCTAAGTATGATTCCTTGACTTTTATCTTTCAGAAGCATTCAGACAGCATTTTGTTAGCTTTTAGAATTCCTACTGTTCACAGTAAAATATTTTTAGTATCAATTTTCCACTCAGTATTATTACAATTACATAATAAAAGACTTTCCTACAACATGACTAAACAAGGAGCCCCAATTCCTTTAGATGCTGTTTCATTTCTCCTTACAGCATCAGTAGCTATAAGCTCTTGAACCATCTAGCTACAGCAGCTGTATTGCTTCCATGCTGAAAGAATTACTGCTGAAGAAATACTGTTGTTTTTTCTGCAATGTATTCATGTTTTATAGATAGAACTTTAGTTACTCAAGCGCCTTTTGCTCACCTCAACATGAGAGAACGGGAACAGTCTACAGAATTTCATCGTCCTGTAATGGACCTAAAGTAATTATCTACTGTATCTGAGCATATGTTGTACCTTGACAAAATAACTTAAATACTGCTATTAAAAAATACTACAAAGAAACCAAACTCTCAAATGACATTTTGAAAGAAGCAGACCACTGAAGTTGTATGGACAGAGAAAGTTTGAAAACACAGATGAAAAAACCTGCAATCTAAGAGAGTCAACAAAGTCTCATTGATTGATTAGTGTTCAGACTGCTCTTTGATTACAATATTCAAGAAGTCTTTAGGAGAAACATGCTTTACCATTGACTTGCAAATATACAACCCACAGAAAAGTGATTTTCCAAACCCAAATGGAATGCCTATGTAGCATGGGATTAAAACACTGTGAATACTGAAATATTCTGAGCTTTTCTTTCCTTGTTTTGGTTATTCTGAGGGCAGGTGAGAAGAATGGGGGGGGGGGGCACAGATGGGATGGTGACACACAGAACAGTACAGGACAAGACAGAAAGCAGTCATGAATCCTCAATGTAACACCTGAACATCATACAACATATTTGTTACCCTGCTTCTTGATCTCCTCTTTCCTCCAACTAGCTTCATAAATCGATTGTACTGCTCTTCTTGATTTGAGAGGTCTCTAATTTTCCTGATTTCTTCTTCTCTCTTCCTTCTCTCCTCTTCTTCTTCTTGTTTCCTCTGGTCTTCCTCTTTCTGACGCCTGTCTAGTTCCTTTTGCTGCTGTATCTTCTTTGATGTCTTTGTCTGTTGTTTCCTCAAAGTTTGCTTGCCTTTAAATAAAAGGATATGTGATTAACTCCACCTTATCTAATTGGTTCCACCTAATCCTAGTTCTTCAAGTTTTGAGTAATGTATGGGGGTTTAGAACAACTAAGGGCTCATTGCTCAAGGTTTCACACAACTCCTTTTTTGGAGGCCATGCCACTGACAGCCATTTCAGTAACAAACTTCTTACCTGTAGCACTAGGTTTTTTTGTTGAATGTGCTTTAGTACTGGGTTTGACTTTCTGTGTTACACTTTTTGTTTTTGTTAATTTTTCCTTGCTTTCCTTCATCACTTCTTCTTCTTTTTGCTGCCATTTTTTACTAGCAGACTGAAGTGCAAGAAGCCTAAGTTGCAATTCAGACATCTCCTCCTCATCATCAAGCAGCTTCTTGAGAAGAAAACAGAAGAACAAGACAAAAATTCAAAAAATATCACTTAATAACTTTTTGTTTACAAAGTCATTTAAACTCTTTCCCCAATGTTCTTATTAAGAGTAAGCTTAAAAATCCCACTTTAATGTCATTTGATAAAAAATGACTGTTTCTAATATTGGAACATTTCTGGACTGCCACTTGGATAAAGCTGTCAGAGTATCACAATGCAATCATGCCTCACTAAGAGAGGAATATTTTCTTACCTTTTCAGATGTAACATCTGAACTGCTAAGCTTTCGCACTGACGTTTGTTCTTTGTCTTCTGTACCTTCCAGGAGAAAAAATATCGTATTTTTGAGCAAGCTGTTTCTCAAGAGACAGAGCCACATCAGAATGATGTGCCAAATTTAATCTACAGAAACCTGTTTTATCAGTATCATTGGTACGTAGCCTAAAACGGAATAAGCAGTTGTACTTGTTAACAAACATTCAAACAAACAGGGCATATCTCATGAAATCCACATCATCATGACGTCCTAAGCCACCTAAAGCATCCTAAAACATCCTAAGCAAGATTTGTCACCTCTTAACTCCATCTGCAGGTTGGCATGTACTTCCCCAAGAAGCAGAGAACAAAAGATTTGGAGACAAGGGGAAAAGAAGACTTCTTGCCATCTGTTTTATGCTACCATCTCGTATCAGCTGCTGTCCTGAGCATCTCATATTCCACTGGCAGCAAGTTCAAGTAACTGGTCCTTCTTTTGCAAAATTAAATATGAAAGCCCAAAGCTGCAGTAAGAACACACTTGCTCCATTTCTTACCAAAGGAAAACCAAAAAAAGTAGCCCTACAGAAATAGTAAGTAGCAATGATTTCCCATTAAACATTTAGATGTTGACACACTAATTTGATATAAAGCCCAAAATATAACCAATTTGACAACTGTAGTGCGTGTATATACACAATATTAACATACCATATTTTATAAACAAGATACATAATGCTGTGTATATTGCAGTATTATTATTATAGACAATATTTATTACTATAATTGATCCTAACAATATAATAACATTTTTATACAACCACACATATGTTTATATGCATTTGAGGAAGGAAAATGCTTAGAGAATTTTGAAGTTCTTTTCCTACTCTTTCTTCAAATAGAGATTGCTTCCCACAGTTCAAACAGGTAGAAAATAAATATGTAGTCTGTACATGTTTTACTCTTGCTAACATTTTATGAAACTCACATTCAGAAAGGCATTGTTTAAAGTAAACCAAACTTAAAAATGCTGAAGGTCCTCCTGCTTGCTCAGGAACGTCCTCCTGCTTGCTCAGGAACGTATGTGCTTTTTTCAAAATGCACACAAACGTAAAGAAGTAGTTATTTAATGCCCATATGAATTATAGAAGGAAAGCGAAAAAAGTGACTACACTGAGCGATGATCCTAATCATCCAGGAAGCAAAAAGACACAGCAAATCAGAAGAGAACAACATAGACACGACAGGTGAACGTGCAACACAGGAAAGAAGGGAAAACTGCCAAGCCTGTCAGAGCAGCTGAATCACAGAGAATTCATTCTAAAGACTCAAACTTCCCTGAGTTTCAAGACAAGTTCTTCAACTTTTACAGGTTTGTAGAAACATGCAGTACACCATTTCAAAATAAATATAACAGGAAAAATCAAATTTTGCTCATTTCCCAATACTTGCAAAAACATATAGTATACATTCACTTGATACATGTGAACTTGCAGTAACTCAAATCAGCTGGGTTTTAATTTAGAAGCCTATCTTACACTATCATAAGCAATTTGTCTGAAAAAACTAAATGCTCTTAATAGGCATCTATTATAGTGTATAGTGTACAGTATATAATATATACAGTGTACGTATTAACTATATATATTACAGGAGGTATTTTACTGTTGTATGAACTGTATCCTCAGCTTCAGTGCTTTGAAGTTGGATTTTTTTTTGCTTTTTAAACAGTTGTTTTACTCCTGCCCTATGTTCTCCTCCCGTAGGCTACTACGTTTTCTTCTATTGCCAGAATTATTTAGTCTTCTTTATGCCTGCCAATAAAAACTGTATTACTTCTTCAAGAACACCAGAATGATTTTTTCTTTTTACTAAGGGGAAACATATAAAGAGGAAAACTTAGCTAGAATGAGGTGGTTTGACTACTTACCAGCTCTCTTTTGTTTTCTTTACATGCTTTGTCTTCCAAATTCTCATTCTAAAGTTACACACAAATCATTCTGAGTTTCAGTGCTCTAGTCCTACCTTGCTTCACATTCCTAATTACTCATCAGTATTCCATCCCTTCTACTAGTCTCTTCCCACTCAAATGGGTAGTTCACACACACTGACAAATTAGCTAACATCAGATCACAGATATCCACAAGCACCACCCTCAATCACAGCACACACTTATTAGAACTACATGAAGCCTTCAAGTAGGAAGCTCCAGTCACAACTCCATTATTCTGCTACAGACTTAGTAGTGAGCTCAAGGTCTCCTATCCCAAGTCAGCTAGACATGACCACTTGTTTTCTCACTAACTGGTTAAGGCATCTCAGCAATTACACTCTTTGGTCTGCAGTCCAGAACTATCTTTGACAAAACACTTACTCTACCCTTTGGCTGCATTTCTTATATAAATCCCTTGTAATCTCAGCCTATGATTTCTTCACTAAGTATGAATATCCATGATGATCAAAATATTTCTGGGGGAAGTATCTTGTTAAAGACTTCTTTGACTCAAGAAAGCACATAAATGAAATGCAGAAAAAGAGGTCTCTAAATGTTCACTTTTCAGCTAAAAAAAATCACATTTATTTCTGCTGCAATTAAAGAGCAATTGAACCCTTCAAGTCTTAGTCCTCATGCTTTTTGATAAACTATGAGTCTAAAACCACATTATTTAAAACACAAAAGCATGCTTCCACGCATGCTTATGTAATTGAAGGAATTACAAAACACAAGAGTTAAGTACATTAAGTCTTTAACTTAGATCTTTTAACATTTTAAAGCAATATTTAAAAGTAATGTTTTCCTTAACACACAACAAATGCAACAGTTAACAGCAAGCAAACAGAACTTGACAAGCTAAAGTAGCTTGGTAAGTATTTACCTTGGCCGGATTCTGTAACTTCAGATTTTTGCTGGGACTGTTTCGTTCCTTCTTTTCCTTTTTTTAATCTGCTCCTCTCAGCTGGAGTGGGCAGCTTTTGCCTGAGAGGTTTCAGTTCAAAGGCCCGAAAGCCTATAACCGGATTTTTCTCCTCAGGAGGTACTTCTTTTACAGCATCTGTTTTAATACTGTCGTTTTCTACAGTTACTTGGTCCTCAGTGTCCACTGTTTTATCATCACCTTGTTGTTCATTTTCTTCCTTGTTGCTCAAAGCCAGTCTTTCATCTTTATTAATGTGCTCAAGTTCTAATTGTATCTGCTTGTATTTCAAGAGCAGATCCTCAAAACTTTCTTCCACAGAGCTTTCAGTTTTAGAAGAGTAGTTCTGTTTTCTAGATGGGGACCTTCCAAAAGTTTTGGCTGAATTATTGGTCAAGAAATTTAAGACAAGAATATGTATAACCTTAAAACAGCGGTGATAGCACCACTGAAGACTAAATTAAAACAAACACAGCCTTAAGGTAAAATAACTTAAGATGGTTCTCATATATTTTATCTTGAAAAATATCCTTTAAAAATACAAGATGTAACCATTACTGTTTGTTGATAGCGTAAATAAAAATTTGCTCAAATCAACAATTTCAAATACTCTACTTATGACAAGAAAGTCATGAGCTGCTGAGGAGCCTTCTCTCTTCCTCACACAATCCTCCCATAAACAACAGCTGTAATGCTGACATCGTTCCCTACCACAGGAAGTTAGATTTCCAGACTTCATAACTTCACTACTGATTCTCCATCTGACATTCTGAAAAACACAGGTTAAGTTCATTCTCACTCATTTCATCCTTTCATAAAATGCTAAGTCTGGGCGTAGCACAGTTACACACTGAAGTAAATGTAGCTCAGCAAAGGCACGGGAGAATCAATTGCAAGGAATTAAAAAAGTGACTAAAGACTTGCAATCAAAACGTTCAAAAATGCTAAAGAGGATTAGGAATTACTAATTACTCAGAAAAGGTTGCCTATGCATGCCCAAAGGATAGATTAACAACATGCTGTCCAAGGCAGGCAACAGAAATATTCTTAAGCAATTGTATCCACAATAAAAGTTGTCACTGCTGAAGGTTCAGTTCTTCTTACCTTAACCTGACCCTTGAAAGCTATCCTGTAAAACAGTCATGCTCCAGAGGAAATCTTTTAGGATACCACACCAGGTTTGACTCATTCAACTTTCAGTATTGACCCCACTGATAGCAGCTGACTCACATCCAGTCACACAAAATGCTTCTTCATCAACACCATCTCTTAAAATGAGAAATGGTGTAAAACTAAAAGCTAAAATTGGTGTCAGACATACTGAATCCAGAGGAAACTAACTTTACATTTGTCTTTGGCTCACAACAAGAGTCAGCTACTTGGATGTTGTTCTAATCTTGTTATGAAGAATCTTGATATGAATCCTACAATTTCCGTAATACCAGGAACTGTTTTGCTGTACAGTGCTTCTTAAGTGTCGGCAAAAAAAGCAGAAACCAACAAAGATAAACTACATCAAAACCAGAAAGCAATCAAAACTATAAATATGCTGAAAGTACTAAAATCCAACTGCAGTACAACACAAAAAAATACGATAAGCCTATTTACCAAATTCACTTCCAATGCATTTCTATCTCCAAAAAGACAACTCCATTAGTGATTTTTTGAGTCACAGGAAATTCTGAAGCTAATTATGTGACTTAAACGTCATCTGCAAAAATAAGTCTAAATACCACTTGATCTTGAACTACTTCACTAGCTTCTAAAATCACCCAGAGTCGGGTAACGAGGCAAAATTTTGAGATGTTTTTTGTGCCCAGGATAATACAATTGCTAGAGCTCCCACATTGGTGCTAACCAGAAATTTTGTGGTTTGCAGACAGACAAATTTCTTTTATATATGTGTATATATATAAATATATTTTTATATATATATATATATGTATATATGATTCTACACACAGAATGCAAGATCCCATGGAACACTATGAAAGGCAGTCAGGCATATATATTAAAACATACACTGCAAAGAGTTCAGAATTCAATGGAAAGGGAAGGTTCCATTTTGCTTCCACACTTCAGACTCAAATTCCGCATTTCTCTGTGCAAGAATTCCTGCAGAAAGATTATCTAACAGCTTCACGTTAAAGTTGCCAGGAATTAAGAAAAAAGCCTATTAAAAGCTAACACCTACAAAAAGCAACTGAAGTGTTCCACTGTGCCTTTACCTCACTTACATACACATTCCTATAAAACACTGTGCAAAACACTAGTTCCAAGGACAAAGCAAATAAGCAATCTCTGTCTCAGCAGATTGTCTTGGCTTAACCCTGGCAGGCAACTCTACCACACAGCCTCTCTCTCACTCCCCTCCCCTCCATACTGGGGACTCAGAAAAAGGAAATGTGGGCTGAGATAAAATGGGTGGGGAAAAGAACAGTTTAATAATGGAAATCAAGTAAAACAATAACTAAAAGAGAGGTAAGAGAGGGTGGAATACAGCCCAAGAAAGGTGGCTGATACACAATTCACCACCCACTGACAGAAGCCCAGTCGGTGGCTCCCATCCAGCTCCCCCACTGGACAGGACATGCTGCAGCCTGGAATAGAACATGGGCAAAGTTTGGGGCTCAGTTTTGCTCACTACCAGCTACTTGTGCACCTCCTCACTGGCAGATTTTGGGACTCAAAGCCCTTGACTTAGTGTAGGCACTGCTCAGCAACAACTAAAATATCAGTATGTTATCAACATTATTCTCTTACTAAAGCCAAAATACTGCAGTGTACCAGCTACTAAGAAAATTAACTCTATCCCAGCCAAAACCAGACTCTGAATCAAACACTTTCCTGGGGCAATTCCAAATACTATTCCAGGCCATGAGCCTCCTTCTATCAGTTGATATGAAAGTCTCTTCTGAAGCCACATGCCAATAAACTACACACCTACTTCATCAATATTAGCAACATGAAGGTACCTTAATATTTAGGAATCTCGTTATACTGACTCCTTTAGGTGGCAAGGGTATGAAAAATAAAGACGTATTGAGAGAAAATCACGGGCCTTCTGATCCGTAAACAACTGAATGTTCACTTACTAAAGAGCAAGAGGATTAGCACATTCTCTGTCATGTTTAAGTAGAAAAGTGCATCTTAAATATCAGGAATAAAAATACTTCACACTTCCTCATTTTCTACTTTCAGTTTGGAAATGGAATTACTAGTTTGAGAATGGTTGTTTAATTAAAAGGGTGAAGGAAAGTCTGTACCAGTATTGCCAAACACAGCAGGGTCTGTTTAGGATTATCAATACATTTGCCCCGAAAATTACTCGAGCAGAAAGTAACCATCTTCAGCTGCTTGCAGCAACACTGCAAATGAAGAACTTAAAATCTCTATTCAGCACTAGAGTTGTCTCACTGTGCAACCTTGGGCAAATGACTTCTTCCCTCACTGCTGCTCAAGATAACATCCCTGGATGAAGAGTTCCAATGAAGACTTCAGTAATGCTGTAACTTTATCAGATGAGATAAAACAAAAGTATCTCTATCGCTACATACTCCATCCACATTTAAACAAAAAAAATTAATGACATTAATAAATAGTCTTGTATTGGAAAGAACACAGGAGTAGCTTTCAAAGCCTTAAGAGCTAGCACAAGTAGGAAAAATTCCTGCTCCTGGGATCAACCAGCACATTCAAGCAAACACACATCCTTTGACTACTGGTATGGAGGACAATAAAACACTGTAAATTTCTGGAGAATAGGATTTAACCACCATGTCTCTCACTGTTTTTTACACTCCTCCACCTTTTCAGTTAGGCAATAGTGAAGTTATATCAAATAATCAGGCTGCCCCAAGCTATACTCAGCATCATTCTTCTGTTTTTCTTACTATAGCAAACAAGAAATATTACGAGAGCTTTTCCTACTGCTTTCACAATTCCTACTCATAGAAGGAGGAAATATCAGAACTCTATTAAAACAATTCTAGGAATCAGTGGAGAACATCCTACAAAGTATGTTGGGTATGGCTTTCCTTTGAATGCCCAGATAAAACACATTGTGTGTGTGTGTGCAGACCCAGCTGCACACAATTGGGTTTAACTTCAGTCAGTTTTAGCCAACTGCAACAGCCTCTGAAGCGTTGGAAGCAAAGCTAAAAGAAAAAAAAAGTAGGTACTTCATTGCTCAATACGGGAAATTAACAAGCTAAGGGGTTTAGATTTACAATTCTGACACTAATTATATACTTTAAAAGTGCCGCACCAAAGACTGACCCCGCTTCACAATATCTGCACTTCGGGCTAGAAAAGCAGCCGCTCGAGATCCAACCAACAAAGGCTTCCTTCCAGGCTACGCTTTTAGTCTTTTCCTGCACGGGACCGAAGAGCCAAGTCTGAAGCCAGGTCACGGCAGTAATCCGGCTTCCCAGCAGCCCTTCCTTGAGAAGCAGGGCCGGCTGCCCCAGTCAACCCCCGGCCCGGCACGGGAGGGAGCCTCGCCCTCCCCCCGGTACGGCAAAGAGAGCCCCGCGGCCCGAGCGTCCCTGCCCGCACCTTTCGGCCACGTCGCGCGGCACCGCCACGCCCAGACCCCCGCCCCGCACGGCTCAAGGATACATTTCCGAGGCGAGGGCTCCCTCCAGCCCTGGCTGCTACCGAACCCGGCGCCGCCTCCCCCTCCGGGCGGCCTCCCCGGAGGGTTGCCCGGCCGGTCGCCGCAGCCGCGGCTCCGGCCCCAGCGCCCACCGCCCCGGTAGGGCCGGCCACGGAAGCGGAACCGGTCCAGGGCGTTGTGGCTGCGCTCCCAGAAGGAGAGCCGGGGGCCCGTGTCCGGGTGCGAGCCCGGCGGCCCCCGCGGCGCGGGCGGGTGGGAGCGGAACGAGTCCTTGG
>VXBA01000403.1:50703-67159 GCA_013399895.1 Serilophus lunatus
CGGCGGGGCAGCCTATGGCGGGGCGGGGCGGCGGCGGCGCCCAATGAGGGCGCGGGCCGCCATCTTGGTGGAGGGGGACGGGGCCGGCCGCCATCTTGTTGGGGGGCGGCGCGGTGTGTGGCGCTGCCGGGCGCGCTGCCCCCCGATGCGCGAGTGTCGGCGGGATTGCTTGTATTCGCTCAAATCGCTTTTCCCCCTCTTTTTTTGAGCCAACTGGACAATCTGCGGCCTAGAACAGATATCATTGCAGTGACTTTACTTCGTACAAAACAGGCTAAAGTAATAGAATGTGTATACGATGTCCTAAATTTCCCCAATGTCCTCTGTTTAAAACAGTGTAGATTCTGTGGAGATCTTTACGGGGAAGGATGACGTTCGCAGTTTGCCGCTTTCACCCTTGCTCCTCCTCTCTCCCCATCATTCTGTTACTTGTGTCAGCACTTCTGTTCATATAATTGATGTCTCTAGGAACCAGACTTATTTTATGCATCCCCCAGTACTAAAAACATATGCAAATATGACACATGACCTACTGGAAACTTCCTGAAGTAGCAACTGGAGGTCAAGCAGGTTTCCTAACCATTGCTAGGTGCATTTTGTCCGTGTCTGCAACGTAATCCACCCTAGTTACAAAGAAGTTTCAGTATCAATGCGTGGAGCTGCAGAAGTTTCCTTCCACACGTTATTTGCTTACTTGGGAATCCCAGAGCTTTGCACATACCTGATCCCAGTTTCCTTTGTAGGGTTACCTTTATTTCTAAGTGTTTTCATGAACCAGTAGGAAATCAATGTAAGTATCTTTCACGCTGGGAAGGAAAATGTTTATAGAACTGTAGAACAGCAGCTGGTTTATGTGACATTAACGTGGTGTGCATATTCCCACTCTGTTGATTGTTACGCTATGTTTGCTTACTGTTCATCCAACAAGTGTGCTGAATTTATTCAGCAGTGCTATATGATCTGCATTATCAATTTCTACCCTAGATACTGAACCATCTGTAAAAGAAGACCCTGAGAATCTTCCAGTAGGTTTGGAAATCCTATGGTGTCACATGTCCCTTCTTTCATTTCAGTCATCTGATACCGCCTGCTTTTTGTTACCGTCTAGGGTTATCAGGCAAGTAATTCCAAATTTTCAGGAAGAAGCAGATTCATCATAGTCAATAAAAAGAAAAATTGATAGTGTTAAATTCTTTTCTGTAAAGGGGATAAAATGGCATGTGTTTTTCTGATGGTACCTGCATGTTTGAACAGAGCTCATAAGCATTTGATCACTGCAAGGGAGCGGCCATTTAAATGGAAAACATTAAGAAACTTTCTCGGTCATGGCATGGGTAACAAATGAAGACTTATCTGTAAGGTTTCATTGCAATGTGTAAATTTAAGAGAAAAAAAATTATTTTAGCTGCATTTGACTTCATACCTTTGAAACATATTGCTGCTTGTAGTGGTTTAACCCGGGCTGAGTGCCAGGGGCCCACTACAGCCACTCTCTCACTCCCCCTTGCCCAGCTATAGAGGAGAGAGAGAATATAACGAGAGGTTTCGTTATTCATGATAAGGACTATAACAGATTCTTTCTTAATCACCGTCACAGGCAAAACAAGACTCTATGTGGGAATAATAATCAAATTTATTACTAACAAGATCAGAGCTAAGAATGAGACACTAAAAGACACTTTTTACCTCCCAGTCCCCCTCCTTCTTACATCCAACCTATTCTCCCGTAGCGGTCAAGGGAAAAAGGCGAGGTGGGGGGGAGGTGTTGCTGTGGTCAGTTGCTGTTCTGAGCCGCTGCTTGGGGAGAGGAGTCCTTCCAGCCGCATTCCATGGGGTCCATCCCTCACAGGATACAGTTCCTCTCACAAACTGCTCCGGCGAGAGTCCATCCCATGGNNNTCCACCTGCTCCGGCGTGGCTCCTCCACGGGCTACAGGTGGATCTCTGCACTCCTGTGGTCCTCCATGGGCTGCAGGGGCACAGCTGCTTCACCATGGTCTTCCCCATGGGCTGCAGCTGGATCTCAGCTCTGGCGCCAGGAGCATCTCCTCCCCCTCCTTCTGCACTGACCTTGGTGTCTGCGTTGTTGTTCACAAGCTCTCACCCTGCTCCTCTCCGGCAGCCATCTTCATTTCCTACCACTTTTTTTTTTCTTCCTTCCTAAATCTGTTATCACAGAGGCGTTCTGTCAACCACTGATTGGCCCGGCCTTGGCCAGCAGCGGGCCCAGCCTGGGCATGGGGAAACTTCCAGCAGCTTCTCGAAGAAGCCTCTCCCTCAGCCCCCCCCACTGCTACCAAAACCTGGCCACAGAAAAACCAATACACTGCTGAAGAAATGTTTGTCTTAAATACTGAAAATTTTTTAAGTAAACTGGACTAATTTAAAATATAGGAAAGAATATGTTTTCACACTGGAGCATGGAATTTGATTTCTTTCAAAATCTGAGGCAGAAAATTACAAACATGTCTACCATGTAAATTCAATTCAACTATAAGAAGCAAAGTGAACTTTTTTTTCCTTTACAGAAGAACAATCTGAGTTATAAGGACTGGGCCACATTTCAGAATATAAAAGACATTCAGTATCTTCTGGTACTATAATGTCTGGTACTATAGTGTCTGGTGCTATAATGTTTTATACTATAATTGTATGATTGTCTTTGTCCTTTCTGCTTTGCAAGTATCAATTACAATCATAAGTTCAGGGAGGATCCCCCAGTGGGTGAGGTAACAAAAATAAATGTATTCTTTGCATTTCTTCCATGTTTTTGTGGTTGTTCCTGTGTTCTGCCTGTGCCAGCTGACACAATGTTCAGTTAATCCATAATTTGACACTGTGGTAGTTGCGAAATTTTGAATCATTCTGTCGTTCTGTTTCTTAACTCATTTCTTCTGGATTATTTTTTCCTTTTTTTTTTTTTTTTCATAAACGGAAACCTGAGCAAATCTTCCAAAGAAGAAAGCAGTTTATATCCAAGAAGGAACACCCAACATCCAAATAAACACTAAATGTAAGCAAGTTCTTATTGAACACAGTTATCTTCAAAAGGCATATGAAAGTTTAAGAAAAAACAAACAGAAGAAGAAAAGAACAAAATCACATTCTAACTAGAGGCAGATCTGCACAATAAATGATAGAATGAAATACTTGCCTCATGAGATGCTTAAAATCAAATAGTATTTCACCATGACATATATGAACAAATGACTTTGAATACCTTAGGGAATATTCTTTAAACAACTAAGGTCAGAAACTGAACCATAGAACTCGTGCACTCTTTAAGGCCAAGAAGAGTGTAGGCTTTTTCTGTTGAGTTTGTATTGCAGTTGAGTTTGTACTCATATTGGACACCTCGCCCAAGGCTAACCCCAAAGACTGGTGAGTGTGCAGTGCTGCTTTTGCCCTTTGATAGGATGATTTGTGTTCCTTAATTCTTCACTCGTATACGTGGTTGATCACATTTATTTATAGTGTTATTTATAGTGTGTGGATGCCACAGCCAACTTAGAGATGTTTAACAGATCAAATGTCTGCAGTAATTTTTTACACTTAGATGGGTATGCAAGTACACATATAGAGAATTAAGTGCAACGCATTCCATTCTGATATTTTCGTGTTTTTTCCTCAATGCTTCTTAAACCCTTAAATATTCCTTAAAAGATAAAATCTATACAAAAAGCTGAAATTTGCATGATTTAAAATAAGTGATTGTAACCTTTCTATTTGACAGGTAAATAATGCAATGGGTTTGGTTCCATGCAGAATGTTGGATGGAGAGGGAGTAAAAAAATAAACTTCATATGAATTTCATGAGTGTGTTTAGGTGTTTTGGTTTTTGTGTTTTTTTTTCTCTTAAGGAGTGCGAAATTATACTGTAGCATTGCCATCTATGTATGAAAGGTACAGTACCATTCTTTTTGTTAAAAACACTTCAGAAACATATAGAAGCAATATTCCTGCAGTTTTGAGAATTACTCTGTCTGATGTCGCATGTTGCGTTTGCTTTCAAGTAACAAGTGTTCCCAGGAGCAACTAATCACTGCTGGTTGATAGGAGCTGGAGCTTCATGTATGTCATTATTGGATCAAGTTGGATCAGTTCCCATTTGTTGTCAGTGAGGCTGACCTTGGAGAAGGAATTCCTACCCTCAGGCCATTCCAGATCGGTTGTTTTACTGACAAATTATATGCTATGGGAAACATGATGACACCTTCACTACAGTGAAGAGGGATATGGGAACACACCCAGCATTTTGAAATGTTTAAGTCTTTAGCATAATGGTAGGCCAACTGAAGAAAGCTATTTTAATAATTTACGCAAATATATAGAGACTTTCAACTGTCTGAGGGCAGAGCATCTTTATGGATTTCCATACTGTCTGTCTTACCTGTGTGACACCTCAGTGTAGACTCAGGTCTGTGGTCCCCAACTGTGGCACATTCGGAGGCAAGTTCTGGAAGGGATTTTTTTTTTAATCGGTCAGTGAACAGGTTTCTTTCCAGTATTGGAGCCTTGCGGTAATTCAACATAACATCATCAGTCACCTGGAGCTCGGATCTATGTGGTGGCTTAGGTGGGGTATACAGTAACCTTATGGGTTTACCCATTGCAGCTTCGTACGGACATAGCACATGTTTTTATTCACAATAAACTTGACATATGTTAGGGTCAAAGGGAAAGCATTCAGCCCTTTTAGGCCAGTTTCTTAACAAATTTTGGCCAGTATATTTCTTAAACTGATTCCTTCCTTTCAACAGCTTCAAAGCCCAAATGCTGTTGGATTTGTAGGGCTTTACAAAAGCTGTGGACAACTTCTGTGATATGAGTCCCCAGGTCACTGTGTGGTACAAGGGGTGCAGAATCAAAATGATGCGTTCTCTCAGAAGTTTCTTGGTGACAGTAGCAGCACTTGTGTTTCTTTCTTCATGGGAAGACCTCAACCCCTCCTGAGAAAATGTTTGTGATTACAGAAGTGTATCTGTAGTTACAGCATTTGAACGTATGCATAAAATCCACTTGCAAATTTACAAAGGAAACCCATGGGTCTGAGTGTACTGCAACTTTGGTTTTGACCCTTACTCTGATATTATGGACTTAACAAACTGGACAAGTGCTACAGTATTACAGTGCTCTTGCAGAAAATTTGGGACAAACAAAGAATGTTACTTTGCTGCAATAACCCCCTGTTTAACCAGTGCAAGCCACCAGGTGGATCACATCAGCAAGGCAAGGAGAGCATCTGAGGTGCAACTAGATGAACATCTGGGGAGACCCTTAAGGAATCAATGTGTAACTGGTGCAGCCAGACAGTTTTTTCATCTGCCAGGACTGGGTACTGTAAAACAGACAGTTCTGGAAGAGAAACAAACAGTGACTGCTCTGTGGAAAGGATGATGAGAGCATATATCAGGAACGTGCCAGCCAGAAAGGCCTCCTGTCCTTGTTGATTGATCAATTAAGGCATTTTCTTGTGTGGTATCACCATAAGTAAAACATGAGTTTAGCATTTTACTGCTGCTAGAAGAACAGGTAATAGTAATGCTTGCAGAAGACCTTCAACATAGCAGCAAAGCACTTGCATAAGGACGCCAAGGGATGTTAACAAGCTGAGTTGTTTCCAAAGTTACCCACAGCTGTGCATAGCCCCAAAGGCTTATCTGGAATCAGTATAACACAGATGGCTAAGGAAAACCGATGGCTTTTGTGCAAGTACAGAGGTGTGAGTCAGGACAGCAAGTTCTGCAATTTGTACTAGAGAGGCAATGGGCAATAATATGCTTCCATACTTTTGGCAGAAGTACAGGTATCACACCGTGAAGCTGGATCACAAGGCTAGGGCACCTCTCCTATGGAAACTGGATGAGAAGGTTGGGGTGGTTCAGCCTGGAGAAGAGAGTCCAGGGAAGCCTTATAGCATCTGCCAAAAGGGGGCTGGCAAGAGAGCTGGAGAGGGATTTTTAAAAAGGGCATGTAGTGACAGGACAAGAGGGAATGGCTTTAATCTGAAACAGCATAGGTTTATATTAGTTGCTAGGAAGAAATTCTTCACTATGAGGGTGGTGAGGCACTGGAACAGGTTGCCCAGAGAAGTTGTGGATGCCTCATCTCTGGCAGTGTCCAAGGCCAGGTTGGATGGAGCTGTGGGCAGCCTGGTTTAGTGGAAGGTGTCCCTGCCGATGGTGTGGGGGCTGGAAGCAGTAAAGTACCTTCCAGCCTAAACCTGCCCTGTGGAGCCACAGCGATGGGACTCATCTATAAGAAGGATTATGTCTGGCTTCTGTAGGAGAACATCTCTGATGTCATGGAAGGGTACTAGAGGTTGTTCTGTGACAGAAGGACAGAAGTCCATAAACAGGGGCAGGACATAATGCTGCAGGGTTAGAGGACAGAACAGCAAGAAAAATGTTGGCTGCTGACAGGAGTTATTTTCATTGGAAAACATGCCTGTGAAAATTGGAAATATGCTGAGTTTTTGCTTTTGAAAAGAGGGCTGCAGCAGGGTGGGGAACAGCAACAGATTAGGGGATGACCCAGGACCAGAATATCCAGGTGGGGTTTTTTTCCAATCAAAAATACCCAACTGTAATGACTTTCCATGATTTCTTTTCTTTGGGTTTTGTTTATTTTTTTCCACCTGATGTCTTTTCACACCTGCAGAAAAAGACACAACCCTCAGTGCCAGGACAATTTTTCAGCTTTTCTTGAAGTACTTTGCTGTTATTCTTAAATGTAATCTGAATTATGAATATGTAGGAAAATTAAAGAATTTTATTTGCTTTGTCCCGTTCCAAACATTTTTTCTTTACGCTATCTTCAGGAAAGCTCAGAACGCTTAACTTGGCAAGAAAACAGAAGTGGAAGAAGATGACAGTCACAGAGGCCCCAGTTTAAGGCACAGAAGATTAATATTTGACTTTGGCTGTGCTGTTAAATAAATGGGCTTGGATCAAATCCCTCAAGGCCACCGGGTGCCTAGGACTAGACCGCTCTTCAGGGACCTCCTGGAAACATCTCCTCAGAGCAGTCAAAATACATGTGGAAATTAAGTTTATAATTAAGCAGTGTCAATTACCGAGAGATCAGTGTTTCATCTGCATCCATCTGCTATTTCTTTTTTTATTTAGCAATATAAATTTATCATCAAAGTCTTCTCTCTTAGTTAACAGGAAAGGAAAAGTTTCTTTACTGGTTGTTTCAGTTCCTCTGATGTCAAGTGACTTCAGGGGCTGGGAGGAAGTGGGGACACATTGCAAGAGTCTCGTTGTGTTAACTAATAGGAAGATAGTGACTTCCATAAGCTCAACTTACCTTTTATATATACAAGTGTCCTAAGACAATGAATCATTGAACATCATGCCATGGCTAATTTCTGAAAAAGTGTTGGTACCTTACATCAGCCAGATGTAAGTGGCCTGATTATTGTACAGAGAACTTTTCATTACTAGTTATATTTTGGATGTGAGCATTTTCTAGTGAAACTGTAAAATCACTTTTCAAGGGAAAAAACCCCCAGAACTAAATTCCATGTGGCAGTACTGACTCTGGAAGAGTTCTTGAGTTTCTCATTTTCAAAGCCTTTGACAAAAGTTCTTTTAGGTTTAAATTTTTAGGCAAAAAACCCTTCCCACCAAAACAACAACAAAAACAACAACAAAAACACAAAAAAAAAAAACCAACCCACCAAAACCCCAAAGATTTTAATGCAAATACTTTGCTCACAAGGACTGGAACAGCTCCAGCATGCCCAAGGCTTACATCTGAATCAGTGGCTGACATAAGAGAAATTAAACATATAAAATGAATTCCAGATAGTTGAACAGATTTACAGGTGGAAGTCTCAACATAAAAGCAAGACAGATGAGTGCAAGATATATTTGATAAAATCATGTTCCATTCTACCAAAATAATCATAGATGTTAAAGATATTAACTTTTTATTATGTCTTTGGATTTTGCCTGAGATTTTGTTTGAATCCAAGTCATTCTCATTTCTTCATCCATATTACCCAGTATCAATGTCATCAAGAAAATATAACGAATGTAGCAAGACTTGGCATCTGGGAGATAATCTTCTGTTGTTACACTGATGTCCTAGACTCCCCAAAACTGAGGGATCTCAAATTTTTCTGGAGAAGCAGAGCACCAAGTTTTGTTTATGTTTGTTTATGACCATTATAGGGAGTAAATGAAGATTGCTTTCACAAGATTAAGAGTGCTTCTCGCCCTACCAGCTAGTCAAAACTTTTTTCAGAGATTAAAACAGTGGTGCTACTTCAGTGTTGTGTACAGTGACAGGGTGTTCTGGGGCTTCAGTACCCATTTATGACACTGGGTGGATTTCTGAAGTCAGGAGAACAAGAAAATAAATCTTTAATTGACATTGGTCTGGCATAAGAAGAGTAGATTGGGTGCCACCCTGTTTGTTAGCATCTTGGTATCTCCTTTTTTAATCTGCTTCATGACAGAATGATTTCCTGTGGCATTACTTGTTGACTGAAAGAATGGGAATAAGTTAGCATGGCAAAGCAGCAGAATAGGCAGTAAAATATTCTTTCTGATGAGAAACATTAGTTGCTGAAAGCCTTGGGAATCTGCAATTCTTTGTCATAGGACTTAAACTCATTTTACTTTTGAAATACTTATTCTGCATCAGTTCTGCTGAATCTGGACTGAACAGAGAAAGGTAAGGGATATTTCTGCATAACTTTTGGGCGCACATTATTATAGTCACCTCTTTTAAGTAAAACTTTCCTTCCTCACACTGTACTTTTAGTTTTCCAGGATGTCTTCACATTTCATACTTAATTATCCAGTTGCTAAAGTGAAAAAATTTTCATTTCCTTAGCAGTATTGGAAGTTAGATGTACAGGTATTTGTCCTGAGAGAACCAGGACCAAAATTTTGGATTGCTAAAATAAAAGTATTATATTTGCATGAGTAAATATATTGATTTAGTAAGTATTTAATGATAAAAAGTTGTTCTTTATTTATTGGTCATAGAGAAATTGTTCCTTTTGTCTATCTGAAAAATATAGCTAAATTGGTATGCACTTGGCAAGTATGTTATCTTCCAACATATATATCTCCAAGGAAATAATATTTACCTGGGTTAATAGAAAACTGAATACCTGCCCAGGTACTACACGACATAAAATTTTTCAAATACAACCTTACAGGTACAAATTTACAATCTACAATATACCTAAAAATTATGGCTTTTAATTTCGATTTAATTTACATTATAGACTTCATAACAGTGCTGCAGTGTAGGTAAGAAAAATAATTCTCTTCAAAAACACGAGACAACAGTTCTGCCTGTAGTAGGTTTTAACAGGCTAATACTAATGTGTAGGGTGTTATGTGACGGTGATTAAGAAAGAATTTGTTGTAGTCCTTATCATGAATAATGAAACCTCTCGTTATATTCTCTCTCTCCTCTATAGCTGGGCAAGGGGGAGTGAGAAGGTGGCTGTAGTGGGCCCCTGGAACTCAGCCCGGGTTAAACCACTACAATACTGATATGGTTTCTTTATGAGGAAGAAAAGTTTAGGAATATCACAATATTACACTTCCCCTTTGGGAAGTGCTGCTGAGCTAATATCAAAATATATCAGTTTTGACTGACTTTTTGGAAAGCTTCTATAGAATATGTTCAGGACAGAACATGAACAGAATTCTTGTAATATGGACATCCTTTAGAAAAGTCATTAGTTTGCTGGTTGGAACAGGCAGTTAAAAATAGTAAACCTAGTTTCAATCCTTGTTCTGCTCAGTTCTGACAAGTAAAAACTAGTAAACATTCATCTTCTACATGTCCACTGATTTCCCAGTCAATGTCATGTCTGCAACAAAAAGCTCTCTTTTTGAGCTCATTACTTTTGATCTTGCTGACAAGAAGACAGATTAAAAAAAAAAGGCTAAAAAAAAGCTTGGCAAGCCTGTAAGAATCCATGCCTGTTCACTAAAAACCTGGAGGTAATATTTTTTATTATGACTTTATTCTGTATCTAGATTTAGTTTTGGTTGGCCTCCTTGCCTCACAGTGTTTCTTACTAATTATTTTAAACAGTAAAAGTTAGTCATCTTAAATCTTCAGGAGTATTTACCAGAATTGTCTGCTAACAGCCTAAAGGTAAGTATGACATAGTTCTTTTGGTGAAGATCTCCCCTGGTTTAGGCTGGGATAGAATTAATTCTTAATAGCTGGTACAGTGCTGTGTTTTGTATTTGATATGAGAGTAATGTTGGTAACACACTGGTGTTTTGGTTGTTGCTAAGTTGTTTTTGTGTCATGCTCTGCCAGTGAGGAGGTGGTTAACAAAATACACATGGGAGGGACCGTAGCTGTGTCATGACCCAAAGTGGCCAGAGGGGTACTCTACAGCATAGACCATCATATCTACTGTATAAACTCAGGGAGTTATGTGGAAGGAAGGCCGATTGAGGTTAAGGGATTGGTTTTGGAATTGGTCAGCGGGTGTTGAGCAATTTTATTGTGCAGAACTTGGTTTTAATTTTTATTATTATTATTATTATTTGCTATTACTAATGTATTTTGCTTTGTTTCAATTATTAAACTGTGCTTATCTCAAGCTATAAGTTTTGCTTTTGATTCTCCTCCCCATTCCACTGGGGATGGGAGGGGCAGAGTGTGGGCAGGAAAGTGAGCGACTGTGTGGTTCTTAATTGCCAAACAGGCTTAAATCATTACAAGATCCTAAAACCTAACTATGATCTATGTGGAAAAAATATGTATGTGCATAGTTCCATCCCTTCTTCTCAATCTGCCTAAACAGGTCCAACTGCTGATTTGAACCATTATGTATGACAAGTTACACCCACATGTATTGAGGCAGACGTGGAAGGACATATGTTTTCACAGGATAAAAATTTATGTAATTTAAGGATTCAGAATAATTTGAAAGTTATCTAAATTTAAAAGCCAGTCAATCCTGTTCCCTTGCATAACTACTATTCTGTCAGCATAGACTATGCTCTACCTAGTACAGAGCAAAAATGTAGCTTCAATGCTAGTCAATAGTACTCTGCCAAGCAGATCCCTGAAGAGGCTAAAGTCTGCTCTCCTGAAGTCCAGAGCAGTGAGCTTGCTGTGAAACTTACTCTCAGCCCTAAGGATCTTGAACACCACCATTTCATAGTCACTGCACCCAAGGCTTCCCTTGAGCTTCCCATGCCTCATCAGCCCCTCCTTGTTGGTGAGAACAAGGTCCAGCAAAGCACCTCTCCTTGGTTCCTCTATCACTTGGAGAAGAAAGTTATTGTCAACACACTTTAGAAACCTCCTGTATGGGTTATGCCCTGCTGTGATGTCCTTCCAGAAGATACTGGTATGATTTAAGTCACCCTTATTCATGAGGTCCCTCCTACTTGTCTATGCAGAGATGCGCCTGCTTTGTCTTCCTGGTCAGATGGCCTGTAGCAGACTCTGACTATGTCACTGTCCTTGTCCTCCCTTTAATCTTGACCCATAAGCTTTCAGTCAGCTCTTCATCCATCCACAGGTGCAGCTCCATGCACTCCAGCTGGTCATTGACAAAGACAGCAACAGCACCTTCTCATCTCCCCTGTATGTCCTTCCTAAAGAATCTATATTCTTCCAGTCCAACATTCCAACACTCCAGTCATAGAAGCATTCCCACCATGTCTCTAGGATTCCAGTAAGATTGTAGCCCTGCAGGCGAGTGCATGTCTCTCACTCCTCTTGTTTATTCTTCACTGTGAGCATTTGTAAGTAGCGCCACAGTAAAGCTAATAAAGCTACTTAAGTCAGACCCCTCAAGGAAACCAAAGCACTGGCTGGAGTGGCTGGAATTTGTCCTGCTCTTCAGGTGCTCTCCTACTGACCTATGATCCTTTTCCAGGCTCTGGGCATCTCTCACTGGCACTGTCATCAAACTAGTAGGAGTGAGATGGATGGAGGTTCCCCTCTCCCAGCAGCTTTAGTTTGAAGCCTCTTTACCACCTTGGCAAGCCTACAACCGAAGATGGTCATCCCTTATGCATAGTCCTTTCAGATCTTTACCTGCCTTACTTCCTGTTACTCTTCTCCATTACTGAATTATCCATTGCTGAACTTTTTTTTTTAAATTACCTTATTTTTACATCCTAGATCAACCTCTTTAACTTCTCTTCTGTGTAAAGTGAAAATACACTAGAGATATGAGAAACCTGAATGGCTGCTACTTTCAATATATTGATCCTTTCCTGAATTCCTTGTTACGTAGAGAAATACAGTGAAAACACAGTAAAAGGTAGGACATTTAGTAAATGACCAGAAAATAGACAATTTTGCTTCATCAGAAAGCTATCCTGGGTGGTCTCAGGTTATGTAATGTCATCATAAAGTATTTCCAGCCGAGAAAATGTGAGACCAGAAGGGATGGATTTATATCTCTGGAAGTATCCCAGAATCTCAAAGAGAAAAGGACATAGAATTGATATCATCTAATCAAAAGAACTGAAATAAAAAGAACACTGTCCTGGTTTTAGTTGGGATGGAGCTAGTTTTATTCTTAGTAGCAGGTATAGTGCTCTGTTTTGGATTTGGTATGAGAATAATGTTGATAACACACTGCAAAATGCTTAACTTGAAATAAAATTGATACATCCTTTTTCAAAACTTTGGCATACCCAGTGAAATAGTGGATCGATTTTGAAAGGTAAAGTAACATTTTGGATATTCTTGAAAATATCAAAACGTTTTAGGCTACTATGAAATTTAATTGGTGTCATTGTCCTTGGATAAACTGATTTGACACAAAGCTAAAGTCTATCCATGCATAATTAATAAATTTAGTATTTAAAGCTTCATTCTGTATTTTTTTTTGTGAGGCAGTTCGACATTTATTCTTCATTTGGTGCTTTATAGACCACAAATCCTGCTGTGAATAGTTTTTCTATAGTGCTAATTACTGGCATTTTTAACTGCCTCAAAAATGGTATTAATTAATCTGTATAGCAACTCCTCTGGTATGAAAATTACTGTTTGCAATTTGATTGGTATTTTCACAGGCAACTACTAATTATGGATGCTGTACTTAAGGTGAATATTTATCTACAGTATTCATTTTTCCCTTGTTTCTATAACTATCTATTGACAGCATCAGCATAAAATTTCACAGTCTTTTGTCTTTTCTATGAGTGTATTATTCAAAGCCCTTGTGAACAGTTATACTTAGTCCAATGTTAACAGTACTTACAGGTTTTTAATTTCATGTATTTAACAGTATTTTGTCTTCAATCAGTTGAAAATACAAGTTTACTATAGAGAATAAAAGATGTTCAAATTAGTCTTTTACTTTCAATCTATATTATTCATAATGCATTCTATCAAGCACAAATATGAATAATGTTTTAAGCAGTGAAGAGCAATGGAAAGTACTATCTCAGAGGTAAAAAAAAAAAGCCAACAAAAACATGAACCAGAAATTCTACTTCTAAAATCTTCATGTCTTCATGAAAATTTGGAAAGGTTATGCTGTATTATAATAAAATCTACTAATCTACTGAATTCTGATGTATTCCTAGGAAAAGAATGAATGCAAAAAGTGATTTGTATGCTACTTACAGTAACATGTTATTATCTTTATTTTGTCATTTTGCCTTTAATCATCTCACATTCCCGTCTCCTATTAAATCATATTTATTTTTACTTCTAGACTCTGCACTGGTTCTGATTTGCATCCCATGTATTTAGGCAAGAAGAAGCTTTTCTTCTAAATATTGAGCAGCTTATAGCTATGACAATTTTTTTTTTTTTTAGATTTTATTATTCCAAGTATGTGTTTGTAGGGGAAAGTGTGAGGGAAAACTTTCAAGACTATTTGTCTCAAGCAACTGCTACTTGCCATTTTTTCATTCTCAAGCTTATCAGTATTATTAGGTGTGAATGAGGAATGTGGTTTTTTTGTAAGTAAAAATTGATTATGAACTGTATGGTGTGTATTACATATACATAATACTCTTACTGATTCAGGATGGCTTTTTGAATACATTAATTCTAAATACACATTATTGCAAGCATCTAGATGGCCACTTAAAGAAACTCCCAACTTCTGCCTATTAAAAGTGTTGGGATATAATTGTTGTTGATATTATTATTGATGATGATAATGATGATAATAATAATACAGAACCTAGTAAAAAAAGGGCAACATCTAGAAAAGACCACTTTAAATACAATATTTGGGCCAATTACAGTAACTGCTGTAGACATTACTTTCAAAACCATGGCTATTTCTCTCTAGTTTCTAAATGTAGAAAGAAGTCTAACTTAGGGTTCTTTTTTTTTTGTTTTTCTAATCTACCTGTAACATTTTATATGTACCAAGCTAGTGTAGGAAAATTTGTTGGCAAACACTGGAAGAGGGATCTATGAAGTCACAGATAACAAAAGTCTCTGAGCTGAAAAAGGAGTCAAAGCCAACATTATTCATGCACTAGTTGTTACAGATTTTGTGACCAGAACAACCTTTCTCACAGCAAGCATGGAAAGCCTTATTCCCTTTTGCTTTTCTCACTCAAACTCCCACACAAGCAGCACCACTGCTTTAAAAGAAGATGCAAAATCTGTGGATAAACCAGTGCAATAATCTGGCATGCCCCTAAATCAGCACTGAGTGCTACTTCACATGGGTATGGGATCTAAGGAAGATGAAAGGTCCTTTAGAGATCCACAAACCTGTCCGCTCTTCACACCAGCTTGAGTGTTATCATCAGTCATGGTCCCATACTTGCACAGTCTCACAGATAACAACCAGGGCTATAGGATTCCTGCTGGAATCTTTATTTCTCAACCAGATATTCCAGTATCAGCCTTTTACAGTTTAGAACACAAAAACTAAGCAATAAACTAAATAAAATAATTTATTGCAGTTGAGGGTGTATTTGAATGAATAAGTTTATGGGAGTTGGTTAGACCTGAAGAAGCAACTGCTTTTTCAGCCACCAGTCTAAATAGAGTTAGCTGAAAATTTCAGGTAGTTAGATTTTAGCAGGAGCATCTGAGCAATGTCATGTCAGTCTTATGTTCTGAATAGTGTCCTTTTCTTAACAAAGCAGCCCAGCTACTGAGTCCCTGATTCTTAGATCTCAAATTCAGAGCTCAGTCGGAGTTTTAATAAAAATTTGGGAGATAAGAATAAGAGTAGGTATACCAAAAGTCAGTCCTGATACATTATTATTGGTTTAGGGATCTCTAGTTCAGATAAAACTTGGGTGTTACCAGTCTTTGTTATCAAGAAGTACAGAAGAAAATAAGATAAAACCTTGTCTAAGACTCCCATCGCAAATTTTGGCTCTAATTGCCAGATGTTAACTTTTACCTCTGGAATAGGCCCACTGTCTTCAGCTAAAACCAGGTATCTGTAAATCTTTGCAGAGAATGGTCCTTAGTTCAGACAACATCTGAAGAAGCAGCTCTGAGTGATAACTGATTATTTCTTCGACGACAACACAATATATCAAAGTGTCTGTTGCAAAAGAATCCTGAACTTGGACTGTGTTTACAACCTGTTAGAAACCTAATTCCAATACTGAATGAAAAATATTAGGACATGCCTCAAAGATAAATGGGTGCCAACAAGCCAGAAATAATCTTAAATTCAGTAAGGAAATTACCAACTCTTAAACTAAGATTATTCAGTTGAATTTTCTGACTTAAAAACTATTCCTGTTGTATGTAAAAATCTTTTACTTCCCTTTTTTTTCTATTACTCTGCTTCTTACTGAATATTTAAATAAATATTCTGTTCTGCTGCTGTGACAAGTCTATGAGCAAAAAAGCACTTGAGGTTAGTGATGTTCATCAGGTGATTCATCTGTACCAATCTTCATAAACTTGAAGGTTTTGGTCTACCTTCCACTGAACAAATGCTGAATTCCTACCTGCTGCTTCAATATTTTCTTCCGTGATACCTACAGTCTTATTTCTTGTTTGAGGCTGCTGTCTCAAAACGGTGGGTTGTTGAAAAATTGTGGAGTTTCACTTTTTTCTGTGCTTTGTTAACCAAGACTGTGATGTGTTCAGTTGGGAGCCGTAGAGTCCTTCCCGTAACTAGCGTGAGCTTATTCACATGTTTTGGGAGTAATTCTGCCATGCCCCACGAAAGCCGCTAGGCAGGTTCGGCATGTCTTCATCCCAAGCCAACTTTAGGAAACGTTTCAAATCTCTTTCTTCTGGTGTTAATGAACTTTTACAGTGTTCCAACACGTTTCAAACCTCATTCAGATACTCATTGGCATCACTTAATTTCCAACAGATTTCACCACGCTTTTCACAAGACTGTCACTCGCGGCTTTATTTAGCAAACTGGATCTAGAGTGGCAGCATCTGGCGCAGGGAGCCGGCCCCACCCGGTCACCACCGAAGGGAGAAATCCCCGCCAAGGGGGGAGCAGCGCGGGCACCGCCCGGGGGGGCTCAGCCCGCCCTCC
>VXBA01000403.1:67371-93369 GCA_013399895.1 Serilophus lunatus
GGGCGGTGGCAGAGGCGGTCGGTGGAGCAGGTCAGTGCCGGGCCGGGCCGGGCGGGGCGGGAGCCTCCGGACCCCCAGCGCCCCCAGCCTGGCGGGGGTGGCTGCGGCAGCCGGTCCATGAGCGCCTCGGGGCCTCCGGGCAGCGGCCCGGGGGCGGTGCGGGCCCGGCACGGCCGCGGGTCCGGCCGGGCAGGAGGAGGAAGAGGGGATGGCGGTGGCGGTGTCGCTGATGCGCTGCGCCTTGTGCTTTCCCATCAGGTGCTCTCCCTCTGGTTTCCCATGCCCTGTTACCAGGAGGATTTCTTCAGCGAGTATCTCAAGATGATGGCGAATATGGTCATCCTGAACTTGCTCATTTGTATATCGCTGGCGTTCTGGATCGTGTCCATGACTGCTAGTACGTACTACGGTGAGTCCAAAGACCAGAGACAGGCCGGCATGGCACAGCCCTCGCAGGCTTGGGAGAAAAAATGGGAAGAGAGGTGTGCACAGCCCTTTCCTTCGTCAGTGGAATTGTAAACCGCTCCTGACAGTAGCTGATGGTGGTTTAGAAGGTGCTGACAGCCATTTACTTGCAGCTCTGCTCAGTCTGCTCAGGGGTCCTGTAGAATTGAACAAACGTGATTTTCCTAAAAGAAAACAAACATTAAAAACTGCAGAGAAACAGCAAGCTGACAAACGTGCTTCTATATATGAAGGAAAGTACATGACAGCACAGGAGGAGTGTGCCAGCCTTCAAATCTCTTTCAGGAATGTATATGCAACAACATGTGCTGCATGCAGAACAGGATGTGCAAGAATTCCTTGGTCAGGGAGCAGACACAGGGAAACGGTATAAGAAGATAGGGGTGTATGAATACATACGCTACCGGTATAAGCTGACGTTTGCAATGGCAGTTGGATGTTTCTGCTCAGTGTTTTTCAGTGCTTCAGGTTTTAGGATGGAATATTAGTTCTGGTGCAGCACTAAATCTGCATTGTCCAGACACTTCTATGGCTTGTAGTGAGATGCTAGACAGGCAGAAGGTGGGCAGCAGCAGGTTTCACAACCTGGTTTTGGTTGTGTCTTTTAGAGCTATGCAAGTTGGATTTAAACCAAAAACAACTTCACTTGTGTGTGTCCACTCTCTAAAGGAATAGCTGTCTGAGTTTTTCTGATAATTAAGATATTCCAGTCCCTGCCATCTAAGGTGATTGAGAATTGACACAGGGGAGAGACCCGGTATCAGGTGACTGATAAAAAGGAGAAGACTGCAGACTAATCCTGAAACAAGAAGGACATACAGCTTCTGTTGTTCATTTGTCTGAGACTGTGTAAAAACCTCAGCTTGAGGAGGTGAATGAAGTGCATAGTAGCTAAGTAGGCTTATATAGGTTCAGGTCATGAAAGTGAGGACATCCACTGTTCTTAATATAAATACAAAGATACTACAGACACACTTCTATTGATTCACAATGTATAGTCATGCTTAAACACCAAACAGTAACCAAAATGTTGGTAAAGTAAGAGTGTTGAAGAATCCACAGTAAACTAGTGAGTGTGTTCTGTCTTAGTGGTAACTGCTGACATTTAGGAGTAATTTCATACCTGTACTTTTCCCCCCTTCAAGGAAATACAAAAAAGTTAGTTTGACATGTCCTTGAAAAGATGAAAATTCTGTTTATTAGCGAAGCAGAAAAACCCCTTTGGTTTCCAGTCCTGCTCACACCCAAGTCTACACTAAGCTGGTTTGTGCTAAGCAATGCCAGGCGACAGCCCTGGACGTCTCTTCATACACAGACAGTGTTTGTCTTCTGAATTTTTGAGTCAACCCTTGTCTGCAAGACTCCCTCACCTCCCATAGCCTTGGGGCTTTTCAGTGCATAGAAGAGAAGTTGTCTTGTGAATCTTTGCACTTGCAGTGAGTGTTTTACTGTGATTTCACAGACAAGTCTGACCCCCTTTGCAAAAGTCTGACACAAAAGTTCTTGTCGAAAACCATCATGTTTAGCTCTCCAGCAAGACAACCTGCTGTGCCTGTGTGAACTCTATCCTTCATAGCGTTGACACTTACTTTTATGCTAGATTTGTGATGTTTTGTATTTTATAGCAGATAAAATAAATAACTTTCTCAAGATTTTTAGTTGAAAACCTACAGTAACTTTTGGCTTCACTTTTTAAAAGTTGGTGGGTTTTTCAAACAAAAACTGTCACTTGATGCTTGAAGAGTCTTCTAAGAGCCTTACATGAAGAACTGATAGGACTGATGTTTCATAAAGTGGTCCACTACTTTCACCTAGTGGACTGTCTTTCTTGGCTGTTTTGGTAATGAAATTCTGTCACAGTAAATAGTGTAGTTCAGGATATAATCAATAGCTTTCTTGTTTCTTAGGATGACAAAGATGGAAGATTTTAAACTTGAGTATTATGGAATAATTTCAGACTTTTAAATTTCAGTGTTTTACGAGATGTACTTTTGGCATCTTCTGCAATGAAATTTTTGTCTCCCAATTTAAAGTCAAAATTCAGTGATAAAATATAAAGGTTCTAATAATCTTGCTGCTGAGGTAGTAATTTATGAAAATAACATACCTTTTAACTGGACAATAGTAAATTTTTTATTAACTTCTTTTAGTGAGTGTTCTGGAATTTTAGAATAAATTAAGGTTAGGACACTGGTGATCAATTGTCTCCTTAGAAGATAAGTTGCTGTGGACACTAGTGCTGTATGGAATTGTGTGGAATTACAGCAGCTGAGTACAGTATTTCCTGTTCTACAGGCTTGTTTGAATTCAGATTGTAGTGTCTGGAATGACTAAGCACAGGCAACAAACTGGAAACTTAAGAAAAAGCTTTTTAGAAGGCACTGTAGATATTTTGAGAAGAAATTAACTTTTTTTTTATTCAGTTAATTAGTTTGAAAACCAGATTTTTTTTGAGAGTTGTTCAACTTGTCTGTCTTGATGGTTTAAGCATTAAAATTTAAAAATTGTTAGTGAAGAATATAATTAAAAACAGTCATTGTAAAACTGTAAAAATTTGGGGTTTGACTAATTTCCAGTTAATTACTTCAAAGCATTTTAAGTTGGCTTTATTTTCTGTATAATGAGGAGGAAAACAGGTGAGCCATTTTTGCATAGATTTTAATAGTAGACCTCACATAATTTATTTCTCTTCAGTCCCCAAAAAGCAGTATGCTTTCCAAGTACAGAAGATTTGATTAGGTGAAATTGCTTTCTTATGAAAGTAAGGAATTAATAGATAAAAGCCATGCCATATATTTCAAACATTGGCTCCGTGAGAATACCAATAGCCTACAGTCAGGTGTTTGAGTGGCCATGAAACAGGAATCTCAGTTCAATTAAATTACGTTGACCAGTAA
Source organism: Serilophus lunatus (assembly GCA_013399895.1). Taxonomy (NCBI): domain Eukaryota; kingdom Metazoa; phylum Chordata; class Aves; order Passeriformes; family Eurylaimidae; genus Serilophus; species Serilophus lunatus. The sequence continues at coordinate 70,734 of VXBA01000403.1, forward strand.
ACAAAGAGAAGAGCGTCATTGTAGCTCAACTAAGCATTTAAATATATAGCAGAATAGCCCAGTTTTACAAACTAGAATAGAAGGAAAAGGTAGTGATATTAAAGCTATAGAAACACAGCTGTTAGATATCTTGTATGCACACTCATGTCCTCTCTGTGTAGACTGGGAACTACTTCTGGAGTCTTCTGTCAGCCAAATTGCAGTAGTCCTTCTATTAACATAGTACCCAGCACATACAGTGCTAAAAAGTATTAGTGACCATAAACAATGTAGTTAATTTCTTTATTGTTGATGTATTTTCTGAAACTCCATCAAAAACACTATTTATACTTTGTTTCTGTAGTTACCAGTGCTGTATTGGTACACAATTTTATGCATAACTGAAACTGAACTCTACAGTCCTTATTGTGGCCGTATGTTTGGGGCTTTTTTTCCTAAAACTTGAACTTACCTGTTCTATTCAAATCAGATTTCAGATGGTCTTAACGTTTTCAGTGTTAGTTTTTTGTAACCCTGTTATTTGATTTATCAGGTACTTTACGACCCATTTCTCCATGGCGTTGGCTTTTTTCAGTCTTGGTTCCACTAATTATTGCTACACAGGGTTTTAAGAAGAAGAGTCTTGATCACAGTGGTGCACTGGGAGGTATGTTTTTCTTCTGAGGCTATTAAGCTAAGCATTAAGTAAACTGAATTAATGTCCTTTTTATTTTTTGTAACTGAAGATTTTACCTAGTTTAATTATAATAAAAGTATAAATGTGAGCATACTTACCTTTAATTCATATTGATTTTATGCTGCTGTTTGTAATTAAATTGATTAATGTTCTCATTAGATTTATTTAAACCTAAAAGATTCTTTTAAACTTCAGTACAGTATGCAGTTAAATCACATGTTTTGGTTTAACATATAGATGGATTCGCAGAGAATTAAAGGAGTGGCAGAGGTAGTGGTAAAGAAATACCCTAGAGCTGATCCACTCAGCAGCCAAACTGTCTGCAGGGAAACCAGTTAAGAAAACATGGTTCTCCTTACTGTAATAGAAATGTTTCTAGGCATTTTTTGGCTTTCCAAAACCAAAATTAAGTCTGTACTTCAGTTCAAACAAAAGACCATTTCAACAAAGTTCTTCTTGGCCACATGGTTAAAAAGTCCAGGATAGTGTACAGTATGTTACTGAAATTTGGTGCAAGATTTCTGGATTAGGTGATTCACCCTTGTCTTGTGACATTGAATTGATGTTCAGTGGAATGAAATAGGGCCTCAAATCTTTTCCTCCAATTCTGCAAATCTTGTTCTTTCTGTAAGTTAAGGGGAGCATTTTCTAAATTAAAAAACTCTTTCTTCTATGCTTTTACCTCTTAATATTACAGATCTGCTATTCAGTTTATGTTGGCATCTGCCCTAAGTGCAGCTGATTTTCTTTCAGTTGTTTAGAGTTATAATCTCATGGTGAAATTAGACCTCCTTTGGGAAGGGAGACATAAAAATGAATCACATTCAGGAGCTCAAACACTTAAGAAAATAACAGAAATAAAAAGATAGCATAAAAATCAGAAACTGAAAAAGAAAAGAAAGAACAGAAGGAAGAACTATCATCTGCTACAATATAGAGGAGGGCTACAGGGGTTATTTTAGAAACTTTGGGCATGGGATTTGATACCTAAACTGATAATAAACTTGCTGATAGAGGCACAGTAACAGCTGTGTATCTGCTCCTTATACAAGTAATATTTTTTCAGGTGTAGTACTTAAATTTCGACTATATATCCTTTGGATTCTGGTTCGAGGTTTTTTTGCACAGTATTACTGATTTATGGCAAAAGAAGATCTTCAAAATCAACAAGGAGTAACAACTAAATTAGTAATTTAGCAATAGAAGATACTCTTCATATTCAAGAAATTGAAAATACTTAATTATTTGGCAGAGCAAGCCTTGTTACATGAAGGAACTTTATATCTTTTTTTTTCTTCACAGGGTTGGTGGTTGGATTTATCCTTACAGTCGCAAATTACAGTTTCTTCTCTTCTTTGTTTGTATTTTTTGTTACTTCTTCAAAACTTACTAAATGGAAAAAAGAAAAAAAGAAGCAAATAGATTCAGAATACAGAGAAGGTAAGCCAAAATACTTTCATCCTTTCAGATCCCTTATGGAGAATAAATACTGCTTAGGCTCTTCTATTCAAAGGGTCAGATGAGATGTAACATTCAGAGTAGAGAACGCTGTTGTGACTCCCCTCCACCCCATCCCTGTGAACATCAGCTAACGACTTTGCTTTTGCTTCCCTTCTGTTTAATAAATTGCCATATAGTTTCTGGGAACATGCGTCTTACTATGTATGTGTATTTGGCTTTTGTCTTATGCTGTTGCCTGTCAATTAATTACTGCTGCTTGAAGTTACTGAAATTTAGTTTTTATTACATCAGGTGGACAGAGGAATTGGGTTCAAGTATTCTGTAATGGTGGTGTTCCTACTGAGCTGGCTCTCTTATATATGATAGAAAATGGACCAGGTGAAATTCCTATCGACTTTTCAAAGGAGTACACGGCATCATGGATGTGCTTATCCCTTTTGGGAGCCTTGGCATGCTCTGCTGGTGATACATGGGCTTCAGAGATCGGTAGTGTTATGAGTAAAAGCAAACCAAGATTGATAACAACCTGGGAACAGGTTCCAGTAGGTAAGGTATTACTTGTTCTACGTGTTCTTAATATTTTGTTACCTGTTTCGAATTACGCATCCAACTTGAAAAGTTCCAAGAAAGATGTCATCAGAAATCTAGGATTAGAAAATGCTACCAGGACTGCTTTGTCTGAAATGGAATATACTCAGTTGTGTTTCTTCTGCATCTCGTTGGAGAGACACACCAACATAGCATCCATGGAGCCAAAATCATTCTGAATGCTGTTACTTCTCATCTCAATATTAAAAGTGTTTATATTGCTAATAATATGAAGAATGCAAGTTATCAACTAATTTTTTCAGACACGAATATTTTAAACAGTAGACTGTATATTTAATAGAGACACTACGGAAAAATCACTTCTTAACCAAATTGCTCATTTCATTTAATATCTTATCAAGGGTATGTAAGTGAACTTCGTGTCTGTCAAACCTTGTCTGTGCAGTAGATGTCATTGCTGCCTTAAAGCAGTGTGTCTTTCTGGAGTCTTGTTGGCATGTTGATTAGTTACAGATCTCGTTGGATAGTGTTTAGATTCATGGGAATTATTTTTTCTCTTTGTATGTGTTCTTCGAACTTTAGTCAGTGAGCTGTCAAATATCTTCCTGTTTACAGATTTTCTTCTGTTTTTAAAATGTGTTGGTGAAATATGTCTTCCTATACCTCTTCTGAAAGAGGCATTGCTTTAATAACATGCGCATCTCAAGGTCTGTTTCATTAGAGCAAAGCTCTTTATTATCTCTCTCCCACTACCACCTACAGCAGACAAATACCAGGTGGCATTGAGAGGTGTGCTGTCTAGTTTTATTTAAAACTAGTGAATATTTCTACATAACTAGCCCTAGAGAGAGGAAAAGGATAGTAATAGGAAGTAATGGCTCAGGTTAAGTTTCTCAACAGCATATTGGGAATTGTAAATAGAAGCTGCAGTAGCAGATTCTTGTGGACATAAGGTGAGAATCTCACTGTGAACAGTTTTGATTTCATGTGAAACATTTGAATCAATTAAAGTCGTTAAAAAAGGTTTGTAAATCAGCTTTATTTTGTTTGATTTAGGTACTAATGGAGCAATTACTTTAGTAGGCCTGCTCTCAAGTTTGCTTGGAGGCATGACAGTAGGTATAGCCTATTTCATAACACAACTCATTTTTGTGACTGATCTGGAAATATCTGCTCCACAATGGCCCATTATTGTGTTTGGAGCAGCAGCAGGCCTACTGGGATCAATTGTTGATTCATATTTGGGAGCTACGATGCAATACAGTGGTAAGATACTGCTTTTTTTTTTTCCGCTTCGTTTCTTAATGTAACCAAGAGTTGGACTTGAATTTCAGTGCTTATTGCTTAGAAGTCAAGGTGTAAATGTGCAGATGAACTGTCTGAGATACACGAGGCCCTTAGATCCACCATTACAGTGAGAACTACAAACTGTTGTTGATGCTCTGGATTTGGCTTTCCAGCATTTTTTTTATGCTCTCTTCCTTGTTATTCTAGGAAAGTCCAAAATACAATGGACTGTTTAATCACTGGATGACTTTTCAGGATTTTTTCTTTAGTACAGAAATATCTAAAATGGTCAGGCAATGTTTCAAGCTCCTAAAGAGACAGACGCATTAAGAGAATGGGGTAAACCTAGCTAATGCCTGCTTGCATTTATCAGCATGTATTTCTTCCTCACTTCCTGTATTTTTTCCATTCTCAGCAACTTACTTTGCTAGCTGCAGCAGGGACAGTATGCAAGTTCCGCAGTTTCTTTTACAAGTACTTTTCATAAGTACTGCTGGAGTATGTATATTATAAATGAAGGTGTGCAGCTCATGTGATGCATGCTGTTAGGTTTTGTGTCCCTCCTGACTTTAACCTACTCTTCCAGTCCCTTTTTTCAATGTGGACTCAAAGAAGGAGTCTCTCTGCAGCATCTTGAAAAACAATAAAGGTGGCAGTGGTGATAAAGAACTGTCTTTTTTGGAAAGAGTAAACTGCTACTGCTATTTACTTCTGTCAGTGCTTTTCCTTTTGGTGATACATTTGGTGTATCTAATAGCCTGTGGTACCCACTGTTTCTAAAAGAAAGTCCATCCCTGCCCACATATTTATTAATTAAGCCTTTGTCTGAATAGCTGTGCAGAATTAGATTCAAATTTGCCCATGTTATCAGTCTCAAGCTGTATCTATTCTTTAGGTAACAAAACTAGTGGAAGGAATTAGTTTATCTACTTGTTCATGTGCACTTTATGTACATTTGAGGGATGTATTTAGAAAAAAATATTCCTAGTTTTTCTCAGGACAAGTTACTGCTCTCTAAAACATAGCAAGTGTTAAGAGTTATTAGACTTTGGTTTTTCCATAGCTGTTTTGCATAATGTAAAGCTAGGCTTAAGTGCAGGTTTCAAAGGTAACAGTAATAGCAGCTATGTACCTGCCTAGGAGGTTTGCGGTGTGGGATTTTTAAAATTTTGTCTGAAGTCCTGATGGATTTTGGTTGTTTGTTTTTTTTTTTTCTTGGCAATAAAGCAGTAGCTTTATTTTGAAATTTCCAGGTTGAGGGTGTTGGCAGATACTAAAATACAAGAAGAAAAAAATGTTAGTATATACTGGTTTGGTTTGGAATGTCCTTCATAATCAACCTTAAATGTGTGCATGTGCACCACCAGTTATATTCCACTGCAGTTTGAGTTGGCATTAAAATCAAGTGTTATAGAATGGTGTGCTTATATCAGCATATAGAATAGTGCAGCTGGACAAAACATAGGATAGGTGGTGTGTGTAAAGCAGTAGCTAATGAAGCACAATACTAGAGTACTGGTAATACAGAGGCAGGGCAAGAAATTACCTAAGTACTAGGGAAAAAACTTCAGCTGCTGGTAGTATAAATTTGATGTGTAAATAGAATTATTTTTTTTTTAGTTCCACCTTCCTTTCTGTCATTTTCCTTTGAAAACAATTGCATCTTGACAAGAAATACATGTTGCTATCCATTGTTTCTGTTCAAAACAGCATCCTTTGCCTTAGAATGAGTCCTGGAACAGCTTTTTCGTTAGCTTGTTTCATTCCTTTCTTTGCTGCAGAACTACATAAAGAGAAAATTAGATTTGAGAGAAGTGTAACTTGTCAAAAGAAGTAACTTCAAACCTAAAGTATTGCATTTATACCCTATTCTTTGAAGGTACCAAATTAAACTGAGTGTAATTTAGTTTTGATGACATGTTCTTAGAGAGATTTAACACTATAGTAGTAAAATAAATTTAAGAAGCTGCATATACATGGTTACCAAGTTTCTTTTTAGCTTGGTTGGCTTTGTAAAATGAAGTCTTTATCTTTTCCCAGGTTTTGACCAGAACATTGGAATGGTTGTTAACCATCAAACAAAAGACTCCAAGCACATATCTGGAAAACCTATATTAGACAACAATGCAGTAAATCTTTTTTCTTCTGTAATCATTGCTTTGGCGCTTCCAGGCATGGCGTGGTTTTTCTGGCCAAGGGGTTGAAATGGCTTAAGGTTTTCTGCATGCGATTCATTAATGTTCATCTTACTCAGAGACTCTAGGGAGTTCTACTTGAACTCTGTTGAAGAGAGGGATCTGGAACTCTTAAAAAGCCAGAGGACTTTCCATCTCAATTTACTAAGGTTGTAAACCTGATGTGGCAATCAGCATCTCTGAGGACTTGGAAGGCACTTTGTCAGTATGCTCTTGCTGCTCTTCAGATGAATGTAGGTCGCTGCCAAGTGAGGTGAAGCATTTGCTTCATTTATCTTCGTGTTGGCATCTGTGTTCTCTCCAGTCTTCAGCATCTGGAAGGGCAAGAAGCTGGAAATAGAAGTGTAATCCATATCCATCAGTGTGATGGAGCATTGTGACTGTTGTCCAAACCAGATAATGCAGCTTTATATAGGTAATGGTAACATGGTTGAAGTGGGTGAGTTCTGGTATTTCCCATAATTTATAGCACATAAGGTCTTAGGGAAATATTTGGGCAGGGAAGAGAGCACTAAGCCTTGTTGCCTATTAGGTATCTTGATGCTGTCTCCATTTCCCTGAGAATAGGATTCATAAGAGTGCTGCCCCTACATAATGTTTGAAACATTGACCTAAATTTAAAATAGAAACTCACTAGCTGCTCCAATAAGAATAATAAAGTTTTCTGTGCTTTTTTTACATCTTTATCTCAAAACTAATTATATTTATGAAGATTGTCAATACCATGGTACTTGCTAAATAATTTAAAATTAAAGGTAACACTTGTGAATTCACAGTCATCTCTTTAGAAATTGAAAATTTTTTCCATAAGCACAGAATTGTTCCAGAATGTTTAGCATTCTGACCAAACTACATTCCCTGGTTATTTCTCAGCAGTGGAAATGTTTCCCATTTTGTTTGGGGCTTCTATCCGGAGACATGGCCTCAGCCAAAGAAGCTACAGAGGTTATCTTTGTAGCAAATGGGGGAAGTCACAATTACAAACCATTTCAAAATAGAAATTTAATTTTTGATGCTCCTGTGTTAGGTGATTGTATCTTCCCTCATTCATTTATAAAAGAGATGGGAATAATTCAGCCAGCACAGATTGTATTTAAACTTTAGAGATACTCTGATAATGTCCCCTCACTGTTGCCATTCAGAAGTTAGTACCCATGCTATTAACTTAAAAAAAGCTTGTTCTTTTTATTTTTAGAGATGGGTGAGTATTTTGTATTGAACATCTGTGTTTTTTACGAATGTCTTGTGTGTATTGCCTGCCTTAATTCACTTGAATTGTTTAGTATGTTACCTTTAGTGGAAATATTAAAAAATTTTAGCACCTTCCATATTCAGTTTACTCTTTTGAAATCTAGTATATAAGTCTAGAATTCATCACTGGAATTAGTTCACTATATTACCCAATTATAAAGATGAGACTTCAAAGTAGTAAAGGCTTTCTGAAAAGAACAAATTGTGTAGCTGCTCTCTGTTCCTGTGGAAAGGCACTAAATTATAAAAGGAATATATGTACTTAAACTGCCACAAATAAACTCTTGGGTATTTTATGCACTGTTTGGATTTGTGCTACTTCTAAATAAACACTGTATTAATGGTCTTTTAAGATTTTATTAATACTGCTGTGCTTTCTAGAATTGAGAGAGATGCAATTTTTGTAAGATTCTTTTTTTCAAATAAATTCCTTATTTTCAGGTTCTTTTGTTTCTTGAGGCGAAATATATTTTCAGAAACTTAAGTGGACATGCTCGGCTTTTCACTATTTAATATGCGTCCCAGTTGAAAACCAGCTTGCCGTAGTGAGAAGACATTTGTGATTTCAAATTCCTAGCAGCATGAAACACTTTGAGCTGTGATCATATGATCGAATGTGAGCTGAATGAACTCCTGTAGTTACAATCTTCAAAGGCCATTATTTTTAATTTTTTTATATATCGTGTCTTTGTGATGACGCTTGAGTTGCTTTGGAAAAAAAAATAGTTTCCAGTATACAGAAAGATATGAGCACTCTCGAACTCCAAGAAGTGTGAACTCTGGGTATATCGAGTGGAGTATAGCTTATGCAAATAATGTAATATTTAACTATTTAGTAGCTGTAAATTGACAGCTTTGAGAGGAGATAGAGGGGGGAGTAGGGGATGGGGAAGAAGTCACAAAATGTGACAAACCACCTCGAAATTGGTGTGTGTCACTAGGAGCAGTTCTTGAGCTCAGAAGGAGGCAGAGATATCACCTGTCCATGTGCTGCCTGGAGAGACAGAAAATGCAGCAGGTAAAAAGGAAAGAGATAAAAAGAGCAAGAGTTAGGAAAAACCCAGAGAAACTGGTAGATTTGAAATTGCAGAATAGTTTACTGCATTTAAGCAAATTTAATTCCACTCTTTAAACATTTAAATAATAATTCTGCTTCAGAACCATTGTTACCCATAGAATATACTTCTGTCATTGATTTTTTCCATTCATATTTCTACAGCACTGAGGTACACTCAACTTCTTTAATTGAAGAGGTCAAAATTATGACCTCATATAGGTCCTCATGCTTGGCTTGATTTGTGGATGTGATAGATGTTCAAGTAAAATTTTGACATAATTGCATGCAGGTTATCTTTAGGCAAATCTCAGTCTTGGTGGCTTAATTCTGGTTGTTGAAGTACACTGGTACTGAATACTGGTGATTCTGATTTTTTTTTATTATTATTATTTTTATTTTGTTGTTACGGCTGTGGATTGTCTTGGGTCTGCCCGTGCTGCTGTTGAGTGGTCCATCACTGCACATGTAAACCACAGTTCTCTGGGACAACAAAAAAAAAGTGGTGTAGAAGGCAAAGGGGCTATACCACCTCTCTTGGGTATTACAGATTACCTGATGTTCAGCAGACTGACTTCCTGTCAGTAAAAGGCTAAATCATTATGAACTACTGTTGGTATTTTACAGAACCGACTTCGGCACTATTCACATTAAAATCTATAAGGATTGCGTATCTCGAATTTGTAAGTTTTCTTTTCCTTGCATTTCCCCCAAAAGTACTTTGGTCCCCACACAGCCTTTTTTTTTTTTGCCTTTTTTTTTTTTACATTTCATTATGTAACATTTTAAATTGCTGTTAAGTAGCTCTTCTCCAAGCAGGAGTTAACCTGTTTTTTAAGAAAATAAGCTTTGTAGGTACATTACAGTCTCTGCTTCTGGCTATTGCCATAACTGGATCACAATTTTCCATTTAAATACTGCTTCTGTTAGGGATGGGGTGCAGCTCTCACAATTGTGGGCCTGTTGTAATATATAAATCAGACAAAGCACATGAATCCACTCAGACTGTGTGGATCCATGCGGTGTTCCCAAGCCTCCAGCCATCTTCAGCACATCCTAATGCAAATACCAAACTAAGATGAAATAGAGAATGGTAAAAACCAAGCTGCTGAGCAAATTGCAGCTTGTACTTGCATGTCTGTAAAACTTGATTCCAAGTAAAGAAATTCAACCGGGAATATTCAGTAGCTTTTCTACAACATTTGTCCCACAGCAGAAAATGTGTCCATTTTACTATCCTGCCACTATAACCACTAATTAAATTATGGAATCGGTCCAAACCTGATTGCAAGGGATCTTAACAGATCATCTGGTCCAGCCTTTTGTGGGAAAGGGGTCTTAGGTGAGATTTTCTAGCAATGAGTAAGTCCATTCACATTTGAAAACCTTTGGTGGTGGTTGCTCTACCACATCCTTCGATGTCAGAGTTTTCCTCGAAGCACAATAAGGCGGATAGACAGGGAAGTAGATGACCGCTGTTATGTATGAGTTCTGACCAGGAAACCTTCCATGTGACTGCCTGGTGATACAAAGCAATAATGTCATAGAGTAGGGGCACGTGATGTTTCCTAATCCATCTGATTGACTGCAGAAGGGGAGACTGGATTTAGCTGAAATGTGGAAGAACCAGACTGACCCTTGTTGAGGGAATGCCACTAATATGGAAACAACGGCCAGTATACAGGGTGGTACCTGGCTGGACCTGCTGAGTCACCTGTGAAGACTTGCATGACTTGTTTGCACCTCTCTTGCCTGGTCATTGCTTAAAACAAGCATAAAGCAGAATTAAACACTGCAATGTGATCACTGCCCAAATTGGTCTTGAAGGTTCAAACCCACACTATTGGCAAGGATGACAGTGGTTTAAAAAAACAGGAATGCATCCTTCAATTAGCAGAAACATCAGTAGAAAGCAGTAATAAAAGTCTTCTGATGCTCATTTGTTAGTACCTTTTAGTACCTTCAGTAACTAGTTTTGTAACATCTTTACAGCTACTGCCTTAGCTACAAAGCTAAGAATATAGAAGAACATAATAAAAAATTGTGCAACTGCTCTCTGATGCTTCTTGCTAAAGGGCTCCTGTTGCCGTGACTTATGCAGAATTCAGCCCCATACTAGAAAAGCAATGGCTTCTGCCATCCTGCTCTTTTTGATACTGCTACTTGTTATCCTGATATTTTATTATTCCACTTATTTCCTAAGTCATGGAATCATTGCCTTGTTGAAAGCTGCTGTCATCAAATGTTCCCCCAAAGCAGCAGTAGTTTCAGTCTGCCTTAAACTGCCAAATGCCCCTGGTTATGATGCTCCTGATAGCTGTGCATCATCTCATTGTATTCAGTGCCTCATCCTAATATAATTTAAAAGGAAAAAGTGCAAGGAGCTGGTTCATGATGTACCAGCATGAGTGTTATTCACTTCTGTATCCTGGGAACCCTATGTCTTTTGATAGGTGCCATAAGAAAACAAAATGGGTGTCCGTGTCTGACATTGCAGTCAGTGGTGTCTGCCCAAGAAGCTCTATAGTAGATTTAACCTGTGCAAAGGTATGGCAGGAAAAAAACCCACCAGCAACCAAACCCTAAAAAGTGCTTGAAGCCATTATCACAAGACAAAATGGAAGCATAATGTAATTTACTGATCTTTAGAGTTTGAAGTTAAACAAAAATATTCTCACACAATTTGCCTGTAAATTTGAGCAATACATAATTAGATTAGATAGGTTTGGTTTGGTTTGCAGTGGATTAACAAATACTTCACTTAGGTTCAGAACTCACCTGAAAAAGAAAGTAATCTAGACGTTAAGCTTAGATGCCTTTTGTTTTTCTTTCCTATCTTTAAAGACAGTTTTTTATGAGGTATTTTGATTTTTTTTCCCCCAGTGGAAAAAACAGATCTATGCGAATCAGTCTATGCCTATGTCTTCACAGAATTTGCGAGTCCAAAAATAACACCTCCACATTATGCTACTTTCATAAACTCATAGAATATGCTGAGTTGGAAAGGACCAATCATCATGTCCAACTCCTGAGCCTGTGCAGAGTCCCACCATGTGCCTGGGAGCACTGTCCAAATGCTTCTTGAACTCAGACAGGCCTGGTGCTGACCACTTCCCTGGGAAGCCTGTTCCAGTGCCCAACCTCCCTCTGGGTGAAGAACTTTTTCCTCCTAAACCTCCTGTAATTCAGCTTCTTGCTGTTTCTTCGAGTCCTGTCACTGGTCACGAGAGTGAAGAGATCAGTCCTTTCCTCTCTGCTTCCCCTCACAAGGAAGTTGTAGACTGCAATAAGGTCTCCCCTCTGTCTCCTCTTCTCCAGGCTGAACAGACTAAACAACCTCAGCAGCTCCTCATACAGTTTCCCATCCAGACCCTTCACCATCCTCATGTCCCTCCTTTGGACTCTCTCTAGAAGCTTAAATGTCTTCTTTAGATTGTGGTGCCCAAAACTGCACAGAGGACACAGGATGAGGCTGCACCAGGGCAGAGCAGAGCAGGGCAGTCACCTCTTTTGGCTGGTAATAAGGAACAGCCTGCCCTGCCCTGGCCATCCCAGCACCTCCAGCGTGCTGTGCAGGGCACGGTTCCCAGGTGAGCCCCTGGACACAGCATGTGTTGCAGACCCCTGCCTGGGTTCTGGGCAGACACACTGCAACCCACTGCTAGGTCTTCTTGTGCTTTGCAATTGTAATCATTAAAGGTTTTGAAAAATTGTTAAATATCCTCTCCTGGTTTTTTTCTAGCATTATCTTCAGAATCCGAGGGGGGCATAATTCAGTTTCCTTTATCCCTATTTTACTGCCCTAACTCCTTGACTGGACTCTGCAGCACCATTCTGATCCTGACTGAATTAGAGGAACCACAGAACAGTGACTCTTTTCATAGAAGCAGATATGAAGTCAGTGTCTACTGTTCTGGGCATGACATGGACTGATCTGTTTAGTGCAATTATTTTTCTTTGCTCGTGTAAGTAGTTATATAAATCTACTATTTGATGTCCTCTGGGACTTAGTCTCCCTTTCCATCTAGGTTTAGGGAACAATGAAATGTAAAATCACAAAAGCTGACAGCTATGGCTGAAAGTTGCAAAAATCTGAGCTCTGCTTCTACATTAAGGATGCCAAGGAGTGCTAAGGTATCCTCATGTGTATAAGAGTTTAGTGCAGAATTTATCTTTAGATTTGAAGGCCATTCTAAAAAAATTCAGCTCAGCATCTTACCCAGAATCACAGCATCAGTCCTGTGTGAGACCATATCAGGACACAATAGAGATCATAATTTTATGATCATAATTTTATTTTTCTACCCTACAGCACCTAGAATAGGTTTCTTTCCAGTTTTTTTCAGACAGAAGAGATGAAAAGCAGAAAAGTAAATTGCCAAACTACCTGCACTTACATTGTTCTGTCTTTAGTAAGAAATTTTTGTAAAGACTGTTTAGATCAATGACAGCACTTTTATCTCTAATACGCTAAAGCAATCTTAATTTGAAGTGTCACAGGTTGATCAAAGCTGTCAGCAGGGTTATTTTTCTGTACCTTGTTTTCAGCACAGCATTTTTACAAACCTTTGCCGAGTCAGTAACACTGCTGTAGTTTTGCCGAGGTCAGGGTGGCATCAAGCATTCCAGCACAGCTCTGCTTCATCACTGTTTGGTCCCACTAAGTAGAGAGCAGTGAGATATAAGCTAGCAAAATGTTCAAGCACACAGTTAATTTTAAACCAAGAGTAGTCACACTGAGATGTTAGTAATCAAGGAGTGTGCTACTGTTAATTGAAGTCTCTAAACATCCTTGCTGAGTGGCACCCAGCATGCTCCTCTGCATCACCTGCAGCAGATGGGCCCACTCATGTCAGTAAAGTTCATCAAAATGCATGCACAGATTCAGTATTAAATTGATCAGTTTTATCTTTGATGAATTGTGCTTAATCTTTGAACATCAAGTGGGTAATTCAAATTTTTTTTATTATTGCTGCCATCAGTTCAGATTCTCCCTACCCCGGCACTTATTTTCAAGCCCAGAAAAAGCATTCCAGTAGTCTTCAAAGGAGGTTTTAAAGAAATGGAGGTGGACAAGCTAGTTAAAGTTGCAGCACCCAGAAACTGAGTATAGTAAAACTCCTTTAAATTATATAGTGCTAAAGCGGTACAGGTTGAAAACAATCCAAAAGTTTTCCAGGTTCAAGCATTTAGAGAGTTACTAATTACACAGATAGAAAGCTGAAATCATGATTGAATATTTTTCTAAAAGACAAGCTCTAATTCTTATGAGAATTAGCCAGGGAAGACATCATAATTAAATTAGACAGACTGTGAGACTAGCTGATGGCAACAACATGTTTTAGCTTGATGTTCTATGAACTTTGTGAACCAACCACTTACATGAGCCTAAAAATGTATCTGAACAAGCAGTGGTTCTCGAAATTATGTGCCTAGATTGTGAGTAACAATCTTCCTTATCAATGGTGATGTGGGTTATTAATGCATATCAACCATTTAACCACACACTAATCATGTGGTGGACAAATGACATGAATATTCAGTTAAAAAGTCTTATAAAATGTCCAGTCATCTAATTAAACAATGAAGGTAATCAGTATTTTAATTTTATATCTCACTGAAGACACTAGCATCCTTCAGACACCAGAAAGTGCCTTTTGTGCTATGCTGCTTTGTCATGAAATCTGTCATCTCTATAAAGTGTTACTTTGTGAAGCACTGAGATTTGCCTGCCAGTGGGAGAGCAAGGTGGAATGCATTAGGTATGTCCACTCACTTTCACTGTGTTATCACATCACCAAAGTACAGCAAAGTAAATGTCATTATAAGCAGCGATCTAGGACCTATCCTTAATATTTCACAAATCTTGTGTGGTTTTTTGATCAGCTTCCTATTTTCATACAGCTATGCAAATGTATTCTGTCTTGCTGCCTTAAATCATCCTTGTCCTCTGTTTTGCATGAAAAAAGCAAAATATTTCTGTTTAAAAAGAGTCATCAGCTAGTGCCTGTTAACAGAAGCACAGCTTACTAAAAGAAGTATTTCTTTGCCTTTGATTTTCCATTAGATGTCCATAGTTTCTTCATCTGCCAACACTAAGACAATTAAAATGTATTTGAACTGAAAAATACCTAAGCAGCCTAAAATGTTCAGACCCAAAATAACTTGAAAGCCTTTGATGGTGATCAGAAATTGCACTGAGGGAGGTTTACATTGGATATTAGGAGGAATTTATTCACTGAAAGGATGTTTAGGCATTAGAACAGGCTGCCAAGGGAAGTGGAGAAATCACTGTCCCTGTCCCTTGGAAGTGTTCAAAAAACATGTAGTTGTGGTGCCTGGGGACATCACTTAGTGGTGGTTTTGGCAGTTCTGGATTAATAGTTGGACTTGATGAACTTAGAAGTCTTTCCAAAGTTAAAGATTCTATGATTCTATAAACATGATATGAAACCAAGAGATCTTGGATGGTTCCTTGAAAGCCTCATTCCTCAATGCTGAATTTATTTTGCTGTTTGTAGGGATGTGTCTGATACTAATGACATGTATGGGTTGTTCCAGTGAAAGATCCTATGGAATTTAGTGGCAAGAGCAGAGATAAGAACTGTCTCCTAGATGGATTACATGTGGCCTTACTACAGTCTGTCTTATTCATAAGTGTTCTGGTGAGTTTAAAATTTACAGTGTTCCTTATTTCTTTCTCCAGCTTTCTGCACTAGGTGTTGTACTCTAGCTTACTTTTCACCATGATTCACTCATGTCTGCTTCTTTTATCTGCTGCTGAAGTTCCCATATTTTGTACAGAAGCCTCTATCAAAGACTACAAACAGCCAGGGAATGTTTAATGAAGAACATTACCTAAGAATCAGTCTTCTTTTCAATACTAATCTTAAGGGAGTAGTTAACTCCATTTTTATAAAATAAAGTCCATTTCCTGAAAAGCTTCTTTATGTTATTTTCCCCTTCTGTTGCTATGCCAAAATCCCAAACTTCCCAGTTTTGCTAACTGTTTTTCAGCTCTGGTTCCTGATCTGCTCAGATACACGACCTCCAGTGGCAGCACCTCCTCTGCAGTGCTGCTCCTCAAAGCTCTCACTCTGTATGGTACAGATACTGTTACTTTGAAGACAGGAAGGCAACACCTTTGGTCAGAGGGAACTGTCATGCACAAAATAATACATAGAAAATTGTGGAGATGAGTGATATTGTAGTGTACTTTATGCATGAGAGGCTGTGTAATTGTGTTGAAGCCCATAAGCACTTGTTTTATGTTTCCTCATGGAACAAGTAAATTCAGATACACAGCCTTTACCTTTCAAAGAAGCTAGTTATAGTGATAGCTGATTTCTTTCACATTTTCCTTTAAGGTGTTAGCAGACTGTGGGGAAAAGCAGGAGTCCAAGAAATTTCCTTGGTGAAATCACAACTACAGCTCAATGGAAGAGAAGTAGAAAACTTGTCATCAACCTACAAGTTCAGACCTTCTTCTAAAATGCCTCTATTGCCTCCATGACCATTCTCCAACTCCTTCTATCTCTTCCTTTTACAGTAGCAACAGCTGTTCTGTGTTAAGTAGGGAGCCATCAAAACAGGTCCTAAGCCTTCAAGGCACTAGCTTCTTGCCTGTAATTCCATGTGAAAGTACTCTGTTTCCCTTCTCTACATTCTTATATCTTGTATTGTTCCTTTGTCAAACACAAGTAGAGACATCAACTTTTCTCGGAACCATCAAGTGTACCATCAAATCAGAGCGGAGGTCTCAGCAGGTGTCCTGGAAAATGGCCAATGCCAGAGGCCCAAAGGAAAAATCAACCTGAAGAGAATTGGCCTGGACAATTAAGATCTGATCTGAATGTAGTGGTTCTTTCTTAAGTCACCTTAGTTAGAGGCTGAACATCCTGAAGCTTTGAAGTTCAAACTATTCATGTTAAGCATTTCCTGAGAGCATAGGAAACTTCTTGTTACTTGCAAAACTGAAAAGACAGATGTTGCCCCACAGTCCCTCATAATGCCCTGGAGCATCACCTGCTTCAGCGTGTGGGGACAGGAGTCATACTTAAGCTTTTTTCTAGACAGAAAATGAGACCAATATTTCTATCACTGCAGGTGATAGAAACACAACAAAATGCAAACATTTTAAAAGAAAATACTTCATTGGTCAAAGCAGCAAGATGTTTTTGTGGGATGTGTTCTGCTGAAGAGAATATGAAGTTGACCTTGATAAAGTAAACTCTTTCTCACATTTTGTCCATGTGACTTTCTTCAAACTGGGTTACTTAGTGTAATTAAAAGAAGAGCTAGCTTTAATTAGAAATTTCTAGGGGAAGAAATTACGAAGGAAAGGAATAGGCTGGCTGATTCTATTTTATTTTTTCAGTCAGTAGAAATTAAAGCACTTGCATTAAGAGTTTACATGATCATCCCAGTGTCCAGTCACTTGTCTTTTATACAATATTTTAAAAGGCAGAACTGAGCGAGAGTGATAATTGCCCATGAAATTGTTATTGCTGATTTGTTTACCTGCTCGTTGCCAGTGCCTGCAGGGCAAAGGAAAATGCCTATGAAATTAATGTATTTTAGGAATGTAGCAATAAATTTTATATCCATGGTAGAAATTTGATGATAATATTAAAAGTGGTTTATTGGTTTTATTCCTTGTTTTGAAGGCTGCTTCAATTTGAACTGTACAATGTAGTCCTGGGATTTCTCCACTCATTCCCATTAAGTATATGTTTGGAATACAAGTTTTTCTCCAAATTTTAGAATTTTTAGTTGAGCTTTAAATTTTAATGAGATGTGGTTTTCATTTTAGCCACTAGTAATTCTGACTAGCTTTTTTTCAGCAGTAAATATGATGAATACACTATTGGAAAATAAATTATTTAAAAGTTATTGTTAAGTTTCAGAGCTGGTAGAGATGGTCAGTCTCTTGTGAACTGGGCCTGGTGACTGCCTAAAATACAAACTGTGTCTTGCCAAAGTCATGTAATAAGGCTGCTCATCAGCCCTCGTGCAAAACTCCCAGAAGATGAGGAATTGTTTCCTTCACTTTGTAATTTGTCCTGGTTCTAATAATTTGTGAATCATTTTGAATCTGAATGCTCTGGCTTTAGATTCCTGCTATTAGTTCTTTCTTAGTGCCTGTTTCTGCTACAGCACTGATGAGCTGACCAAGTGAGCCGTTTCTTGTTCTCTGCCCTATTTTTAAACTGTGTGCCAAATTCCAGTTCTAGTTTTTATCAATGCTATGCATTGAGATAAAAAAGCTTCTTCATTACTTCCTTATTTTATATGCAAGAATTAACTCCGTCCTTTTGCTGAAGTCATATACTTAGATACCTGTTAAGTTTTGACTGTCTAATTCTGTACATTGACTGAGTTAACACTTTTATATTCTTTACAGTATTTCTACTTTTCAGATGATAGCTTTTTATACAGTTTTTGCTAGCTACCCTATACTCATCACTGTTTATCACACTGACAGTGCCACTTCAAGTTTGATTAGGACCAATTTTACATTTACTTTACAGGCCATAAAGGAAACCCAAAAAACCCTAAAGGAAACACCAGTTTTCAAAGACAATTGCCTCATTGATAACTACTCTGAACCACTCATCTAGTTCTTGATGCAGTAAATTTGTGCTTTATTGCGTTATAAAGTAATTATTTTTCTGATTGTTAATGTGCAGTGCCAAGTCAAGCACTTGAAAAAATTAGTACAGCTACGACATCGCATTTGAACAGCCAAGCCTGTACTCTCATCTCAGGTTCCACTGATGCAACCTGGTTTTCCATTAGATTTTGTTGACCAGCACACATAATATTTGAATGCTTCATTTAATTATTAGTCTTTCTTTTGCATCATTAGTTTTCTTTGTGTTGTCATCTGCTGCTCCTCACACCTGAAGGTATGAATGCCACGGTGAAGGTGGGTGTGTCAGGGCTTGTGTGCAAGCCTGTGTGCAACAGGCAATTATTACTACATGGTCAGTCTGCAAACAGGCTAGTTGCAGTTACACAGATGATGATTTGGATGAAGATATATAGGTGATTAAGTAAGCCTTCCATGACTCCAAACATATTTGTTCAGAGGAGCCCATTCCTATCCTGTCAGATAATCACTGCTTAACTGAAGCTCAGTAGCACTGAAACCAGTAGACTTTAGGGTGTCCCCCAGGACCTCTGTTGGCACCTATCCTTCCTTTCCATGTTCCCATTCCTGCTGTAAGACCTCATGGAAAATTTACTGGCTTACCAACCAGTAAATAAACCCCTTTCTTTTACTGTTATTGCTGTGACTGAGCGTCAGTCAGCACATTGAAAGATCTCACTGGGGATCAGCTTGCACATCACTCTCACCCTGAGCAGAGTCTGAGCAAGCCTACAGTGCCATTGACTTCCCCATCTCCTGCTGCACCACACAGCAGCAAGTTACTTTGCTGCAAAGTTTCATCCTTTTTACACCCCAGAAAGTAAATAGGGGTCTGTGGATCTGTCCTTGAACCTGACTGTTTCTGTATTTGAAAACCTTGTCATGATTGTTTAAACAAGGTTTTGCCAATGACTGGCATTACTCTAGGTAGTCTATGATTGCATGAGTCTCATTTTTACATTTTAAATTTTGACTGATTCTGCCTTCCTCTGGTCTTCCAGCATGTGTTTAAAATGAGCATTTCTGGTTTTTCTTTTTTCCTTTTTTTATGTTTTCATTCTTAATACTTTTATACATCTAGCAAACAGACTTCTGGGGGTGGGAAGTTTTGTCTTTTGTAACTCAGACACTTTAAAACTTACTAACTTCATAAACCGTTGGTTTACACTCTTGTACAGAGTTAGGGCCTCTCATTTAGAGCTGGAACAGAGCCTTTGCCCTTGCAAGTGAAAACCCCAGGAGCAAGGGGTCAATGAATGGTGGAGCAGCATGCTGCTGCCTGTTCTCAGCACGCATTCAGAATACTGCTTGTCAGTGAGGGGATCTATCACAGTTGCATGGCGATGGTATTCAGCATTGCCACATGTGTCGCCACGTATGCACAAAAAAGAGAATGCAAAGTGGCAAAGAATTCAGCACTGCTTATCCTGGGGATAACATTTACAGACAGTTCCTCTTCAATATAGAGAATCAAAATTTTAGAAAATAATAATCCTTTTCCTTTACAAGAAAAAATAACAGTTGTTCCTTTGTGGCATTGTTTCTTAGCTAGAAATAAGAGTCTGTGTTTTACTTATTTCTAAATTTCTTATTTTCTAAATTAGAAACAAATTTTATGCTGCACATAGCCTCCAAGGACATTATTGAAGCTGTGAAGTATATACCTGTGGGTACATGGGGGCTCTCAGCAGTGAGTGAGTGGGTAAAGCAAGTTCAGAAAAGTCCTTCTCAGTCAAGATTCTTCCTGAATTATCTTTTCTTTTCAGGTTCACATGCTTTGCTCTTCATCTTTATTCTTTATCTTCTGAACCTGAATAGTCATGTTTCTTTTTGACAGTAGTATTAACTTCATTTTAAGTGGGTTTTTGGTTTTTGTTGTTGGGTTGGGTTTTTTCCCCCTGTTCTGATTTCTTGCTTTTTTGGACATCTTGTACTCCTATGGACATTGATCTTATACAACCGTGCATTATTTGGAGGAGATTTCTATGTTCCTTTTCCAAGTAAATCTGATAAAATCAGATCGTTTTGCTGCAAGTGTGACAAGGTATGCTCAGAAATATTCTCCCAGGGAAAAAATGGAAATAAAAGACTGACATTTATCTGCAAATTAACTGCTACCATTACAATTCACAAGAAACTCATCCTTATCCCAGAAATCACTTGTATGTCATCCATGGCATGGGAGTTACTGCATGTGCTTTTATAGGTTTGACCAGCTAGAGTATCTCCTCTGACAGCTACTGCATGTACTTAAGTTCACAGTGGACTTAACACATCTAATATTTGCATAAGGAGATCTAATAATGCCAACTGAAAATAGCACATAATTTTCATTTTCAGAGATGACTTAAGTAAAGTCACAGAATTACAGAATCACATACAATATTTTTAAATTGAAAGGGACCCACAACTGTCATCAAGTCCAACTCTTATTGTCAAGAATGATAAAAGGTCATGGCAGCAGATACAGGGGTGCAATTTGTTTTGGCTTGATAACATACAGAGTATTGTAGTATTTTTGTGAGATATAAAATATGTCTCAAAAGGCATTTTTCATGTAGATGTAATTAGCAACACAGTTAACCTCGAACATCTGTAGTATTTCTAGGAAGCTGTGTAAAAAGGGGAAGCATACTAAATTAAAGGAAAACCGGCCATTCTCTTCTCAAATTCACTGAAACAAAAGGAACATTCCCTGAGCTAAATCAACACTATTGAAATAACCTGATAATTGTCATAGATATTTAAACCTGCAGGTTTTACAAAGTTGTGTATCAGATTACAGTGAAATGTGTTACTTCAGATAGCTCAACAGGATTTTCTGTTCTCAGTCATTTTTTTTTTCATTTAGTACTGGTGGCTGAAGCTTTGGAAAGTACAGGACTTGTTATACAACAAAATCAGTAATCACAGTTTCCAGATGAGAGAGAGTAGAACAGAAATGGTGGCATACTGTACTACTTCCTGTCAGTGGGGAAATGCATTGTTTGACTCTGTACCACACAGAGTGGAGGATTCTTGGAGAATCAGCCAGAACTGAGCTTCAGTTGGTGTCCCATGCTTTGCTGTGGCCTGTGTTAGAAAAACAAAGCTCACAGTTATGCTGTCAGTGTGCATTCAGCACACGGACTTCATACAGCACGTCTCTCTTGCAGCCCTTTCTGAAGCTGCAGCTCTCTTTCTCACTGGAAGATAGTCTCTGTTTCCACTACAGTGTTCAGTATAATAATACACTTAAGACTGATGAAAAATCACCCATGCAGAAAGTACACTTTTAATGAATAAGATGTAACAGATATATGGATTGTTTCTGTGCAAAGAACTGAAAAGCATAAATCTGACATGTTCTTCAGTTTAATCTCATGTATTTATAAAGAACATACATAGAATTTGCTTTTGTGGAAAACAGCAAAAAGCTGCAATAACAGGAAGGTTTTTGAAGACAGCCCTCCGCATAGCCCTATTTCTCACCAGATGCATTTGCCAGCAGTTACTCAGGAAAGCCTAAACCTGCTGGGCCCTGGAAGCAGCTTGTGCTCATGACCATTGATTTCTATTGTCTGTGGCAACCTCAATCCAAACTCCATTTTGCCTCCTTCTTCTATTCAGCCTGAAAGAATAACTAAGGTGCCAGTCAGTTTTATTTACCATACACGGAAGGTGTGACTGACAGAAGCCAGTATCACTTTCCAGCAACACAATTTTTTTATAGTAACTTGCTGAAAGCATTAATATGCCAATAAAACTGGAGATTTATTTAAAGAGATGTCTGAAGATTGTGTCTACATTAATTTTTTTACCTTGTCCCATTTCCTTATTTTTTAAAGGTTTATTTACATCTGGAGAAAATAAAAACAATTATTTTGTGTGTGTGAATGTAATGCTTTTTGCTTCAGGGAATCTGATCTTTGTTCTCCTGGATGCATTCTCTGTTCATTCTTTCTCACACAACAGAGCATTAATACTATCTGACAAAGAAAAAGGAAATTGCTCTATGGAACCTTTTCATAAGCATTATTTTCCTTGCCACTAAACGCTCACCAGAGAGAGGTTGCGCTGCAGTCGTTTGCATTGGTTTGTGAGGATTGCTCTTAATTAAGGAATGATGCCCAGTTTTACAAGACAGGCATCCAACTCTTGTACACAAAAACACTACCGGACCCCTGCAATCGAGGAACTCGACAGAAGAACGTTTTTCTTCCGCCTTTTTCCTTACCTGCTCCCGCATCTCTGTTTTAAAGTACTTTACTGTTATTTTGCAAACATTTAGAGAGCAGCGTCACTTAATTCACACGACCGGGGCCTTTGAAGTTGGAACAAAACCCGTGCCTGTGACGTTTATAGCCTGTTTGTTAGGGGCTTTTGGTTTCCACGGGGAAGCGCTCGGGGGGCAGGTTCGCTGCCCCGGGAAGTCTCCCTGAGGCATTAGCGGAGCAGCCCCGGGGCTCGGGCACCGCCCGCTGGGCTCCCCCCGCCAGGGGACGGGTGGGGCCGCCGCCGGCCCCGCCCTC